>OX388350.1:46197432-46797432 GCA_947579665.1 Sympetrum striolatum
CACGTGTTTCTTGGTTGAAGTGATTTCACTTTGGGGTTCCCAGTTTGAAAAAACGACCAGACGGTGTGAAAGGAAGGTATATTTAATTAGTAGGTTAATTGGATATTATCATCTTTCTATTACATCGTTACATTAAAGCGAAGTTGTGCAGTTATTTATTTATTTTTTACCTTCAGCATAGCAATGCCAATTTACAGTGAAATTTTAAAAATATACATACACAAAAGTAACAAACAAAATCATCAAAAAAGTGACTGAAAATATAGAAAAAACAAACATAAAAGGTAGATGTAACATTATAAGGATCTGGCGAGTGGTCAGCTCAGGTTCAAAAATTTCCCTTTAGATAGGAAAAAGGGATCAATAGAAGGAGGAATTGAGTTCATCAGAGAAGGAAGACAAAAGAAAAGGGAGCGCTTGATAAGTGAAAGACTAGGAGTAGTAAAGTAAAGATGTTAAACGGGTAGATTTAGTGAAGATAAGATAGTTTCTAGAGGCTTGACGGAAGGAAGGAAGTTACTTTTGTGACTGTTTCAGAACTTAATTATATGCTATTCTAGACAACGAAAGCGGTATTCTTAGGTTTTTCCATCTTTCTTAAAGGATTTATGCTCGAATTCATACTCCCAAACCTGGAATCAACACCTCGCATAAAAATGTTACTCAATGAAAGAGCGCAGATCCGCATCCGGAACAATTTTTCCCGGTATTTTCTTTATGCATAGTTCTCTTCAATGGAAGCCCAGGAAATACCTATGTGCGAGAATTGTCGCATTAGTATTTTTTGTCGGACGTAAACTAACGGGCATTTTACCCTGTCCATTCTCCTGACTCAGCATGCGTGGGTCTTGACAGCTACTTTTCTCTTTAAATCCTTATTAAACTCGGCCGTCGGATTTTTTATGCCGATCCTTGCGTAGACGTGTTATGAAACACTCTCCGTGCGCGAGAATGACTTGTCGTGTTGCTCCACTTAATTCCCTCTCGAATCGGAGGCCAGCGAATATATTTACTTTTTTTGCGGAACTCAAGTGGTGACAAACGCGACGTGGGTGGATTCCGGCGAAAACAATGTGATTTGGCCAATTCGACCTTCCCCATTGTTGATTTGCGAGGATATTTTCTATCATAAGCGTTCACGGAATTATTTTAGTAACGCAGCTGATGTCACTCGCGAATTCCTTTCTTTGAGTACCTCAGCCTTTTAAGGCTACATATAAAAGCGTAAGGATAAAATATTGAAAAATGCCGCGCGCCTGGAACTCGAACCCAAAACTTCTTATTATTTATCGTCAGATTTTAAGTCGCACAACTTTGATTGTTAAGTATTTAAACCTGTTAAGTAAAGGCATATTGAAGCCTCGCCCCTTCCAACATTAGCGAAAACCCCTTCTAGAATCAGTAAAAGGGAATGAAGTTTATACATGGTTTATTATTAATTTTATAAATTTAAATTTGTCGACGAACTTTTATTAGTCATTTCGACGAAATTTAGTTATATGATACGGTACTTTCGTTACATACTTTCGCTAATCCTATACATTCATTTATTTTTTACTGTTCGTGAAATATTCAGCCTGAAAGTCAGTTGGGCATTAACTTCCTTGGAATGATGAGGAGTGAGGTGGTTTGCCCTTGATTTCCTTGCTAATGCAGAATGCTACAAGCGGAACATGTCCACGTAATTGAAACACAACGGATCTACGAGTATCACCTTCAATTTTAATTTTATTTATTTAGGGAAAAAGAATAGGGAATTACTTTGCACGAAAAACGTTGAGTTTTTCACGTCTGTTCTTCCATTTTATTTATTTAATTTAACCCTAATCCTCCTGAAAATAATAAATAGATAAAATAAAGGTATCCATGAGTCTTATAGTTGAAGGAAACAGAACTCCCTCTCAATGTATTTCGTAAACATAGAAATTAAAAGTTTTGCTAGGGTGAAATACCTGGCTTGAGTCCAAGCGACATATTCTCTTTTTAAAATTTCAAAGTAATGATAAATTTCTGCCGTAATGTATTGGAATTTCAATGTTGCATATCTGGCAAGAGAGCTAATTTTTTTCTTGTGCATGACTCTCAAAGCTTATTGAAACTCGGTTTGAATTAAAAGAAGATCGATAATACTTAAAGTTTATATAAATGAGGTCGGAACATCTTTTCATTCAAGTCAAAATGGAATAAGGCTGCTTCATGTTTGATGTAAGGTTAGAGAAAACAATGCTTTCTTGTCGATAAATATTTAGCCTTTCCGTCAGATTATAAATTTCATGATCTTCTGAATCAATCAGCCGCGTATAAAAAATCTTCATAATTAGCAAAGGTTTCATGATGTGACTTTTAAAATGTATTTTTAAGCGTTTGATAAAAAACGTTAAGATTCAGTTAATTAAGCATTAAAGCGCGATTAAAGAATTGCAGTGAATCCAAAAACTATGATTCGTAACTAATTCGGTCATCTACAGTTCTTTATACTCATAGAATTCGAATAAAGAATTATTTGTAATGTCTTCCTTGAGACATTAAGAAAATTATCTAATCAGACTTCAAAAAAGATATTTCTAGCCACCTTTCTATATTTATTATTTTTTAGAATCTCACATTGTAAAATTATCAAAATTATTAATGTTGCAAGAGTAAATCTCATCTGAATATAACTCTCACAATGTTTTTCATAATATCAATATTTGTTTGCAATATTTTTTCTTAAAAACATACTCTTGCCTCATTACGTGAAACTCACGTATTTTATTGACGAGATGGATTGGACGTAGCTTTCTGGATTACTTTCATTTAGCTGGAAATGGAACTACTCGCGTGGATTTTTTTCGCAAAGAACGCACACGATTCGCATAGCTCTTTACTCTGGAAGACCGCATGTTCCGGTCGAACGGGGAGTTCCTGTTTTCCGCTCTCTCACGTCCTCGTAAATAACTAACAGCAGTGTGTTAAGCGTCATTGTTACGGGTGCAAATTACTCCTTTTTCATGGTGTTGTATCGAGCGGATGTGCGAGAAGTAAGTGTGCAGAGTGATTATACATGGGGTGCTGCGAACCAGTCGATCTCAAAACTTTATTTCGAACCGAACTTGTATAGAACATATCCTGATTACGTTTACTTAAACTTAAAAGGTCTATAAGGTCTTTATTAAGGCGAGATTGAGACTGAAACGTCTCTTCATCCATCTAACCTTTTGTCAATGATGTTATATTCATAAAAAAGTTTTGTGTGGGTGAATAGAAATAGAGAGAAAAACTTTAGGAGTGGCAGTAAAAAAATACCTAAGGTGATATCTTTGGAAAAAAGATCCATTGCAGGAAATCATCCGCAAAGAAGAGGGTGTAAAAAAGCAGCGCAAACCAACTGATAGTACAAGCTAAAAGATGTAAAAGAAAAGTGTGTATGACTTGGAAATTACAAATGTAGTACTACAAAGAAATTACAAAAACAATAATAAAATAAAATCACTAAAACAAAAAATTGCAATAGTAAACAATGTGGAAATAATAAATATGATAAAAACATAAGATAAAACATCCAAACGAAACTACAAAAATAATGAAATAAAAAGAAAGACGTTGCAGGAATGCACTATGAGAAAATAACAAATATCACAAAAATATTAATAAAATAAAAAATTGAAATAATAAAAATTGTTATGAAAATAAATAAATGAATAAACGCTTTTCTAACAACAAATATGAATGCTCTTCAATTAGGATTCGTACGTCCGATCATTCGTTTGATTGTATTGATTCCCTTCTATCCATTCCCTTCTATTTCAATGCAATTCTTCCCTCTCCATTTCCACTTCCGGATATCTTCCATCTGATTTAAGAATCATTGCGAATGTGAAATATATAATCTTGACTATTATTCTTGAAATACAGCCTTGGAACTGAATCGAAGTGTAAGAATCGATCCTTTTTAATTTAAATCGAATATAAATTTTCGAAATTTAATTGATTCTTAAGCCTTGCAGTTCCCTGGATTACCAATTCGAATCTTTTAAAGTGGAGTATTGCAGTCATAATTGTACTATCATCTAACAAAATAAGCTATTCCTTTTACCATTGATCACTGAAAATTTAAGATGCATTAGGCGTATCCTAAATCATTGATATTTAATTACTAGACTTAAGTTGTTGATTTCGTAATTTAGGTACTAGTGCAACCGGGCTAGGTGATCGGGGATACGCTACAGTGTAGTGTACTTTCATTACGCTTATAATTACGAATATTGTGCAGTTATAGATCTTATTTACTCCGAATGGCCGATAATATGTAACTATTTCGGATGCATTTTCAGGCATGAGGAATCATTTTAACCTTCGAAATCAATCACATGATATTTTTACTTTCTCCATATACGTAGTATAGAGAAAGTGTGGGTGGGTGCTCTAACGTAAAAGCTGTTAGTTTATCAATATCAAACTTAATATATAGCACTGTGGTGGGTACTGTCAGAGTTGATTAGTTTTTGGAGTAAATCGGTCAACCAAAAGTCGAGCTTCATTACTCAAAGCTCATTTCGGGTTATCAAAATATCTCCATAAATATGATATTTAGGTATATTGTATTACTTATAAAAGTTTTATAAAATATAATTTACTATAACTTTTGTTTTAAACATATTTTTTTATCACCGGTTATTTAGGAGTTATTCGTGAAATACTGATAAACCGGAAGTAGCTGATTATGTACTTTGTGGGCGCTCTAACATGAAAAGTGTTTGTCGTATCAACACCAAATTTCGTATATAGTACTTTAGTTGATGTCGTTAGAGTTGATTAGTTTTTGGAGTAAATCGGTTAACCGAAAGTTGAGTTTTTTTTTCGAAGCTCGTTTCCGTTTATGCAAAATATCTCCATTATTCTGATATCGTATACACTATTATTTATTAAAGTTTTAGAAAATGTAATTTACTATAACTTTTGTATGAAACATATTTTTGTATAATTGATTGTTTAGGAGTCATTCATGGAATACTGATATGAACTGGAAGTTGGTTATGATATACTTTGTGGGCGCTCTGGGCGCTGGGGCGAAAGGACAATTTCATCGTTTTTCGTCGAAAATATCTTAAAAATATTAAATATTATATAAATATAATGTTTGTGACGTAAAAGATAATATGATATAAATTAATCACTTATCTTCCAAGTTTGGATTGAATATAGAGTTCGAAAATACTGTCGTAGATAAATATTTACATCTTATATATGAAGAAAGTCTTGCCACATCAAATTTTTTAATATTATATTCTGTCAAATACTACTGTATGATTCTAATATAATCAGCCCATGATGGACATTGCATTACTGTGTACTTTATATTGTATTTTATACATTATACACCTAATATAACATATGCATACTAACTGAGGAGGATACCAGAATCTGGATACGAAAGGAACATGTGACGACGCTCTATCCATAAATTTCGGAACCCGGAACCATTTCCCAAGACGATAGAGGTCAAGGTCGATTTATTAATACACTTAAAATAATAATCAAAAGGCAACGTAACTGTTACCTGCTCTTCCATGTTTTACATCACTATTTTATTGCCGTTTTTATGATTTCCCATCGCTCCAATTGGTCACATTTCAATGACTCAGTGAGGATAACTCTCTCTAATAACCTTAACTCTTCCTCGTTTCTCGTTGTCATCAGAGGGATAATTGATTCCATAATAGACTCTAAACCACTCAGGTTGCGCAAGAGATAAACTAGCAGCGATACAATTCACGCAAGCAGTAGCAATGTAAATAAACGTAATCGGATGAGAGCAATAATTGTTGGTCTATGGGAGTTTGCAGTTATCCGTTATTCATAGCTGCTGTTTCAAAATTTTTATCACACGCTAGCTAAACCCGGCCACGCTTAGCTGTGGCTTAGATCATTGAAATCACTTACAACGATTGATTATGCTAATCAATGTGAAATAAATCAACAACTCTTCTCTTCTTCTTAACTTTAAATAAGCCAAAATGCAGGAACTCGAAGTCAACAATTACATTTGTCGTCAGGGGGATCGGTGGTTTACATACAAAATTTTACAAAAATTTCGTGTATTTCGTGTGAAATATCGATAATTGAATTCTAAAACAATGATATTTGACCAGAATAAAGTTTTTATTTATTTTCCCTTCTATTGGTGCTTGTTTCAATTTCGTATGACCATTTTTTTATTTAATTTTGCAAAAGAAATTAAGCCTGCAGCGGCAAAAATGATTTAACGTGCATTTCTTATGGAAATGCTTTGACACGTCTGGGATCGAACCGAGGACGAAATGTCAACATTTTTATAATAGAAACACTCTAGTTTTTTTAATTCAACGTTATGTTTAAATTTCAAGTCAATCGACCGAGTATTTTTCGAGTTTTGCGGTCATAAACATACGCAGGCTGAATTTTTATATAGAAGAAGATTGGTCATACTGTAAAAGAGTAGGACTGTAATTACCATCTAAATTAGTCAACACTGGAGTGCGATACTATCATAACGGAGTAATTCGTTTGAATTATATTTTTAAACATTTTTAGCAAATAGTCTTTGATTCATATCTAATAACTAATAGAACATTTTTAAGTAAAATTTCCGGTCCATCGTGAGAAATTCATGGACGATTTTTACATAACTCATACCGTTGGGAGCCATGAAAATCCTGCCTTTTGCCTACAATAGCGACCTTCCTTTACAATCAAGGTCGACGCGAGATTTCCTCGCATTTTCCAAGAAATGTATCCAGATATACTATGCTCGAATCCGCCTTATGCATTTTTCATGAGCCGCGTTGACGAATGAATCATAGGCGGGTCGAAAGACGTCTTTTTCCGAAATAAATGTTATGGTAAATTTTGAAGGTCAAAATGTGTGCGACCGGGAGAGATGCTCAAGATCAAGAGTGGCGTCATAGTTAGTGAGGGGAATGCTAATGCGTTGGACATACCCAGCGGTCAGCGTCCACTCCCGCTCACGATCGACTGAGGGAACCACGCGCAGATTCCTTTCATCGCCTCCAAGATGTTTCGAAGTAAATGACTCAATCCATGTTTCAGAGCAAGGGACACACCAAGGGATGAAAATGCCAGGAATGCGGGGTCGTCCTGCGTATCTCATGCTTTCGAAGTTCGAGCAATAAGTCAAGGCGGTTTCGCTGAATTGAGGACTGAGCAGAGTTTTCCCCGTGATCGTGTGAATTCAAACTTTCCGACCTGATGGAGAAAGTAGATCTGGATGATCCTTCTAGTAGTTTAGTTTACGACAGGAATTCCGTGCATTAGATGAATGGAACATTCGGTTTATTTAATTCGGATTTTCATCGTTTCTTTATTCCGCAAGCAGACATTTTTTCTACAGTCTCGATCAGTGGTCGGCGAACCGCGGTTTGCGAACCACATGCGGCTCTATGGCCGACCTAAAAAGGAGTCAGAATTAAATTTCTCATCTTTTTATGTATTCTCGATTTCGTTTGACCTTGCGAACTTAGTAATTTATAATCGTAAACTAAAATGTAGCCTTCAAAATGACTAACTGTTCATGAATATCTCATAGAAAAGTGTCGCTATTACTGTGATAGAAAGGCGAAGTTTCATCGTGTTAATAAAAAGTATCCTATATTCTTTACAGGAGAGATATCAAATAATCTTTGCAGCTCGAAAAATGTGCGTGTTTTGCCTTTTCTATTTACTCGAAGACATTTTTCTACGCTGATTGTTAGAGGTCGATTTTTATGTTATATATATGTATGTATGTATGTGGTATGTTTTCAATGAAGCAATTTTAATAACCATTTACTATGCTCTCCATTGAATGTTGGTTTCTGCAACAGTTGCTCAGGCACTATTTCCTTCCAGAATACATTAACAGCGATAACATCAGTATTCATGGAGAACACTGACAAGTAATCGAAACTTTTACGATGAATTAAAAATGAAGGAGTACTTCATGCGTTAGAAAATATAAAATATTAGTGCCGTTTCAGCCTGAAACTGAGGCATTATGTCAAGAATAAGACGATATAAATTGAAGGTAAATCAGTTGTGACGGACATCCGCAAACGTTGGAGATTAGCTGACTTTTATTTTCTCCTTTGTTAGCAGAGTTCTATAACATTAATTTCAAAAGTCAATTTAATTCGATTCCTCCTCAAAATTATATTAGTTCCATTCTTAAGATTTTTTCAACAGTGGCTCCTGCCATTTTCACCCAAGGGTCTTTTCACAAGTTCAAGGTCTTGTTTTATCAATCTCCCTACAGACTACTGGATCGAGTTTCTTTCAGTTGACGCATCTTTGGACTCCTTGGCATTTTACCGTTGTGGCCATAACCAATTTCTAACTTAAACATATTAATGAATTGAAGCGATGGAGGAGTTACCATTAATATGCCTTTAATGCGGTTTCAATGACTGCAACGTAGGACATCCGCGATATTGATAACCATTCATAATCAAAATTCCCAACCTTTAGGTATCCGTAGATATATTTATTAGATTTCACCTGCAGTAAATTAGAAAAGATACTCGATTTTTCCCAAAGTTTACGAAACGTACTTAGTAAATGCTAACGTCGAATCATTGTTTTCCAACAATAAAATGGAGTGTAAGGTATTCATTATCAATTAATTTATACTCTCAAAGTCTTATTGACCTTATTTTAAAGGTTCTGTCTCTAAGATTCTTATGTCATACTATTGAAAAGAAGGTACTTGTATTTTTAATTGCATTTTCAATTTATTTATCACGAAATACTCAACGGACAAAATAAACCAAGGCTCCTTAACTTTGTTTTCACGAAATATTAGAAAAACAAACTAATTGTGAAGGATTCATAAATTATGAAAATCTGTGTTTGTTATTTATTAATGTATATTTGCATCATTATTTTCCTTTGGAAATACCCGTAGCTCTAACTTGCTCGCTACAACACGCTTATTATTTATTTAATTAGATTTTATAGAATGATCTTTCTAAATTTGGTTCAAGAAATGTATCATTATGGAGAGTATTTAGTAAAGATTCTTATTTATAAAGTTGGATGTAGAAGTAGAAATATAATAGCAAACATGAAGAATCTCACTATAGGATAAAAGTTTTAGATTAAAAATGGCGTAAATTCTACAACCATATGTCACTCATGAATTGCCAATTGAGCGGAGATTTTCTAGCTTATAATAATAATAATAATAAAAGGACTTTATTTAGAGCGATATTGAGACTATAAAGCCTCTTCTTACATCTAACCTTTCGTCATATAAATTTAAAAGGAGAGATAGCTTGAAAAAAAATACTAAGAAGAAATTTACTTTAGGGTTTTAAAAAACCCAAGCCAAGAGCTTAGGAAAAAAAATTCAACTGCAGGAAAACACTCTCAAGAAGGGGGTGTAAAAAATCTGCAAAATCTATGGAGGGTAAAAATATATGTAGCGATGAAATCAAATTAAATCAAATTTGAAAGACAAGAAGGCATACCAATAGTATCATACAAGAATAAAAAAATAACAAACAGTCGCACATTTACATGTAAGTAGGTACACTCCTGGCCAAAATTAACGCAGCACCTCCCTAGCGATCCTTACGGCCGGTGCTGCGTTAATTTTGGCCAGGAGTGTACAAAATAGACTGATAAATATATGTAAATAAATAAAATGTAAAAATAAATAAATGTAAATGAACAATTAATCAAAACGGTCTAATCAATTAAAAAGACAAAAGGAAGAAAATGGTAAACTTTAAAAGGTAAAATAAAATTTAAAATAAATTCATTAAAACAACGGATTAGGCAGGGACGGAAATAAATTCTGAAGGCTATAATAGGTGGTAGTAGAGGGCCATTTTCTTATCTCGGTGTGGTGAAGGAGTTGTGCGTTTTAGTGCGATTAAATTCTGTTTTGTGCGGCTGAGAGATGTTTGTGGCATTTGCTCTTAAAGCTAAAGATGGAAGATAAGTTTTTTATTCCTTGTGGAAGTGTGTTCCAAAGATTAATAGCTGTGACTGTAAACGATTTTCGGTATTAGTATAACGATTTGAAGAATCAATCGAAGTTTGATGTAATATTAAAAAGGTTAATACCTCCTTTTCATGATCGCTGTGACCTAACTCATTTAATCCGATTAATTTATTCCTGATCTAGTGTATGTATGTGCCAGCATCTGATATATTCAAGGAAGGGTTCAGGTAACGTCGGACTGAAGACACTCTCTCGTAAAAGAAAAATCTACTTAGGAAAACGCTTCTCGCTTAGCTAATCATTTTAAATGTTAGAGAAAACGATTTCGACATTTTCTGGGAATTTCAAGAAGATTTATGTTATATCTCGTTTTATGTTGACAGTGACGTGAATCTGCGAGTTAGTCTCTTAAAATGCAAAAGGCGTAGTGTTCGGCGGCGTGGTATAAATGCTGGTGTGAAGTCACCCGTTTAGACAGGGATCATGACGGACTTGAATAAATGAGCGTCTCACAATCGGTCTCCATTGAGAAAAACAAACAAGAATAAAGGGAGCGGAGAGGATGATATCCCGATTAAATTATGCTGCAATAGGAAAATCATTCCATGATAATATTTAAAGGGGAAGAAAAAAAATGAAGTAAGTAATGAAGTGCCAATACGATTTTCTCCGAGTCTGAAGGCCTCGCTTAAAGGAATTCTTACTGGAAATAGGGAAAAGAGACCAGAAAACGAAAGCATAGGTATTTCAGAAGACAGGCGTGTCTGAAATCATTGGAAAGGTTAGATCATTGAAATTGACTGGTCACATTTCTGAAGGAGGGGACAGACACTGGAATCCAATTGGATAGAGTCATCGAAAAATCAAGCGACCAATGAAGATGACTAAAAGATAATTGGGAATATCTTCATCCGCAATGTTAAGAAAGAGTTGATTAGGTAGCTAGAAAACTAAGCGCAAACGTAATTACTGTAAGTATTTTTTTACCGTCAAGTCATTTGCGTATTCAGCTGCAGTGGATTCCTTGGTAGGTGTATTTGGGTTTCGGACACTAAAATATTATTTTATTGTGAATAGAAGTCCCTGATTTGAAATTACAGTGGGGTAATATTAACGATAAGAAGTGTTCAGATCCGTTAATGCACTGATTGTGAGACCATTCAATGCCGTTTGCCAAAAATTCTCTTCTTAAGAATTCATTTATACTGAATATTTGCCTCAAAAATGTTTATCTTCAAAAGTCATAACGCTAGCGGAAAGAGAAAGATTTGATGTTATAATTTTATGTTTCTTGAATTGGAGAATTAAAGACGCTCGTTCCAAAAAATAGAACAAAATCCCAATTTTTTTCGAAATGTTACCTTTTTGCTTTTCCGAAGCCATATTAGTAATTTACCTAAATTAATCATACCGTTGTGTTTAGCATCACTTTTACTAAATACTGAACATTTTTCAAACAATTTTGACCGACTCAATATTTTAAGCAAATTTAGCAACGTCGCGACGTCGCCTCTCGAGCAATATTCAGGCCAATGCACTTTAATCTCTCAGCACAACTTAGCTTATATTTCAATTATTTTGTCTTCATGATTTTATCTAATTTTCCTTAACCCTTCCGGTCCAATAGGTTCATGTTATATTATGTCGCTTTTTTGATTCTAGCATCCATTCATATCTCCCGCTGACTCCATTTGGGCTCATATGCTGTAGTATATAATTCCAGCAGCAGGTTTTATGACTCAACGCTTAAGAAAGATCATGATCTTGAGCTGTATATGAGGACTGCTGTGCTCATGCTCATTAGTTATCGTCAGGGTGTTTACATTACTGAAAAACTGTCTGTAAGTGAAATATTTTGACGTATAAAACTTCAAAACTCTTTCAGTAACGTTCAACATTAATATTTTAAGGTTTTGAACAGTCGCGCAAAATATATTTTCTTAAATTTGTTCGCTAAATGTAACTTAATATTTTAATTTCTGAGATGATTCCATTTGGACTTGTGTCAGAAATTTTGGTTTAAATTACGTTTGAACGAATTATGTATATTTTGCACACATATATAACACCTTCGAAGTCCATTCAGAATAAATTTATTTACCACTTTTTTTATTTGGATCGAAAAGGGTTAAATTTGTTCGATAGCAACATCCTTTTGAGTTTCTTGACTGAATTCTTCTGAAATCTATGAAATCGATAAATCCTGAGATTGATACGAATTCGACGATGACGACATGAGACAAATGTCTCCGAGGTACTAGAATATTGGAGAGAAGATTATCAAATATTCTCTTGCGTCATTGGTTGCGAAGGAACTGAGAGCTTGCGGTGAATTCTAAGTCAAAGGAAGATAGCTTATCTTCAAAGCATCCACTCCCTTAATAAAACTAATTTAAGATGGAGAGTTCCTGGTTTCATTCCAAGAAATTTTTTTATCATCTACGGAGAAAGTCTAAATTCATCTTGACGGCCGATCTCATTGTTTACGTAGAAGTATCTCAGATATTGAATTGCAAGCCTTCGCGAGTATGTATTGACTTAAAAGATTGTTCTAGGCGTTCACCTGCTGCACAGTATTTCGCTGGAATACCACTCCGCCTCTATATATTATGAAAATTCAATAGTACGATGTATCAAACTGAAGACGGTAATCATGCACCGCGTGATAAAGTTTATACCTAGAGCTGCGTCTGTAAATTTACCTAATTGTCAATTACGAGCAGGATTTCATGTAGCCAAGATACTTGATTAACCAGTAAAATATAATATAAGGCGTTACCTGCACGTTATTCACGTAAATAATATTCCTATATCTTCGTGTTTAACAGGAAATTTATTATATTTACTGGTTAATCAAGTATCTTGGCTACATGAAATCCTGCTTGTAATTTACAATTAGGTAAATTTACAGACGTAGCTATAGGTATACTCTATCACGCAGTGCATGTTTACCGTATTCAGTTTGAATTAGAATCCACACAAGATTCCCAGTTCTATTTCCTTGCCTTTTCTAAGAATAAAATTTTTCTGTGATTGAGTTCAGATGTTGCCACTGCCCAAAACCGGAAGTGAATGCAAACAAAATATACTGCGCACAATTCAATCTGCGCGATACCTCAAGATTTCTTCTGCGACAGATTTATCATTGATCTGTTAGGGACACTCGAATCTCAATTTTGAAAAATACGTCTCAAACGTAACATTTTGAATTTCAAAAATGGAGGAAGCTATTTGTCCAAAAAATCACCACCAGGAAATTACAAATCATTAAACTAGTACTACACAGTATCTTGGCATAGCATTGTTTCCGTTGTCCACCATACAATGACCTTCCCCACCATACCAGTTGTAACCGTTCATTTCATTCCTTTCTCATTGAGTGCGGAAGTGCTTGAGACCGTGAATGGATGTATTTTGACAGCACAAGATTTGTGATTGTGTTTCCTCGAAAATTGTACTGTAACAATGCATGACCCTAGTATGAGTACAATCTAACTCAAAGTTACACCGCGGAAACGAAATCTCCTCTGAAATATTTTTCTCATGAATCTACTTCTCACATTTTCCTCTTATTTCTCAAATCATAATATTGCTGCAGCTTTATTTCATACTTTCAATTTCATTTGCTTTTCATTGAATTCGTAATTGAATTTTTACTTTACGAGTGTCATATGTCAAGTCTTGACTCTGCAGGCAAATAAAAAATCTATTCTCAGATTCCCACTCGCCTGATATTATCGAAATTACTGGTGTAGTTCTTACATACAGATAATTGTTCCAACTTTCGGTAAGTTCATCTGCCTCGATATACCCTATTCGACGAATGTATTTAATTTCTTTGCAGCCTACCCTACCCTTTATGTCATCTACCAATTTCTTTTTTTTCTTTCCTTTCCACTCTATTTTCCACCCTCATAGACTTTCTTTAGCATTACCCTTCCTCTGAATATTTGAAGCACCCATCCCTTCTGTCGATACATAACTACTTCAATTAAATCTTTCTTCTCCTCAACCTCCCTTAGCACCTCTGTATCTGTTTCCCTATCAGCTCATTTTAGTTTTTCCACTCCACGCCACACCCTCATCTTAAAAGCCTCCGATATATTGGTTTCCTCTTATTTTAAGGTCTTCGTTCTACATCCACGCACTTTTACACTCCACATCAAAACTTTTTCCTATATTTTCCTGACTTCTTTATAGTAATCCCTATGTATTCATCAGTTCCCTTCGCTTCCGGAAGGCTTTGCCAACACTATTCTTCTTACAGCTTCTTCCGTGTTTCTCCCATCCCAAGATCCCAAGAAAAAACACCACCCAAATAAGAAAACATATCCAAATGTTTTCAACGCATATGGGGCTTTCTCCGTCTTTATGCAAAATCATTCTCATCTGCTACTTTTTCCCATTTATAGATACCTTAATGTCTGCGTTTTATGCAATTTTGACCATATACTGTATGCATTGTATCGATCATGTTTCTTATCTATACATTTGTGTATTATTGTACTGTATAGTTGAGAAGTTATGTACTCATTTCTTTTTTTGTGTTATTATATACATTGATAATACTTATTTAAATGTCAACTCGACTATACTTATTTATGTATCACATTCATATACTTGTTAATAGTGTATTTATATATTTGGGCATGCTTCCTCTCATCTTTTAATTAATACCACCAATATTTTTGCATAGGTTTCTCACTCCCCTCCTCTTCGTAGGTGTTTTACTGCAGCGGATATTTTTTCCTAAGAATCTAATTTTTTTCATACTGTTTCTTTAAGTTGATTATTGTATAATGTATGACGAAGGGTTATATCCCCAACCTTTCAGCAACTGCATACCAATTGAATTTATTAGAAATTTTTTCGTACCAACAGTCCTTTATTTTTTTAGAAACATATATTTAATGTCGGAAAAGTGCCCAATGGCTTGTGTTATTTTAATTAAATTACTGTGAAAACTTCATATTTAATTATTAATGTACTTGTATTTCAGTTTTTTAACCTTTTATAAAGACGGCAATAAATATAATATAAATAGATTTTTTCAATTTTTTCTTGCTTTGATTTGAAAATATATAGAGATATATCTATATTAATAACATTTTTATATTAAAAGAAAAAATAAAACAATTATTACTAAGTACAGATTTATTCATTACTCATAGGTCGTCTTATTACTCGTAGTCGCTCGCATATCTCACGAGTACCACCTTAAACGTGCCCGCCAACCACCGGTTGAGATCCCCTGGGTTAAATGGAAGAAGAGAATTTTATTCTCAGTCTTACCCAAATAAAAGCGTATTATGATTATTATTATATCTGAATGTAAAGAAGTGCGTTACTATGACCTTCACGCGGTCCACCAACTTTACCTGAGTACCTTATAGAATTCCAGGAAATCCCTTGGAGCTCGTGATGCATCATAAATATCTAGGAATTACGCTCAGTAGTGATTATTCCTTCAAAGAGCATATTCGAAGCGTAATAGGAAAGGCAAATGGGATACAAAGGTTTGCCAGTAGAATTCTGAGGGGATTTTCATCGAGAGTAAAAGAAACAGCACACTTTTCCCAGATTAGACCTCTAATGGAGTATTGCTGTGTGATTTGGGATCCTCACGAAGTAGGATTAATTTCCGATCTTGAAATGGTTCGACATAGAGAAGCAAGGTTCGTCAAATGAGATTTCAGATTTGACAGCAGTGTTTCGGCTATGATAGAATCCCCTGGATGGAACTCTCTTAGTTATAGAAGACTTGAGTATCGATGGAAGCTTATTGATAAATTTGTCACTACCTACTTCAGGGAGGAGATAGCTGATATTGTTATCCCAGTTGTAAACTTTCACAATCTTCGAGAGGGAGGGATACAGGGAAGTAGTTGCCAGGACAGATAGTTAGTTACTTTTTGTCATTTTTCCCACGAAGTATTACTGAAGCGATTAGCTGTCCAGGTTAGATAGGGATTTCGGTGCTTAACACCCACTCCCACGCGCCACTAGCGGATTGCAGGATTTAAATGAAAATATCTTATCTTGCTACGTCCAAATCATATAAGTTGTTCTGTTGATGAGCAATATCGTAAACTATAAATACATCTTACAAATGATACTTATCAAATTAATAAAAATTCCTTACAAATTCCAATCTGTAAACAACATCATACAAATAGCTAATTCTTCCACCCAGACAGAGCGCGTGATCCCCGTCATACACCTCGTCTGGATCCGGCATCTATTCCGCGTAACACGCCTCACTTTCGCCGTATCTCTCGTGAATCATTTCTTTTATTTTTCCGCGATGTAGATACTGCGCTCGAATTGGGCACGAGGTCATTGTCAGTGGCATTTGTGGTCCGGCTTCTGTGGGAAAGATCTCATTTGCGCATGCGCTGGGAAGCCGCTCCTGGAATCTGTTTTGAAATTATACCAAAATTAAGGAGACAGATTTTCCTGAACTCTTTTTGCACAACCGGGTAAATTGCGCATGTCGAAATTGCGCACATGAGGAAGTTTTTGAGGGTCTTCCCAAAAAGGGAATTGGTTCCTAGAAACGTAGATAAATCAGTTCTTTTAGATTTTGTTGCTTTAATCTGTGGCTGATTTTCAAATACCTTTCGAGAAGATTATTTTCTTACCTCCTTATTGAGCACTACGCTGTTAGGAAAACCTGTCTTAATTCAATGATGTGTTCCATTTTCTTCTAGCTCTTATGATGGATGAAATTCGCACTTGAAATCTACATCAGTTTATTTAAGTTTTGTTTCTTTATTCAAATACTGATTTTCAAATGCATTTAGAATGATAAATTAAATTCATATTTTTGCCTCCACAATTAGCATGATGTTGTTACGAGAGTCTGTTAATTCCACGCTGCGTTTACGTTTTTTCTGTTCAATATGGTAGAACAAAACCACACTTGAAATCTTCTAATGTTAAATACGAAACGTTATTCTATTCGCATTTTCGTGGGCACCATGTAAAGGCAACATTTAATAATGCTGTTTTCGCAGCATAAGGAAGAAATTACGTAGGACTTAAATTACTCTTAAACTATCATTACCGACTAGTAAAACTGGAATGGAGCTTAGGTGGCATTTTTCAAGGTGTGTCCGTCTTACCTTTTCTATTCAGTTTTTGCTTGATGACGAAAAGGCATTAGTTTCAATTATAATTGCATACTAGTTACCTCTGCAAGGAGATGGATTTTTTTATCCATCCAATTTGATCAACCACATAAGTATTTCCCAAATCTTTTCATGCTACCGTCCCCAAATTCCCATACTTTAAAAAGATTTTCTGTAAAACCACATCCAAAGAAAGAATAAAAAGCAAAATAAAATTTACAATGTTTGAAATGTCCACCAAATCATTATATCTGATTTTTAATGACTGACAAAAAAGCCCAGTAAAATTGAGTAGAATGGAAGTATGATGAAATAGGAATAAAATACGATAGCGACATGCGCTCCTTTGGGTTACTATAGCAGCGCCGTTAAGGGGCGCTATTGCCCAATTTGGGAATCACTGATCAACATTATTTCTTCGACTTCCTTCAGTCTTATAAATGTATATTTATGCAGTGCCGCTAATCTGAAGGTTGATAGCCTGCATTCCTGGACCCGAAACTACGTACAGCCACATTTAAGGATAATGTTATACTGTTTATACAAACTCAAATGTTAAAATCAGCTTTTCTCAGTCACTTTCCACACATCAAATGTAGACTAAATTGAAGATATACCTCTTTTGTGAGCTAAATGATTAAATTCGCTTTCTTTAGTGCAACGCGGATTCAGTACTATTATAATGCTGACTGCACATCTGATCGGTTGCCTTTATGCTAGATAATCCGACCAGTGCCTACAAATTTCATTTATGTGCCTAAGGCATGTGTATTTCCACGTGGCAAAATTATTTCTATGGTATTACGAAGAAAAATGGTGGAATGTATCTTTTTATTCGTATTTATTCTACAGTCTGATTAATTATAAATAAAAATGATTTATATCATTTTTCCAAACATGGTTAGTTTCGTAGTTTGTCTGTTTGTAACTTTGTAGGAAAAAACACAAGCTCTTCTGTTTTGTTTCGCCTTCACGGAAATATTGAATGCGAAATATGCCTCCTTATTTTCTCATCCAAAATTCTAAGTAATTCTTGGGAATACGTACAATATGCTAACTGAAACCATATTGCGTCGCGTCTTTCAACGTAAACTAAGTCGCTGTACACATAGATAGTAAATTGGCAGGTTAATCCTTAGCGACGGATTGATCAACGAGTCGTTCGGTTGATACGAATCCGATTAGGAGGAACTATACCACATATGCAAAGCGCGACTTGGATGCAAGACGGTGATATTGCATACGGTCTTTCGATGATAAAAGTTTTCCCAACCCTTGAGAGACAGGAACTTCCTGTTTTGGATTTTCAAAGCTTTCTGGCGCCCAAATGTCTAGGTTTGAAGCATCCTTCTCAAATGACTCTCATCGTTGATTAATCGATTGAGGCATATTCTTGTCACTGAACCTTGTTTGCCCTCTGATAAACTTACCGGGAGCTTCGATGATTCGTTAAGGAGGAACCCTAATAGTTTCCTGATAAGTTTAGGCTTTTAATCTATGCTCTATATTTTCTTTCAGTCTTGGTAATTTCTAGAAATGTTGTCTATCACTGAAATGTCTTTATGCCTACATATTTGTTTACTCAGGTACCCAGCACGTTGCGTATCGACATATGGCGAGGGATGTATACACCTAGAGATCGACCTATTTCTTTTGCTCGAAACTATCTCGTAACGCTCTGAAAAAAGAATGAGTTCTCAAAACGATATGTCCTTGCGTCTATTTCTCTTTTTACGCTCATTGTCGGATCGACCGAAGTATCAAGGGGTCGCACAATACCTATCATACCGATTAGGTCTTCCATTATTTTCTCTGGATTTATCGAGCAATCGCAGCCTAAAAGCTCAGCCTTTAGATTCCAATCTCCTTTCATTTAAGAGTACCCAACCTTCATCAAAGAGAGTCTTTGTTACGCTTGTTGTTTTATCGCAGCATATTTTAGCAAAACATTTATCTTTGATAAGATCTATCTTCAATTTGAATAGCTGTTACTTTTTGAGAATCCATTAAATTACTTTCAGTAATGGATTCCCGAAAATGTCCACCTGTTTTCTAATAACCAGTATGGACTTACGTTATCTAAAAACGTATTTCTCCCAGTTAATTCCATGGTTTTGTACCATCGGTCTCCGGACATATTCTGGTATCCTTCAGCTAAATGGAGGGTAGTTAAAATAAATGCTAACTCTTAAATAGGAATTTGCATATGTCATTTTCAACGAAAAAGAATCGTGAATCCATTATTGATTCCGTACAAATTTTCCAATGAAAACCGAATCAGTTTTAAATTTTCTCTTTCCTTTCACTTGTTTACGAATTCATTCATTTTTCAATTTTCTTTATTTTTTCAAACTGTCACCTCTGGAATTATTTTTAAGTAAATGTCCCTCGAGTATTTGTCTAACTTTTGTCGTACAATATTTTTGTTTCTATCTTATTGTTTCATTCTATTGTTTTACTTTACTACTAATCAATGGTAATTTAATGTATTTGTGTCCAATCTTAAATTCTAGGTTCGTTCCTATTACTTGCTTGTATTTGGTTTCCCACTTCTTTATCCCTTTTAAATTTTACCTATAACTATTAGCAGGTTTCGCGGGTTTTTCGAGCTTCCCTTACCGTAGGCATTTTCCTGCTTGGTTTTCACTTTATTCTTAAGAGCTTAATAAGGTGTTTTTTTGGAAACCCACAAAATATCTTCCTCCTTTAGCTTTTTCCTTTAACATATTCTTAAAATCTCTTTATTTATATATGTAATGAAATATATTTAGATTGAGCATGAGTCTTATTAGTCTCAATCTCGCCCTAATAAAGTTAAATTCCCGTTTAAACTCGTGTATAAGCCGAGTTTTTCAGGAATTTTTTAATGCTGAAAAAGCCTCCCTTGGCTTATACTCGAGTGAGAGACCCACTTACCTGTTCGGCTTGTAAATTCCTCACTTGCTCACTTAACAATTCTTCGTCAATTTTTCCTACTAACCTACTGATGCCTCAATCACTGTTATTTTATCGGTATATTTGTTTATTTTGGAATTTACTAGCAGCTGCTGCATTTCCCACCCTAGGCTTGTACTCGAGTCAATTATTTTCTCCATTGTTTGGTGATAAAATTAGGTGCCTCGGCGTACAGTCGAGTTATACTGGAAAATATAAGGTAATTATTATTATGACTAATATAGAAAAGCTTCGTATTCACAGGTGTTCATTTTTTTCAGGGGCGGTGACGTCCCATTCAGATTATTTTGGGCGTGTTATCGCCATCGGATATTTGCCATGTGCTGCGATAAAGAGAACAAACAGAAAGTGCGTTTACCATGCATTCGCCATCGTTTTTCCTTGCGAGTCAAGGACGCGAGATGATTGAAAGCATAATAGAAACGGATCAAGTCTAAACTTAGAAAAGCATGCTTCCGTTCTATGTTATTGGAAGATTTTTCTTTCTCCGTAACAAGTCATACGACTTTTCCTGCGCTCGCTTCTATTTACCTATCGATTCTCATTATTGCTCGAATCGATCGACGTTTGATCTCTTCCAGGTCTTATGAGCATCACTTCTCGGAATTTCATTTGCTACTGTTCTTCCCCTAAAATGCTTCCGTCTATCCTTCTGTCAAGAATCCTTGATCGAAGCTAATTGACTTTTGTTTTCTTTCCTTTTCAATTCTCATGTCTCATTTGCATTTCGGGGTCAAACTGTTGTTCACTCCTGCTGATAATGCTAATAGACCTTTCGTCATTTCTCGTTTCTTATTGTACTCGTACGTCTTTCACGAATGTAAAAATCTGTTGATTTCTTCTCAAGTTCTTATATACGGCCATCCAAAAAGATTTCTATCAAATCAAAACGTAAAAATATACATCTCTTTCGGAATTTAAGAAACAGAGAATGTTAAGGAAATCGTAGCAATTAAGTAATTATTAAGCGATTAAGTTATATAATTCCTCAAAAAATACAACTGAAACTAATACACTCCCACAAAATTAAAGCTGGCGGAAGCCGAACGCGCCGAAACCGGTCGTGTGTTTTAAGTATTTAAAATAGTGGATATGCATTATTTTCAGTCGTTTCAATTTTTTTGGAGGGAAGATTAAGATTGATGGAAATGGAATTTCACCAAGTGAAGCCTCAATTTATTGAGTATAACTAAACTTATTCAAAATTCTTTAAAACTTTCTTTTTTACGTTTTCTCTGATAATTTTTCAGAATTCTATTTTAATGTTGATTGCGAGCGTTAATCGAATCACAACGGATTCAAAATATTACTTGCGTCGCTAATTTCAATTTATCAATTAATACAAATGTAGAAAAATGGCATAAAATCTAAACAACTTAATCAGTGAATTAATTTCATTCATATCAACCTTACAAATCATATTATATTCTTGTCTAATAAAATTTCGGAGTTAAATGCTATACAGGGGAACATTTTGTGCTTATATGTATCTCTTCAGAATCTAAGTTTTGATTTGATTTTCCGAATATTTCAACATCGCTCAGCTTGGATGAAGATGCCGCACGTTTCCCTAAAGAAAAATAGGTTTGCTGAAGTGAGTTGTAATATTTTGGTCCGCATATGTTCTCTTGCAAACTACCTTCATATTTCAGAAAACATTCTTAAAAACAAAAGGAATTGATAAATATGTAGCTCTAGAATCAAAGTAAAAATAAGCTACGTTATGAGAATATAAGACTATGAACTATTTCCATCTGTCGTTTCCTTTCGATGCTATAATTTGATAAATCGTTCTTGCCTCATTCGATAAACTAAATGAAAATCAGGTTGAGTAGTAATTGCAATCGTCCTTCGAAAAAACAAGACAGTCACCTTTCCTCAGAAGCAGTTACAAAGATCATTTCACCAACGTACGCAGTCACCTAACTCAACAATATTCTAGCATAAAGGCGTCAAAGGAGCAAGGCTTATCACTCGCCCACGTGCAAAATGCCTCACTTTGTTGAAAATAGAATGAGGTGATCTTTGGCTGACGCATTCCTAAGAGGGAGAACACTGAGTAAGCTTCCTTATTGATTTGGATATTAGTAAATCAGAGAAAATTTGGGAAGTCGACAAGACCGGGTATGACATCCGGTCTATGAAAATTTGATGGAATTGTCTCCATCTAGTTGACACATCAGTGATATAGGTACTTATAAAGCCCCGTCCAGTAATATGCTCGAACAAAAATGTTGAATATGTCGGTTCCATAAAATCATTTCACTTGCATGGGATACTTTGAATTTCTATTATGATTTACATTTAGAAATTAGTAGTATGAGTAATATTCGAAATACGGAATACAGCCGATCGCCTCCATGATATCTCATTTTTTATGAATGGCGATTCCTTCAAACACAGGAAATTCACGAAGATGAAAAATATGAGCTCAAATTAAAATTGTTAACAAGGGAAAAATTTGGAATTCCTATCACCCCAAAATGAAGAAGTTGTTGAATTTTAGTAAAAATATGCCAATATAATATACATTCTCAAGTGTTCCGTCCGTCTAATCTCTTTGAATATTCGAAAGTCCTCAAAAGAGTTTAATCGTTTAAAATTATTACAGCCCTATATGACAAGCAAATACAACTAGATGTGTTGATGGAACAGGAAATCATTTTATTGATGTATGAATGTGATGAGTTGTACTTAATTTGAAAATGTCTAATTTATGCGTTTAACCCAATGGGCTCTTATATTCTCTGTATAAAGCTTGAGTTTGAGTGTTTTGCATATTAAGGATGTAGGTGACCCGCGTTTTTATTAGGGATGGTTTATAATATATCTTTCAGATTGTACTATTAAGTGTTATGCTTGGAAGCTGTATGAATAATCATTATCAAATTCTTTTGGTGGAGACAATGTTCCAACTGAACATTTTTCTTCATAAAGCTCTAATTGCCATTCATTACACCATTACGATTATACCATTACCATTATACCATTACCATTATACCATTACCATTATACCATTACCATTATACCATTACCATTATACCATTACCATTATACCATTACCATTATACCATTACCATTATACCATTACCATTATACCATTACCATTATACCATTACCATTATACCATTACCATTATACCATTACCATTATACCATTACCATTATACCATTACCATTATACCATTACCATTATACCATTACCATTATACCATTACCATTATACCATTACCATTATACCATTACCATTATACCATTACCATTATACCATTACCATTATACCATTACCATTATACCATTACCATTATACCATTACCATTATACCATTACCATTATACCATTACCATTATACCATTACACTATGCGAAGTGATTCCTTGAATCATACGGTGAGAGTCAATTTCGCAGTTAACTCATGCAGTGCTCTTCGGATGCAAGGGGTATCCGTATCTATTGAGACGCTTTCTGTGTTAACTGATATTCGTTTTAAATGACATGGCAAGATCTAAAGTATCTGTTTGTAAATTATTTCCAACTGTTGGTCCAACCAGAATGATCTTATTATGATGATTGGCGGGAAGGATATGCGAAATTCCTATCAGCATTAATAATCCCTTTGAGCCTCTGTCTGAGCGGTCATTAACCCTAAGGCTTGCTGGATTCAACGCATCTCCTCCAATAGTTACAAAAAGCTTTGAAGTGGGGATGAAGCGAATAGATTAGATAAGAAGTGATGTTATTTGCCTCTTCTGTCTTCACGTAGCCAGAATATTTTGGTCAGAGAGCGTCGACGTAAGTGCTAAAAAATGTGGCTATATATCATTACATTTCATAGCGCTCAATAAATATTGGACAAAACGAAAACCATTGACAAGAGTCTGTTATGCCTCAGTAGTTTTCATGTTTCACGCCAATGACCTGAAACTGATACAAAAGTTAATGAAAGTGGTTTTTTCTTAATCATTTATGTATGTATGTACCAATAAGCAAACGAAAAATATTCCACTCCTCAAGAAATGTTTTTTGGAATCTTTTGAGCCAAATTTGCATATTATGTCATATCCTTAATAAAAAAGCAAAAATGATGTATGCAATACCACTAATTACTAAAATTGTTCAATAATAAATAGTGCCATCAAAATAATATAAATTATATTTTTTTTAAATTGTACAGAATGGTACCATATAATACAATTAGTACAGTACCGCAAACTATAATTATTATTATGTATTTAGTTCAAATGAGTGTCCCTATTTAAAACGCTAGAATAAAATACAATCGAACATATAGTAAAAGACGATAAATCCTCAGATATAGCAATATCCTAAAATTAAATACATAAATACAAATAATATCCTAAATAATTAAGTGATTATTTGAATCTGAAATGTTAAAAATATTATAAGCTTTCCTCGTTAATGAAAAAAAAGTCTCATTAAAGAAATCTACTTAATTTGCCAATTCATACCGGTTTTTATATCGTATATCCTTTGGTTTGGTAGATTACCACCAGACTTCTCTTGAGAAGATTCATTTTAGTTTTCAATCCCATTTACACCTCATCGAAGTAAGATATAACTCGCTGGGTTGGGATATTTCGGTTGAAGAATGGAATAGATTTTTCCGTCTTCAGGCTCGTGAGATGTAGCTGTCGACTGATTCGTTCGCTTGAGGAATCTGACGTCATCATCTCCCAGCTTCCCGTCCATAGCAATCTGTGCCTTCCCATACAAAGGAGATTTCTTTGTCCTCGATGTGAAGGAACCCGAGAGAGGTCAAAGCACACACCTTGGGGGATTCCCCGAGTGCACCATAAATTTGATATGTGCGTAGGCTACGAAACAACTTCGGCATCGTAGACGGATGCAGCAGGAAAAAAGGAACTTCTTCTAGTCAACGACCTCCAAAAAAGCATTCGGAAACATTATAAATAGATTAAGAAACAGTTTCATTTTCGACTCGACCTGCACTATTAGGGCATGATGTTAAAACTTACAGTTACTCGTAAACCACGCGCTAGGTATTCAGTTACATCAATTCACTGTAATGGTAAATTTATTTCTTATACTTATTTTTACCCTGCATTTTTAGAAGTAAGCAGCAATTGGGTTACGCGAGATAAAAAATAATTAAATGATTAATGAAATATTAAATATATTATTGTTAGCTGTTTGTATATTAATATATTTATTAGAGTATAGCATAGTTATTAGTTATTTACGAATAAAAATGAATAGTAATGTAAATATAGTAAATAGTAGTAAATTATTTTTGTTTATTCAACATAGAATACATAATGAATAATAATAACAATACCAACCTTATATGGGATAATTTTAGTCTTACTCTCTCGCAACTAACTCTTTCATTAACGAACCATATACATGTACTAACCAGGATTCGAACTCGGTACCTCGGTTTAGCTAGGCTAGCACCTATTCTACCGAGTCCGACGTTTGAATGAGAATGGAATGTATTGGAATGATCGTCCCTTTGCATCTGTTATCGAGTCAGTGATAACAATGCAAGTGTTGATAAGAACTAGAGTAAGAAAGTAAATGTAGAGAGAATTCTAAATGGGTCAGATATTTGATGGAAAGGAAGCTATGAGGTTAGTGAGCGATATATCGAGATTTGAAGATTGGGTTGGAAATCAAAGGCTGGAAAGCTCTATGAAAAGCAATACCAGATCACACGATAACAAGGATTCTTCCAACATAGGTATAAATCGAACTTAGAATGCATGCATGAGATTGAACCAATATATATGTATTTGTCTATCAAGAAACATTCCATCCATGTTTAATTTTGTTATCAGACTTTCGGCAAGTTTGATGCAGTAACTTCCTCCATGCACCTTGGTCCTCAACTAGTTTTTTTACTTCCTGGTGCATCCTTTGTTTCATGTCTTCTTCTACAATTCTTAGCCTTTATCATCCCTTCGATAACATAATGAACTAACCCTCCATCGCGGTGTGTCCTATCATTTTGCCGCTCCTCTTCTATCCAGCATAATTCTTTTTTCACTATTGGCAGTGCTTCTTCATTTGTTACCCTATTAGACCTTTTTTTATAAACGCATGTTCAGCAATGTTACCCAACAATGTATAGCATTTCGATTCCATGTTTGCCCTACATTATATCATCCCTCTCCTAAAGCCATTCTCTTTGCATCACCTCATTCACTTGCTAGATATAAATAACCCTGTAATTAGTAGCGGAACTTCACTATCCATCTCACTTAAGATATACACAGATAACGAGCGTGAAGTTATGATTAAGATCGTCTCAAAATTGGAAAGCAACAGTTTAGTCCAGCCTATTAATCGTAAATATATTACGGGTCTAGCAAATTCGTCACTTCGGAGCGTGACCAATGAAAATTCGCCCTTATCTCACCTCCTTCGCAGAAGTTTGTTCTCGTTTCGGAATTTTCTCTTTTGTCATAGAAGGACGAAGCTCTGCCTCTAGTCACGCGATCACATCACGGTTTCCTCTGTAAAACAGGCATGCTAACTCTTGCCGTTCTGCGAATGATACAACACTCACGAAAGAGCCACTTTTGACCAACTGATTGCTGAAAAGAGCATTTTACATGATTACAGAAATTTGCGTCGAATATCGCAGGAAGGAAAAGTCAGTTAGTTTGACCCTTTATTGGCTAGGTTAGGCCCATGTGGGTCTCTCTTCCACCTAACCTCGTATGTCAATATGATATGTACGGATATAAATTAAAACAAAAAGATAGAGCGTGGGAAAAAATCTTTGCAACTGAAGTTTTGCAATGAAAAACCCACATTGCGAGAAAACACGGAGAAAGGGAGTAAAAAAACCGCGAAAAGGTAACAACATAGTGATGGAAATCATAAAATTACATAAATTGCAAATGAATGAATTTACAAAATAATAAAAAAAAGTTTTTTAGTTAGCGTGCTCGCACGTTATCGCTCCAACCCCACGGTCCCGGGTTCGAATCCCGGCTAGTCAGATTTTTTCCAATTGAACAGGTCCTCTGTGATTTTTATTGTTAATACCTACCACTGTAAGGGTCCAGAAAATGGATGTTTGCGGGGTGTATGGAATAAATAAATAAAAATAAATTACAAGAAAAATCATATTTACAAATCCTAAGGGGAGAATATTAAAAAGAAAAAATCACAAGGACAACATAATGACATATTCTGCTAATTAATATTCATCAGAAAATAAAGGTCAGACAGTGGCGTCCGTCGAATACTTGGTTGTTATGAGATGCGTGTTTTTCATATTTATATCAGCAGGAAGAGATTGAGAGGAACATGAAAATTACGAGAGAGAAATAGGGCAGATGAGATTCATCCTATTTCTCTCTTTTAATTTTCAGGTTCATCTCACTCTCTTCATAAAAAGGGAATTCAAAAAGTGACATTTAGTTTGCGTTGTTGGATTCTTGATCTCTGTCTCTAGCAATTGGGATGTAGGCCCTCCACGGCCGATTGCACTAAAGATATGATTTTCCTCGGTTATGTAAATGCTAATGTAACCAACAAAAGCATTTTCATAATGTGTCTCGTTAAAATCGGTTGTGTAAACGAGGTTGAAGTATTTGGTAGTTGGTATGGCGGAGTCATGAATACCCCATTACGTGGGGTTCATTCTGAGTCGTATCATTTTAGTCTAATTGTTCAGCTGACAATACCAGAAGTGGGTAAATTGGTCCTTGGCGACCCTTTAAATCCTAAACGTGCTGTTTCCCGAAGAAGAAAATAGCCGAATGAAAACCGAATTTGCTTGAATTTTTACTCACCATAAAATTTTTTCTTCTTAGTGAAAGTATTCCCTTGACACATTAGGTTTGGTTTAATAAATTTACGCGCATTATCTGACTCTATCTGAATGATAGTGATCATTTTATTACCTTTATATAGGTAAATGTATGCTTGATTGGGCCTCTCTATCATCCAGCCAGGTACGTGGTCGCATTATTTATGTATGTATGTACAATACGGAAAATCTTCGCAACAAAATCTACTTATAATTGCCTACATTATAGCTACTAATCACCAGCGCATACACATAATATGAATGAGTAGGAGGGAGTGGAAACCAGCAATAGTTGAGTGAAAAATTATCATGCTCCAAGAAAATCCCTCATTAATTCGCGTACAACGTACTGCTTTTTGAACTCCTTTAGGAACAAGATTTTTTCATTGCTTTCACTGTATTTCTAGAGCAGCACCAAAATGCAGTATCTAGTAAAGAAAATCTACGATTTTTTAAACCTTTACCAGAATAGATGAGTATTAAAAAGGCAATTTTACTCTTATCTTTAGAGGAATTCCGTCCAAGACGCCTACAGGATTGTATTGCCTACATTCATTGGAACGCTAATGTGTAAATGAAATAATATTACCTTTACTAATAGAATACATTAGTAATAATTATCCTTGAATTACTATGACGCTGAATGAATGCCTCCAATTTCTAGAGTTGCGACTTTAAGGACGCTGTTATAGTGTACATCCTACCTCACATGTATTATGTCGCATTAAATGAATAAGAGAATTATGTCATTCATAATTGATAAGGCAGCGAGATAAATAAAATGATCATGACCTACGTAAACAACACTGTTGTGAGCCTATCTCTTCACCGCTTAGTGCGATACTCTCCGACTAATTTAGTTGCGCCGTGATAATACTCGTAACTTGGAACTTGAAAAATCATTCCTTTATCCCTCTAAGTTATCACGAGCAATATCGCTAATTCTTTTAAACCCATTAAAGTGGCTTCAAATGTGCCAATATGATGATATAATTAAAACCATCTCGGAAAAATTTAATTTCTATGGTTTGTATTTTTACCAATCATTGTATCTGTCTATAAAATATGTAAAACAATCTTTTATTTTCGGTGTAAGATTTTTCCTGAACTACTATTATGTGTAGCTATTTAGCATCTAGTATTAACTAAGAAGTATTCTCTCTCTTTCCTGAGAGGGAAAGGTTATTTGATGAAAACATTTAAATAATTAGGATCAAGAGATAGAATCGATTGAACTGCTGTAAATAGGGGATATAATCGATAGCATAAGTGTTAGTATAATGCGGATTATTGACAGAATTATATTTGCCTTTACATATCAATTTGCTTTATGCCAATTAATTTGCAATGGTTTGATTTTTATAGTCATTCGGTTGTTATTTTGTCATTTGTCTTTTTTTATATCATTGTAATAATTGATTGTAATCCTTTATTATGCCGAACACCGCTTCCTATATTTTCACCATTTTTTGTTAATTGCATTAATTATAATTAATGATCTGCGCAAGTACAATATAGCATTTCGTGTAAATGCACAACTATTGGAGTGGAATTCCCATTACATTCTGCGTTTTCTCGAACATCCTGCAGTTGGGGCACCCTGCATTTATAAATCCTTGTTTAGGTTGGGAGTCGATCGATACGCTGTCCTCATAAGCGCTCTTTGACTTCCTTTTGGCTCCTCAGAAAGGCAATTCACTCGCTCGGGCAAATATTTTATGCGAATACTACTGAAGAATGCATTGATTAGCCTCCAGGGTCGGGATGCAGAGAATTTCTATCAAAGGGCATTCACCCAACGTGAACCCTAATTAAGGTCATGCTTACAGAAAACCTAAAATGAATGGATTTTTTTAGGTTCAGAATACTCAGAGTACTATCAAACTATGTAATCATTCTTAACATATGTTAACATAGTATTGGAGTATATTAATATTACCTAAATACGCTTAAATAGATAAAAACATATTTTTTATATAGATATATTTTAATCGGTAAGAGAAACTTCAAGCTTACTAGTACCGCTAAAAAATGTATTAATAATAGAATGAGGTGAAACGCTTAGTAATTTATGATATAATTTTCCATGCTCGAGAACTTAAGAGGAGTGAACGTTAGTTGAAAATAATTATTACCTTGGCTGAGTTTTCTCAGTTAATGTATGTTTAAAGTAGGAGAATAGAAGATTCGATACCCCTAGTTATGTAAGGAAAAACTGATTCATCCTTTACTCATTAAAAGATCATGATTCAGAAAATTTAGGTCGTTAAATGAGTTGCGTTTCAAAACATCCGTGTAAATAGCATATTAATATTATTACTCTCGGTTTTAGGTTTCTATTTCTATATGTCTTTCAAGCATACGTTATAGGATACGCATAAGATCTTTTCACAATCGTTACGAATTTTTACAGCCAATTTTACGCTTGAGGAAGCATTTTCCGCAGCTTATTTACTTTGTGCTTTATATGGTCGATACAAATTAATTTCAATATTTATTCATAATAATGCTACATTAAACAATAATTCCGCTGAATATGAAAGGTAGGTGAATTTATCGGCCAAAGGCTCTTTGGATCTTCATTTCTTCCAAAATTGTCAGCCTTTACAGAATTGATGAGGGGATCTAGGCAAGGAAGGAGTGCTTTCATCACTGAGCCACCTTTGCTTTCATCACTGAGCCAGAACACGTGAATTAAAAAAAAATATTTACAGCTCAATTTTCTCAGAAATTACTATTTGCCTAATATTGAATTAGAAATGGCTAGGATACCATTGCTCAGAATCTTTCATCACAAATAACACATCGGTGGCAAATTTTAGGAAGGTTACATATTCTTCTATCCTGTGTAGAAAGATAAATGAAAAATATTTAATTCGTCAAGATATGATAATAGAAATAAAACAATACGTAGCACGTCAAATATCAAGAAGTCAATTTTGTGTTAATTTCGCTATTTATGGGAGCCATTTATTCTTTACATTTTCAAGTAATTTGAGATTTTCAGTACAACTTTATCGTTTCATGTGCCACTCTCTACGAATCTTTTCCAGCGTTTAAATCCAAAATGAATTACTAAATTTCCTGCAGTTAGCTTTATAGCTATGTATTTTCTCGTCGGAATACATTGTAAAATGAAGTTTGTCAGAAATGTATTTCTATTAATCAAATTCACTGAAATGAATTCCTCGGTAATATATTTCAACGGTTTAACTAAAGAAGACGATTTTAGTGAACACTATTTTCATGCTATTTATGGTTAGCTTTGTAATTTTATCAACCTCTCCATAAGAAATTTGACCCTTTTTTTAGAACATTTCCGAAATAATATATATCTAAGGAATATAACAGTATCTCATGTGGCAACTATTCTCAGTTTTGAAGGTGATTGTTTCATGTTTAAAATCCGCAATTGGCAATGAGAACATAAATTTGACGATGGATTTTACAATCTTTACCGAACAAAAATATGAATATTATTTGTTAAGACAACAAAACTGAGGTAAATCAAGAGATGGAACGTAAATTATCCTATTTCAGACTGTGAATATCACTGTAACAAATGAGATAAGAACACTGAGCAGCCTTAGGTGTGAATCAATTTTGGTGCCTAAACAGATAACAAACGATTCTGAAAGTTCGTAAGTTACGCACTGGATAGTGGCGTTGTTGCGCAGCAGCAATTTACATCTGATTGCCCGGTTTTGTCGGGTTTTGTTGAGCTTTTGTTATGGAGTGATAAAGGTTAAGGGCAACTTCTAATAGTTTTTTTACTTGATAACTTTCACTGTCTCACCTAAGAGCCAGCGTAGAAGAACTTTTATAAAAGTTAATATTCAGGGAATGTTCTTGTTTGCTTGTCAAAATAGTATCTAGCTTTAAAGATGCCACCAAAGCAAAGAAAGATTGCCATTATGGGCTACAGATCAGTGGGTTAGTATATTTCTTACCTTTATTATGTTTTTTATATGTCTTAGAATCGGTTAATAGCCAATGAATCTTTCAAATTTCAGGGAAATCCTCTCTAAGTATACAATATGTGGAGGGCCAGTTCGTGGATTCGTACGATCCCACCATTGAAAACAGTGAGTTATTTATTTATATTAAAACTTATCACTTAGTTAATGTTATTTATATACCCTTTCGTAATTGCTGCTAAAAAAGCGGTAGATCCATGAATTCTCTTTGGTAGCTGTGTAACATCTTGATATCTTTAATACGTAAAAATAATGGGTGAACTATTAAAATTTGACCTTGAATATTCACAATAATTGTTCTTATGATGACATAATTTGCAAGGATGACACTTATGTTGAGTAAATCGTTATTTAACACGTAAATTGTATTGGAGCGTTGATATATTTACGTTATATTTGTATTTTACGTAATTCTAAAGTTCGTCGTAGTTTGTGTTCATTTTCCAGCATTTGTTATTAATCAGCCTCGTATCTTTTTGTTCAGCTTTTACAAAAACTGTAAGATTTCGTGGAGATGAATATGAAGTTCGGCTAGTGGATACAGCAGGTCAGGATGAATATTCCATCTTCCCAGCTCAGTACTCAATGGATATTCATGGTTACGTTCTAGTCTATTCAATTACATCTCCAAAATCATTTGAAGTTGTACAGATAATTCACGATAAGTTGGTGGACATGACTGGAAAGGTTCAGTGAGTACTATGTTATACTTTTTCCATTTGTCGTTATTTGTCATTTATTAATGAATTACTGCTGCTCTGATATCTATGCTTGAAATTATTATTGCATGCATATGGTAGTGATTCATTCTTGAGTTGTGCATTTGCTATTAAGATTTGCAATTAACTGAAGTGTCGATATGCGTTCTAGAATTCCTCATTTTGAAGACTTGCGATGTAAATTTTTATTCCTTATGGACTCATAGATCTTTTGTTTTGTTATTTCCAGTGTGCCTGTTGTATTGGTAGGAAATAAAACCGATTTGCACATAGAAAGAATGATTAGCACAGAAGAAGGTAAGAGGCTTGCTGACAGCTGGAAAGCAGTCTTTTTGGAGACTTCTGCAAAGCAGAATGAGGTCAGTTAGAATATTTTTCCATTACGACAGTATTACAAGCTATTCATCAAGAAGAGTTTTGAAGTGTTAAATGGCGTCTCTATCCCAACCCGCATTCTTTAGGAGGATGCTTTATTCTTGAACTGGTATAGTCTGGTGTTTTTAAATTCATCAAATTCTCCTTTTTACGCTAAATTAAACACCTTTCCATTTGATTGAACTAACGCCAAGTGTGTTTGCTAAATTGTTGAAGTTGAACACGCTAGCTAGTTACTTACAGACCATAAGTATACATAGTCCTTGTCTAAACTACTTATAGCGCTGCGTCTGGGTTGTGAGGACCACAAAGTAAAGTACTATCCTTTATGCGGTCTCTGCTCTCTCGAGACGTTGTTTCAATGTCACATCTCTTCTTTTACACATATTTACGAAACTTACATTTTAGGATGAACCCTTAACCAAAGAGTAGGGTATATATTACAGACAATTTTTACACTTAAATGTACTGCAATGGAAGGATTAGTGAAAAGTATATATTATTTTACTCAATTGGCGGAATTGTATTTTCGAAGTATTTAAGACAGCCTAAGGTTCATTGTTGTATAATTGCAAAAAAAGTGAGATTTAATAAGAAAACATAGAAATGACCTTTTGTAATCGGGAGATCTTTTTGTGAAAACAATAAAGCTTAGTATTATTTTACCCTTTTCATTCTCTTGTGGAAGCTTTCATATATGAATAGCTTTATGATCCTGTATATTATGGTACCCTGAAGATCCTTAGCAGTACAAAACAATCATTCACTCATTCTAGAAAGCTATCAAATTGTTGAAGATTGATTTCCGTTCAAGGGCATTATTATTAGAGCTCATTTTCGACCATCCATCAATAAACAGTCAAAAATTTCATGCAGATTCAATTATAACACTTTGTTAATGTTATTCTATTAATTTAAAGAGCTCTTGAGGAACATTTTACCTTCCTTGTTTATGAGAGGAAAACTCACTTTGGGATTTGGCTGTATTTTACAAGGAAAATGATCTAAATATAATTTTATCAGCTTATGATACCTTCTGGGGATAGCTGTAATATCATAACTAGGAATGGTTGTCGGCCATCTTCTATTCAGCTCTTTGAAATCCACAACTCCTTTGATCTTTTTTTATCTCTAGTCTAGTCTTTATTTAAGCCTGCATAACTTCATTGAATAGCTACTTGGGCAGTGCTACATTTTTTTCATTTAATATTTATACTTTTCAATCATGATACATCATTCTGGTTCTCATAATATCTGTAAATTTCCATGTATTATAATCATTAGTTAATTAATTTCTATGTATTTTAAACATTACTTAGACTTTGTCACATTATAATCAGCTTATCCCCAAAGATAAATATCTTTATTACTACACTTACTGTAAGTAATTTCTCTCTTTTGGTTATTTCTTTGACTTAACTCCATATTGTTATCAGCTTATATTGTAATTTCATAAATGTACTTAGAAGAAGTTGGCAAATCTTTAAGCTACACAACAAAGATTTCATAGTGTACAAGTTGGGAAGCTATCTGAATTAATTGGTGGTAGGTCCATCGCAGTAAAGTTGGTAGGATGACATGGGAAAACTATACACTGTGCTGGCTAGGCCAGAGGTGAATAATCTGCTACCTTCAGGTCACATGTATGGTTTTTTGGCGTTCATTACAGCCTTTTTGCCATTTCCTGAGTACTTCCTGAACATAAACGCAGGAGTTGAAATAATTTTCCACTTTTTTAAATGATGACAGTTGGAAAAGTGAAAATGTTCTCATTACTCAGGGAATGAATTTCTCATCTAAAATTTTGAGCTTTAACTATTTGAATATTGGCAACATGCTACTCATGTTTGGCCTGATTGCCTCACATGCTGCCTTTCTTATGATACAGGATTGTAAACGTGGCCTTAGTTGCATGTCCCTTTAAACATCAATGAAGGTTCACTGAATACATGATCATACTAATTACTTATTTCAGCTTGTGATAATCCCCTTTTCTCTTTGAATTTCAGGCTGTATCTGATATTTTCAGCACTGTCTTGACTGAGATAGAGCGAGCCAATGGTAATGTCCAAGTAAAGAGTGGATGCATCATTTCATGAAGGGCTAAACCATCTCCTACACAGAAAGATATATCTACAAATTCAAATGGTTATACCACCATCGCATGTCGTTAAAAATTATCAAGTGAGGGCAGTTCACAAGGGGCAACCTCCATTTCTTCTTACCTTACAGGTCTTCAATAATTACCTCATTGCTTTTCAACCTCAAAGCCTTGCCGTAGCTCACCTACAAACATTTATTAATTGTTTAGTCAGTTTCCATCTCAGCAGTTTTGACCTCTGCCGCAAATACATTCAAACAAATATTTTCCAACCCTTTTCTTCTGGTTGTCATAATTTTGTGATAGTTTTTGCTAATCAAAATAAATTTGCCAGTCTTCGACATTTTACAGATAGTGAGAGCTTCAACTACAGTTTTTGTGCTCCCTGATACGGAAGGTGCCCTTTTATCTAGATATTTGTGTTTAATTGATGTGTTTATCGTTAGCTGAATCACATTGAGTGTCTGAAACCATGCACACATTTAGTGGATATGTTTTACATATTTTTTCCACCATATATTTTGCTTGTATTTAATTTGGAAGGATTTTTTCCTCTGGTAATTTTTGGCTTTCTGTTTCTTTTTGGTAGTTTTAGGTAAGATCTTCTGGAGACATAACCTTAGGGTAATGATTGAGAATAGATATCAAACTTGTCTAAACAATGGAGCCTGCATTTAAAAGTTACGTTGTGAAACTTTTATTTCCTGTGTTACATGTCTTATTTCTATGAAGCACTAACATTTTCTTATTTAAAATATGGTCTGTACATACAAATGTATCTGTTATTTAATTTTCAAAATGGTGTGATTTTGTGAAACTTTCCGGCATTGAAAAGATTCGACTGTTTTGATACGCAACATTCTTGGTGTAATTCATAAGTTATTTTAACTTGCATCATACCAATACTGGATAAAGTCTGTTAGTTTTTATAATGTTCTGTCTTGATTACATACTAATAAAAATGTGTTATAATGGAGACTGATATAAAACATTGTCTTTTGCTGTATTATTTAGTTCACATCAATTATGTACTTACTGTTCTCTGAACTAAATTTATTTAAGATATTAATTCATTTCTATGCTCTTTGCATCATGATAAGTTTTAGTTTGGGCACAACAGAATGGCTGTATGATACTTTTTTAAGTTTTAATCGATTGAGGATTTATCTTTAGCTTTTTCATCAAAAAGCCAAAAATATACCAGATGTCTTCTTCATTCTCCCTAGGGCTGTCCATTTTTGTTTGCTATTTTACTACTCGAAAATCGAACTCCAGTTATTATATTATATTGTTTGAAAGATCAATACTAGATTCGAGGCAATGTTGAGATCATATGGTGGAATGGCATGGTTACTTGACCAATAACTGTTTTGAGTTTTGGGACCACACTGAATGAGGAACTGAAATCTAATGTATTTGCAGTGGCCCACGAGACTTAATGCACAGATTGAAAAATTGTGTGGAAGATCCACAATTGGAAGTAATTTGATGTGATCATTGCCTGCAATGGAGTGATTCAACCAATGCCTGAATTTTATTGTGTTAGGTTAGTAGAAGTTATGGGAATCTATATAAGAAACCAAGTTACTTTTCACCCTGAGTCTTACAGAGCTTTGGGTAAATTCTGTACATAGAATTTTGCCAATAAATAAGCTTACAGATGATGTGATATCCACCTCATCTGCTAAATAATTTATCATGTCAATTAAAGAAGAAAGCTTTCTGTGTTCTCTTCATTTTGAACAGCTTTGAAGTGAGCGAAAATGTTCAATGAACACTTTTACGTGACTACCTAATTTATACGTTGAGGAGCTATTCAGTTCGACTTGAAATGTAAGTGTATGTTCTCACGATGCACCGCTCCTGTTACAATGAATGCATAAAGCTTAATGCATGAGTCTTTGGCCTTCCATAACAAATTGAGGGAAAGACCAATAGCTCTTGAGTTTTTCAAGGATCCCATTTAATTTTTGTCTGAAGATGAGTATTGTTGACCCTGCCATTGTAATGGTTTTCTGTGTACAATTGTAATTCAAGTGTATTAAGTCTGACTTTGGGGTATAAAGCATCATTGATAGAGGATTAAAAATAAAGGACTAGTTTGCTATAATGTCTTTATTTTCTTACCACTTTTTTGTCTATCAGGGTGTCTATTCTGAAGAAGAGCCATTGAAAAGGTTGATATTTTTAAGGAATCACTGAGGGAAGGTAATTGTTAAGTGTTATAATATTTGTTCTTTATATTACTTTGAATGATGAAAATACTCCAGTTGTTAGAGAGGAAAGACTAGGTTGTCTATTAGAGCATGTCTTTGTAGCTATAAAGAAGTTTTAGTTGTAATTAAAAGTAATTGATAATAAATAACTTTGACTTGAACATTTTCCAAATTATTTTTAAACCCTTCTAGCCTATAGTTATTTTTAAACCAATTTTACTTTTATTCTATAAACATTTAAAAAATTTTGAGCAGAATATTCAGCAGTATGTTTTTATATATGTATTTAAGCATATTATGGCCTTTTCATCTTTCATAACAGTCACTCTCTTGAAAATATATATGTATTCATCTAATATCTGTCACTTAGCAAATATAAAATCAGTTTGTTTTATTTATTTATTTTATTACTGGCCTTTTTCTTTTGGAAAATGTAATCAGCAATATTATATGATAATATATGAATTTCGTACATGACATACAAAACTATCGTATAATATATTTGAGTATAAAAAGCCATCAAAACAGAAAAAACTCAAAATTTTGCATTTTTATAAATATTTCCCTCAATTACTAATGGGAAATATAGATTACATGTATATCTATGTACTAATCAAGAATTAAATAGGTCAAGTCACTTTTCTTTCTTCCTCTCCTGGCTATATCTTCATTGATCACTCTCTCCAACCAAATTGTTCTTTCCATTCTTCTATACAGCCACATTTCATAAGTCGTATAATCGGCTTGCTCAAGCAGCACATGTTGTGCCCTGATATATAATAGCTTCATTCAACTAGCCATAAATAATCGAGATATTTAAGAGTAGCAGCATAGCCTCCAGTTACATCTTGCAATTTCTGAATCATCTCCATCCTTGCACAAGATCTATGTGCATAGGCATGCAAACAGCGGGTACGGCAAAATATATAAATTCTCAAAATTGAGAATTTATATATTTTGACTTGGTTATCATATTAATAATAAGGCAAACAATATTTTTAATTTTGATATTATTTATCTTCCAAATTATTATATTTCTAGATAGTTTGCGTTGTAAATACAATGACTTAAACTCTTATGAGTTTACTTTACTTATGAGTTTTTTTAGAATATTAAAAATATTATTCTAGTAAAACATAGCAGAAAGTTTTTCGTATTTTTATATCAAATTTTCTTCTCTGTAGTTGCTTTTCTTTTATTTTATAAAAAGTATATTACAGTCAAGTTAAGCTTTTTTATGTATATATTTCCAAAGTTTATTTAATTGCAGTTTTTTATAGTATTTGCTAAGAAATATCTTATCCTAGTATCAAAATTTAAAACAAATGTAACATACAGATGTTTGTTTTACTCAAATATTGGGGACTTCAAATTTTGTTGTGGGAGTTGCTTTATGGAACTGTATTTCACCTGAGGAGCACTTGGGGTTATGTTTATGGACGATAGCAAAAGGCAGCATTTCTATAACTAAAAGGAGAAAAGTAACACGCCAGTGTTATTAACGCTAAGAGTTAAAAGAGCTTGAAATAACTTTTGTTTGCGTACAACCTGTCATGTGGAAGTACCTAATCGCAACTAAGGTTATTATTTGTTCCTCAGGCTGCAGTTAGGGCACCTGGGTTCAGAGAATGGATGGACCATTAAGTAGTTGAGGGTCACAGTTCGTAAAACAGAATGCAATTACTAAACAGTGTAGAGCAAGTAATTTCTGCTCTTACATTCCTTAGTAAGTAATTCAAAAAGTACCTTCAAATGAAAGTTAATAATTTTAAACATTCTTAAATTGCATAATAATGTCTATATACTATTATTTACATATTTAAATGATTCTGTGAAAAAATAATGCAAATTGTCTTTAGACTACAAATGAGACAGTACAATTAGTTTAATTTTTGGTCTATGTAAGAGACACAAGAAGCTTCAAACATAGAAGATTGGAAAGCACTTTGGAGGCTTACAACCACAATGATGAAATGAGGTGCAAGATTGGCTAAACCAGGATGAAATTTCTCGTGGTTTTGGAAAAAGTTGGCCATGTGAAAGGTTGGCAGAGCATCTTTAGTTGTATTTTTACACTTTTATGATAGAAAGGGACCAGCACTGGGAGTAAAATCATTTAAAAGGTGGAATAGTGTTTGAGATTAGAATGTAAAGGCACATAGTTGTCTGTTAACTTAATCTAGGTCAATTTATGAACTAGGTAATACACACATGACATTTTTTATAACTGTTGAGAAGTATGCTCTTCCTACAGTACGTCTGTCCCTTTTTCTCAAATATCAACTTATCTTGCTTTTCATGAGTATCAAGTATTTGTTTTATTGAATAAGGATCAGCTCTAGTGATTTTAATAGCACATGAATAAACTACATTGTTAGTAAATATGTGTATTTGGGACCAAAAGTTCTTCAAAGTTGTTGCTTATCTCTCAATGACCTGACTCCTCTAAAAACTAAAATGGCATATGATTGGAAAAGTTGAATAAAGGAAGAGAATGTATTGGAGGGTGAATTGGTAGTAAATTTTCTGGAGCCTAGGGTGTAAGCCATAGTTCAACCTTCTGATACCCCAGGTCCTTAAGTCTGTTTGTATTACCCTTATATTTAATAGCCTTATGTAGGAGGGAATCTGGGAATGCTATGTAGCCCTTCCCTCAATGCATAAGGTTCCCTGAAGTGTGCTACACCCCATGGACTAACCGTGAACTATTTATGAATAGATTAATTTAAATTATTAATAGCTAAGACCTGCTTAAAGTAGAAGCTAGTGAATTAAAAATTTCTGATTGAGAGGTTTTCTAGAAAAATAAAGAATAGCAGCTGTACATTGATATAATTTTTATTACCAAGCGACAATATTCTTGCAAATTCTGGTGGACATTGGCTAGAGCCGGGATACTCAAACTGGTGCCCAAATTGACCTTGCACAGTGCCCACCAAGCCATGATGAAAAGATTTATTTTATATGCTGCAACAGTATTTCTTGGGATTGCACTAGTGGGGATAGAGTAGAAGTTTGGTGGGGAAGGGGTGGGGGTCAGAATATTGGTTTGCCTGGTCTTGGGTTTCGCAAACATCGAGGGTGATGGTGTGTCTAAACTTTTATCCCTCTTATCGCCTCTGTTCAGATTAATGAGACGCATATCTATGTCATATTTTGTTCATAATACAAAAGCAAAGATTCAGCCATGCTCAGCTTATCTAATTATTATTATCTATCTAATTCCCCGTAATCGATCACTAATTGCTGCTTTTCAGAATGCAGCGGTGCACATGCAGCCAAAACCATACCAGATTTATTCACCATAATCAAATCTTCTTTGGAGGTACAGACTCCCACGTTATAGGATTGTGATGAAATTATATACGTATGTTTTAATATTTTTGATCTTTTCTACGAAGGAACGTTTTTTTCAAATGGCCAATATTTAACTAGTAAAGTGATCAAATTGCCAAAGGATGGCTTGAATATCACCCTGGACTGAGGAGTCTTGTTACGTGGTGCCCGCTTTGCTTTCTGGAATGCCCTGGGGTGCCTGAGCACCAGAAAAGGTTGAGTACCCCGGGGCTAGAGCTTGTGCTAGCAAAAATGTTACAGCTGCATCAAGATTCGTTCTCAAAGGCTTTTAAAAGTAATCCTATAGCTCAGATAGAGTATATTTTGACTTTGACTGTTATCAAAGGATTAAATCAAGCCAGTATATAATTGATATGATAAAAAATTCATGGTAAACAAACTTTTACTAGACCACTAATTTAATATCCGAAAAACATGACCTAGGTTTCGCAGCGTCGCTACATCATCAGGTGATGACGTAGCGACCTGATGTAGTAGATGATAAGAAAAATATATCATCGTGGGTGGAAAATGATGAATTATTTAGAGAAATCTGTAAGGATTGTTCAATTATGTTATTTCATTTTTTTTGTTTTAGCTTATTTGCTATTCTATTTCATAAAATAAAAATAAATAAATTAGTGGTCTAGTAAAAGTTTGTTAACCATGAATTTTTTACAAGTTAAGAAGTACAGTAGAACCTCAATTTTACGAAGTTGAAGGGACCAAAAAATTTGCACTTTGTAAAATTCGGGCTTCGTAAATTTGAGGTTTTCTTTCAAGCAATCGAAATCTCTACAATAACAATCCAAGTTCAGTAACACAGTGCATAATGTTAAATGGGATTGAAAGGAAGGTGGTATTTCAATAAAATGAATTATACATCCAGTTTAATGTTTAATACAACAGAAAAAAAATTCCAAACTTTTTACTTTTTAAAATAATCTTCAATTTTTATTTTTTTTGGAAGTTTCAATGAAAGATGAGGTGATTTTCTCAATACCTGAAAGGTAATAATTGAATAAATCAGGTACACCATCAGTAAACATCTGAAAATTGTGAAGCACCTTTATTGAGTGTCTTAATTCATTCCTTGTAGGGGGGGAGGTGCTTCTGGTATCTTCATAGCTTGTAGAAGAGCAATCTAAGTTCACTTCATCCTCATCTTCTTCGTCTTCACTAAATTCACTGCAGTTATGCGTCATCACATGAGAGTCACACTTGACATATGACTCAGCATGAGAGGATGCATCTGGGATGTACTGATTTAGTTGTGCCATTTCTTTACTAAGGAGGTCCTGTAGTGTGGGAACCTCCACTAACTCCTCTGTCTCTATAATTGATGTGTCACCAAAACCAGCTGATCTCCTATAGTTAGAAATAGTGTTTGCAGTGGCACTGTCTCATGCTCTGGCAATTCCTCGCACAGCATGCAACAATGTCCATGGAGGCACATCAGAGGCTTGATCAGCAACAAATGTATGCGTACTAAAGCTCTGCTAGCAGAAAGATAAACTATGCAGGTCTAAACTTGTCAAATAATTATGAGGATGAAATCAAACTTATTTCTGTGTCAAATAAGAGTCACAAGCTCATTCAGAAAGAAAACAATAGATATCACATGCAATAATTCTCTGTGTGCACTATAGTAGTAGTAGTTTGTTAAAAGCACTTTGACAGCTTAGGTCATTTTGCCCATGTGCTCCCACCAGGATTTGAAATCAGAACTGATTCCTCATGAGTCACGAGCGTTACCGACATGGCTCTCCAGCAGCCAATGTGCAGTATATCTGCATCAAATTGAAAGGATTTAAAAATAAGACTACGATTATACTGATTCCCTTTATAGCATACACCTTATTTCAAAGCCTAGGAGACTCACATAAGTCAAAGTGAATGAAACTGATAGCCATGAATTCCAAGAAACTAGCTCGTAAATATTTTAAGTCATTTAAGAACTTTACTTAAGTTAATTTGAAACTCCCTCTATTTTATATATGCGTTCTACTCATTGGTTCTACTACGCTGACGTTTAGCGGTGATTTTCGAGAACTACTTACTCGCGGCTACTTTAAACGATCTTGTCGCGTCACAAATCATAAGTCGCGATCGCAAATTCTTACCTAACCACGTAAAACACTTTTAATTAATAAATTACGTATTGAAAATGCATCAAAATTTAAGTAATAGTGACGTATAACAACAAATTTAGTATTCTTTAATTAAACTAATTTCCATGACAGCTGCAGCGAAGAACTCCCACAGGAATGCTACTTTCAAGTAAAGGGTTCACCAAAGTTCTGCGATGGGGTTGCGGCGGCTATCATATTGCTAAAATTAAAGAATTCCAGAGAAAATATGGAGGTCGTAAAGGATATATACTCGTCGCAAAGGATATATATAGGTAGTAGGTATTTCTTATACACAAGATGATAGAAAATAAATAGAATTTACCAAGCGTCCGAAGATAGTGCTGGACGAGAAATCTTCGGTAGTGGACTTTATAGTTGTTAAATATTCCCATGTCCAGCGGTTGCATCTTACTGGTGCTATTTGGACTCAGAAAAAGTACGTTTGGGAGCACTACTCCGCTTATTTTATGAACTGGGGCATTATCTACAAGAAGTAGTACATTGCAATTCTCGCATGCGCTCTTCCTCTGCAAGAAGATAATTTGCTTCTGAAAATGCCCATCGCCATCCATGCTTTTTTATTACTTTCATACAAAACAGGCAAATTTTTCACGTTCTTGAAGCAACGCGGAGCTCTTGATTTTGCAATCACAACTGGTTTCAACTTTTCAGATCGATCTTGGTTACATATCAGCATTACTGTAACCCTATCCTTAGATTTTTTACCTCCGCGACATTTTTCACCACGGGTTCCGAGGATGGAGTCAGGTGATGCCTTTAAAAACAAACCTGTTTCATCCAGGTTGTATATATCTCGAGGGAAATATTTAGACACAATGTCATCGTTTATTTCATGCCACTGCTCAACGTCTTTTGTGTTGATGCTACCTTCTTCTCCACAGATTTTCATTGAAGTGATTCCGTATCTTTTCTTGAATCTATCAAGCCACCCATTTGAGGCTTTAATGTTGTCGCACTTCAGTTTAAGAGCCTAAACCTGAGCCTTCTCCTTCAGAATTTTTTGTCTGCCCGCGATCACGTACTTCCTTTCTAATTGACCTTTTGGTGACCAAACTCAGGGACTTCCTCCTTTTCTTGGTCAGCGATGTTTTATCCATTATTTTTCTGATAGGCACACGGGATATCACAACACAGGCCACCTCGCGCAGAGAGAGATTCTGACTGTACGCGCGCGACTTTTCCTCGCTTGGAGACCAACCTTTCTCAGGGTGTCCACCATCCAACCATTATTTTTCAAGCTTTTACTAACCAGCTAAAATCCGAAATCCCTGCAGCAGCCTTAAGCATTTTAAGATGTCGCACTCCAATTTAGTAGCCAAGATCTGAGCCCAAAACTCCCCAAGTCGAAAACAAATTCTTATCATGCTCTATTCTCTCAATCTTTCGTCCAAATAGAAACCATATACTACTGAAAACTGCTGGTCAATACGACCCCAGGTCGTGGATTCGCGATATTACCAGAAAGCATGATGAAGAAAGAAAGAGCACGGCTACGTCTTATAAGCTATCATTTTTCGCGAAAACAGTAATCAAAATCTTTGTATCCCACGAAATTTTCACATTTTCCCATCTAAAATACATGGGATGAGGGTCTTCCCAACATAGACGATCTGGATTCAGCTGCTCCTGTTTACGGCGATCGTCATCCCGTTGTATTGAGCTCAATGCGACAAAACAATTTCAAATACTTCGTAAAACCGGGGTTCATTCACTCCTAGGGACCGGCTTCTCACTTCGTAAAACATGAAATCGAGGTTTTACGTAAAACCGAGGTCATTTTACATGTACAAAGATCGGGACCGGCGGAATGGTTCGTAAAACTGTGTCACTTCGTAAAATCGAGGTTCGTAAAAACGGGGTTCTAAGTTTAAGCCTTTTAATTCCTTGTTTCAATGGCAAAAATTGCATTTCTGTTGAAAATTTCCTGGATTGTGTTCAGTTAACAGGTCGTTTGGGTTCTTTGTCTGACCAGCAGTTACTTAGCATCGCGCGACTGCGTTTAAGGGGCTGCGCTTTCGACTATGTGCGCTATAATCCTCACATTTTGAAATCGTTTATAACATTTTCAAGATTTCTCAAGCTTAGGTTCGCTCCCAAACTCTCTTTAGTCTCCTTTGAACATAGGGTTGCCAATTGCTTTCAGAGTCCTCAGGAAACTGTGCTTGAGTATTCTACTAGACTACGTAAAATTGTTCTTCAACTGAAAGAGGCATATCGCGATTCTTTACCAGATTCAATGGAATATTTGATGGAATATCGCCTTTTAAGTCAATTCCTTGTAGGGTTAAGGGAAGAGATCGGTCGCTTTGTTTCGGTACGCAACCCACAAGATATTCTGGAAGCGGAGGAATTTGCGCTTATAGAGGAGACACATCTAAGAAATTACAGAGATCAAAAGTTCCTTAATCGGTCTCCATCGCGGAAACTTCCCAAGTCCACGATGAAAAACTCGAATAGATATCACTTTGATCGTCCAAGGCATTGTGTGCACGCCTGCCCCATTCGGGCTAAGGGTTGTTTTAATTGTGGGAGTGTAGAACATTTTCAGAGAGATTGCCCTTCATTTCACTCTGAAATATGCGGAAAAAGAAAGCAATTCAGTTGTTCCACCAACAACGTGCATCATTCCCCAAAGAGCAGAAACGAGAGCAGCCGTGCCTTCACGAACACTGCATCTTCATTCCGGCGGCCGCCTCTGAGAGATACGGCAACAACGCTCGCCAAACCGTGGGTGCAGCCTTCTACAAGTCAGGACAACGAGGGACCGGAAAAGGAGAATAAAAATTCCAAAGAGGGGACAAAACATTACACCGTTGAGGATATTGCCCTCAAAAGGTCCACTACGGTGGAGAATGGAGTCGGGAAGAAGGATATTGCCGGAAGCAAGCCGCTGTGGTCGGTGGCGAGGCCTGCGACGCCGGAGACCCCCAGCTCACCAAGAACGCAGATATCCAAGCCTAGGGAGAGGACATTGGAGAATAGGAGAAAAGAAGAAAGCGGACGACCCTCAGCGGGTTCGGCGGGAGATGACCGGAGGCGGGTTGGTAGGAGAGGATACATACAGTCCAACTCGATGGTCAGGAATTGTGTAGCAGCTGGATCAGGGCATCCCACCAGCAGAAGGATGATTAGCGGCGGATCGACTATCCGAGGGCCGAAAGGACAATATGCCGGTAAGATGTGCACAAGAACCGATTATCGAACATTCACAGGCGATGATGTGAGGAACATCTGGCATAAAAGTGGGACGTTTAAACAATCGTTTTGTGCAAAGTGTAGAAGTAGTGAAAGGAATGTACTTGAAAGGTTGTATTCGGTGGGATAGAGGACCCGGAAGAGCAGTGATAGGTGAAAGTGATGTGTTTATTAAGAAATTTCATTTGAGCAGTATGTGGACTTGGACAGAAAGTTTAAGATTTAAACTAATCGTATTTGTCAAATTTTTTTTGTTACTGATGCTTTTTAATGATAAGTGTGTGTATTTGTTTTTTTTTTTGGGGGGTGTTCCTTCAGAATTTGACGGTTAACTTTTGCAGTGGTAATTTTTATAGCTGTATATTCTTTTGATAATGGTGTATCTTGATCGGTTCTGAAATTCTTTTCTCCCCTGTGATTTTTACTGCCAACGGGGTGGAGATTTATTTGAAATACGTATTTTCGCGCAATTTTTTGTGCTCATTGCGTGGATCTAAATTTTTCCTTTTATTGCTTGATTTCAAATCACTTTCACGTTTGAAGAGCTTTCATCCCTTGGAATGTGCAATTTGATTCAATTTTCTTGTCGGACATGTGCTCATAATGGTTATCCGTTAATATTTTTTTGTTGAGAAATTACATTTCCTTCCTGTTAATCCCTCACTTAAATGCAAATGATATCTTTCCTCCCAATCTGGTCTAATATCTTTGTGAATTATCTATTATTTTTGTGCTCCAAGATTCAAACTTCCAACGGGGTGATGTTGAGGATTATTTTTTGTTGTACCTGGGTTTTGTCAAGTACCATTTATTTGTACTCTGTAAACCATATATTGCTGAGGTACTAGGAGGAATTTCCACCCCCGGGGGCTTAATTGCCAACGGGGTGATGTCGGAAGGACAGAGGGCAATCAACTCACCCTCCTTTTTGGTGGTGCCCTCTGTACCTTCCGAAAGAGATATAAGGAAGGCACAACTGAGGATCGGGGCCTTCTGCCCACCGTCGCCTTTGTGACAAGACGTGCCTCAGCTACCGACCGATCCTCAATCGGTCGGCCATGATGGTCTTCCTCGTTCCTATTAGTTACTCTAAGTAAATAAACCGCTCTGCTAACCCGATTCTAGTGTTTCTTTCCAATGTCTTTACGACACTGTGTCACTTCGTAAAATCGAGGTTCGTAAAAACGGGGTTCTACTGTACCATAACGTTAACCCTGAAATGGTTTCGTTTAATTGATATGATTTTAGGCTTACCTCTGCTATCTAAATTTCTTATTATCAGCCATACCATCACCTTTCCCCTTGAATATATAATAGTAAGGTCTTAAAATCCATTAATACTATTAAATGTATTTAACATTATTATGATCCTTTTTTACTAAGTTTTAATTTTATATTGAAATGCATGTTGTAGAAATATAAAATTGGTATTTAATTTTTTAATTAGTAATGCTTATGTTTAGACATTGAAAATTATCACCCTTTACAATTTTAATTATCAAGTTACTCCAGGTAATCCTGCTTTGGTAGAAGTTCATTAAATAACAACTACATCATAGCTCTGCAACACATAGAATTCTACCAACAAATAGGATTTAGTTTCTAACTATAATTATTGCTTTGAGGACTTGAAAATAGCAATATTTAAACATTGAAACTTGCTCGTGACTTTTTGAAAGTGGCATGTTTCTAATTAATTCAGAATTACATATATCTCCTTTGGTATAAGCGTTGCTCATGCAAAATGCAAACCTTTCTGTATTATTACAAGTCAAACATGCATGATAGCAATGCAGGCTTTTCCCATATCACATTTCGATGCTCAATAATTGACGCTGGATTTGAGCCTAATTAATTGAACTACAAAGATCTCTTTTTAATGCCTGATTATTAATGCATATATGTGCTTTATGTTCACATGCATATCTCATAAAAAATAATGCTGAGATAAGATTCATATCTGGAGCAATTCCTAATATATTACTGCAAACCAGTAATATGCAGGAAAAGTTCAGGTGGTGGCGTGGGTAATACAAGTGATGGCCAGGTAGCAGTTTTTAATAAAACTGTAATTTACAGTAATAGATTTATTTTTCCTTTATTATAAAAATGTTATTAATATACATCTATCTATATATTTTTAAATTAAAGTTAGCAAGATAAAATTGAAAAAGTCTACATATATTTATCGTTGTCTTGATAAAGGGCTGAAAATAGCGAAATAACAGTGCATTAATAATTAAATATGAAGTTTTCTCGGTAATTTAATTAAAATATGACAAGCCATTGAGTACTTTTCTGACAGTAAATATATATTTATAAAAAATATATATAACTGTAGGTAGACCAAAATTTCTAAAAATTTCAAGTGGTATGCAGTTGCTTAAAGGTTGGGAACTCCTGTATTACTGCATTACATAATATTCTACAAGAATGGAGATGATCGCAATAAAACTTTCCTCATTTACTTGTTATGGGAGAGCTAGGATGTTTCAAGGGATAAATGAAAAAATCAGATGAATTTGGGTATTTTATTACAAACATCAGAATTGGAAAATCACTTGAAAAAAACACATTTTTATAAAAATGAAAATGTTCCTAAACATCCCCTTTTAAGGGTTATGGATTATGCATATGAGTTTGATGATTTGTGGAATAGAAAATGGGTAAAACATAAAACGTTGTACGAAGTTGAAACTGAAATATGATAACTGGATACCAGCCAAAATCTAACATTGTTATCAGGTGTAAACTAAAGAAAGAAACACAATTGCATTCAAAAGATTAAAAGGTTTCCAATATTGAAAACCTGTAGAGACCAGGTAATATTCTCAGGAAGTTAAATACTAAACACATTTCCATTTCAAGGTACGATTTCAGCCAACTTCAAGAGTATTTTGTATGTTTTACACAACATTAGACAAATATTGACAGTAATTACTGCATCAATTTGTGCGTTACAAGACAATCACATCACTGTCACTTTCCACATCAACTTTAGGCCGTTTGCTCTTGCTTGGTTCCCCAGAGATTCCGGCAGGTATTTTCCTCTTGCCAGTTGACGTGGTTCCTTCATCATCTGAATCTAATACTGTTATGTGATCCCCTAAGCAAGTCAAGTCATCGTCATCACCATCATCTTCTTCTGAAATTTCCAAAATAATAGACAACTATACAAAAATAATTCATTACTACATGCACACAATTACACGTTCAAACCCTGAAGAAAACATAACTATCATTCTAATACCATTTAAAAAATATACAATGCAGAATTTACTTAAAATAATATTTCCTTAAATAATATCTTTCCTATGAGCATACCACAAGCTTTGTTATTTAGTACTATTTTTCCTGCTTTAAAACACAACTCGATTTAGGAACACAAATTTGGGAAAAAAATTCAATGGCAAAATGTAACCTAATGTCTAAGTGCCAAACAGAGATGAAAAGGCTAAAACTATCAGCGATAATATTCCTAGTAGTACATGCATTTTAAACCACAATTGATAAATCTATGAATGCAAATTGTTAGAAATACAAGAAATCTATCACCATTATACACTGGTGTATACACTATTATGTGTAGAAAGATTTTAAGATCCCAAAATTTTCCAAACTTAAGGGTATTTTATATTTCGGATGATTCGGCACCAATAAATTTGACAAAGAAAAAATCTTGAGTATCAATACTTCATCTGCCTTTGATAAAATTCATAGGAGAGGAAATTGTAACTGATATATTTAATGCTGTTTAGATGGAAAATTATGTAGGGGTAAAAGAGACTTTCGGAATTTTTAGTAAACAAAAATTGATTATATTATTACTACGTTTTACATTATTAATATATAAATACAAAAAAATTCAAAAGTTCAAAAACAGAACAGACTTACCTATCTTTTTTCCAGAACTAGTCTCTTCCCTGGGTTTCAGAGTTTCAGGATCAGTGATAATTTGAAATTCAGGATCATCTCTGTTGCTAATTTCCCTGAAAGACATCAATCACAAATGAAAATATTAATCTACATGGGTACATTTTTCTTTACTATTCAAAAATATTGTTGGAGAAAGTTAATCATTAGAAAGAGCAATTCCAAAAAAACATCAATCAAGGGAAACAATTATGCTATTATCATAAATTACCTGTGACTGATAGTTATGGTAAGATCATAGTTCTGCAGGAAATCATCACAGCTCAGAATTGTACCATCTGATATACCACACTCCTAAAAATATAAATTATACACATTTAAAATGTATTCTTTAACTTAAGAAAAAATGAAAGCCATAGTTTTTAATAAATTATTTGCAGTACTTCAAGAACATGATAATAAGAATAAAAGAAAAATAAAACAGAATTAGATTAAATTTACAACAGGTGACAATTGTTTAGACTTACAGCTAGGGTTTTGCTTTTGTTATCACTTAATTCCTCATCTTCACTGGAAATTAGGATGGTGTCTTTACCGTGAACCATTAAATCTGGTGCCACCATGTTCAAACCCTTTTTAAGCACTTGCTCTTCCAACACGCCAATGGTCATTTTGTTGATGTCAACACAAAGAGTAACCTTATGATAAAAAGGAAAAAAATAAGCAGTTAATCTATATATATAAAAATGAATGTGTGTCTGTCTGTCTGTCTGTACTCGATAGATTCAAAAACTTTACATCCAATCGTTGTGAAAATTTGGGAAATTATTAGGTATATCCCCAGGAAGGATTTTGGAATTTTTTTATTAAATCGGAGTACTCAGTTCGACTCCAGAAGGGAAAACCTGTTCCCATAAGAAATAAATGTAAAATTCGATTTATCACTTGCATGCTTCCTTTCTTTTGCAAAATTAAATTAGAAATAACCAACGTATGGATTTAAAAGTAGCACCGAAAGAAGGGAAATTAAATAAAGTTTCTTATTTTGGTCATGAAATATAGTTTACGATCACAAATTACGAGACTTTGAATAATTAGATGATAATTTTGATGAATTTTGAGGCTATAAACAAACTATTTCTCAGTTACGACGAATGCGATTGTTGAATTTTCTCATAAGAACACATTGAGAATTTATTCCTGTATTCAAATGATGTTTGTTTATAGCAACGTAAATATTTACGAATATTATCGCGGAGTAAACGGTTTTTTATATTTAATGAAAATTATATTTTGATAAATTCAAGAGATTGCATGTACTGGACAACTTGGTGAGTTGATGACGTTACCGACTTTGATTACAAATGTCATCTATTTTCAACATTTCAATTTATTTTATGTCTTTGACGAGACTAAATTTCATTTTTAGGTCTTCTTCAGTTGAGTATGTGTTCTCTTTGAGATTTGCGAGATGCGAAGTGTAGACTAGCACATAATTTAGCATATCTTACTCCGAACTGAAAAGGTACTGTGATAATATATTTTCTTATATACCGAATGAAAGTAATGTAGATAGTATATATTATTTCATTATAATAGCCTTGCAACGCAAATAGCTGCCTGCCATTCAAATTGCGAATGGATTTTCTACGGGAAAAATAGAAGTACGATACATAAATTGATCCCATTTGGGCATAATTTATATTTTTTCAATTATTGTTTAAATTTTAAAATTTATATTAAAATTTAAAATATTTTAAATACTTAAATTGTATTTCTTTTAAGATTTCAACAAATTAATTTAAATTACAAAAAAGAACATTAATGCATTTGACGTTCGATTTTTCGCCAGCAAATTCTAATAAATACAAAAATGCAGTCAAAAAACTTTTGCAATTATTAATACGAGAATAAATTATTAATATGTGAATAAATAAAATTAATTAATTAAAATTATTAATTTCCATCTGAAGATAATAATTGGAAATACGTTTTATTTAACCCTACAATTATGCCACCAAAGCGAAGTGCCATTGGTCTACAAATCAAGCAAAAAGGAGAAGAGGAGAATGATCATTAGAAATGAGTGAACAGAGGCAAGCAAGGCAAGAAAGAGATCACACTTCTCTAAACACAACAACGTGTGAACGGGTACAGCTAGTTTAAAAATAAAAAAAATATCTGAAAAGGAATATTATTGATATCTGTCTAAATTATAAGCCATTGGAAGGAAGAACTATACCATCTTGCTTAGAATTATAAGGTATTTAAAGAACTCATCAATCAATGCAATATGTATGCTTATTCTCATTCATGATATTCTAACAAATCTTATGACGGGCCTTTTAGGCGTTTAAAATACTTTCAGTATATATTTCCACTAAAAGGAAGTCTTAATTTACATTCACATTTTTCATAGACTAAACATAAGATCCTCAGTAATCATATAGTATTGAACTAATGAATGTTTCTTTCCTAATTTTTGGGAGAAACCTAACAATAAATGCATGTAAGATAAGAGGACATACCATATGTTTTGGTGAGCAGATGTAACATTTTTCATTGGGTTTATTGAGGAACTTTTCAGAAACCAGAACTTTATTCCTTGGATTTGGTTGTACACGAAGGTAAACCTATAACAAAGAGAAATGTTAATGAAGTAGAATAAATTCAACCAAAGATTTTAATTAGACAAAATTATGCAAAAGAAATCATTTAACCAGGAATAACAATTTTAAGTAGAAGAGATTTAATATTTTTGTCCAAAATATTGATAATAATCCAATCAGAGTAATACTCACAGACTTGCAGTCTTCAATTCTGTTGGCCAGAATTTTCAATGCATGAAGAACAATAACTCCGGCAATTATGGCATTACTGGTGGCTATTGCTGGGATTATATTACCTGCCATGGCTGTTTGATAAAGTATAATATTGTATTAAAGGATAATGTAGGATGAAGACTTTTTAACATGAATATAATCGATGAAACTTATTGGTTTAATGCTTTTCCTATACTTGAAATTAAAGTTTTGGTAATGAATAATAATTTTATAAACAGAATAAATTAATGGACCCTCCCAAATGAACTGAATAAGTATAAAAATCATTCCCAGTTTTATAGACTATCTTTCATATTCTAAAGGAACTCACATTTCACATCAAACCGAGACGTAATTGGTATTCCAAAAATATGGGCACGAATGTTGGCACAAGCAGTCACAAAGTCCATGCACGGATCATCATCCTTATCCCAAATCAGAATTCCATTCTTTTCTTCCTGTAACATAAAAATAATATAAACCAAAAACATTCAAAATATTAACCTTTATATAGATTTATACTTTATAGATATACATATTTAGATTATTTCAACATATTAACCATTACAGGAGATTTTGTAGAAGATCTATATCTCAAAATCTTTCATTAGCCTTCTTTAAATTAGGGCAACTTAACATTTTTAATTGAAATTCTGCATTTCAATATTGACTGGTACAAAATTGCTCAATATAAAAACATAGGGGTTTTTGAATGGTTATGCATGCATATAAATTTTAAGATACATGAAACTGAGAAAAGGTTTTTTGGGAATCCGCTAACAGGACTTCAGGCATGTGGAATTGATTAAATGTAGAAATGCATCAGACATTTTTCGAAAATTTGTCTTCACAAATGAACAAAGTCGATTCTGAAATATGTACCTCAAGACTTTTCTTCAAGCTCTTTATAGACTCGGAAAATACACTGGCACACTCAGCAACGCTCCATATTCTTTGATCTTTTAAGGCTGGAGCCGATTCTTCACGGCTACTACCTGCAACTGTAAGAATATCACCAGTTATTATCAGGAACTTAACTTTAACACCCAAACTATTAATTTTTTATAAATAGCAACTTACAGCAGATTAATTACAAGAGCCATTCAATAACAATTTTAGGAAGTTACCCATGACATTTGAAAATAAGATTTTATTTGGTTTAAAGATTTTTTTAAAGAAGTTCCTTCAGATATGGACTATAATTTAGTATTTTGTATCTACACAGTTATTAAAACAAGGAATTGCTAAGGTTGCATTCAGATTATAGCTACTTTTTATTTAGTAATAGCAGTCACCAATATCATTTCTGAAGAAAAACGAGCAACCCAAATGATTTTTCAAGGTTAAGTTTAGCTCATGTAAGTGACATATTAAAAATTTTGGATAACTGTATCATTCAAAATTATTACAATAATCCACTAGTGTAGAGTAGCAAGTCTTTTAATTTCCTAAGTCTTACCTGCGTCTGGAAGGCTATCCCAAGTTAAGGGAGTGGGTGGACGTCTCTTTTTCCAAAGATCATGAAGGGACAGGAGGTACTTGATATCATCGGAAAACAACTTGTGGAAAAGCATCTTGTTGTCATAGTTGCATGACTTGGCCCATTCGCGAGTTGACTTGCGCTCTATGATTTGCTTTGAGTCAGATGATGAAGTCGTATCTCCATCGTTCGTTTTCCCACCGTCCATCTCCTTCTCCAGAGCCCGCTGTCCAGCATTGCCTATTAGTGTTTTAATATGAGATGATGAAACCAGTTTTAGTCACTTGTATTTTTTTTACTTAATAATATTTGCCTGAGTTGGTATTAATGCCTTCACAGTATAATCATCTAATATACAAAAAATATACTGAATTATGTAACTGACTAGTGTGGCCGCAGAACGGGATGTTAAAAAATCAAGGTCATTTCAAGGTTTTTCCAGGGCAGGTCGAGGATCTTTCAAGGTCAAAGAAGGTACAACAGAATACACTATTTTTCTATAATAAAATATCAGGAGACAGTAAAATTTGCATGCATTACATGGACTACTTTACACTTGTGGAAAATTATTTCTTCTCAATTCCGTCAGTCAGTCTTGCTAATTCTAAAAGATATTCAGCCTTTTTTTCTTCTAACTCTCTAATTTCCAGTTTCTTGTGTTTTTTTAAAATTTTCTTCATATTCATGTTTCTTATATTCTTCCCTTGCCCTCTTAAGAGATTCCCGATAAAAACTGCTTGCATTTTTATATGCATGAATGAGTTCAGAAGTTATTTCCAATTTTCCGACCCCACCTGCATGCTCAATAGCATCATATATGCCCCTTTGAGTAACCAAGCTTTGCTTGTGTTGGTTCTCGACTAGACATAGGGTATTTATAGAGAACCCACGCTTGATGGTAGCATTTCCTTGACTTAAAATTAATATAATTTTTACAAATCCTAAGAAATTATCACAAGGTGAATCTTATTTATCATTAATAGTGGTCAACCAAAACGTGTTCAATTGAGTCTCATCACGTTTAAACATTTTCAATTAGTTTTGGACACGAGAATCCGCATATAAATCCGTGAATTCATGTTTTATCCTATCAGCTTTTATGCCTGTAATTTGGCCATTTTCAACAAGAGACTCTAGCCAAACTGCAAGTCTTTCATAGGCCAGAGCTGGCTTGAAAATCAGAGCAGGGTCGAGGCAAGATATATTCTTAGTCAAAGCATACTTCAACGGTGATCTTTCCAGCAGTTTCGCAATGATTGTAACAATACATAAGTGTACTTCAGTTTTGAATTTAATTATTTGTTCCTCGGTAAGTGACTTTTTCTTAACACATCTTTAGTTGAAAAGTTTAGCACAAACATTTTAGGTTTGAGAATATTGTCAGTCATCGTCTTAAGTTTGTTTTTGGTTTCTGAAAGTTTTATCTTTGCCAAAGAAGAGGCATTAGATAAAATAGTAGTTTTTGCCCGCCCGGTCTCATTGGGCATGAAGTGGCATTCCATGAACCATTCTTAAATTAAATGTCAATTTAAAAAAAAAAATGCTCCACTTACATAGACCAAAGATCGTTTGTTTTCTGTAATATTCTTTTCTTCGACGGAACAAACTGTTTTTTCAGCTTTGATATATGCCTTCAATACCTGATGTTTTCACATAAATGCTCACAAGACTTCATGCGAATCAGCGGCACGAATGGCGAGGGTTGTTTATGTATTGGGTTTCGGATTTTTCGCCTAAGCGACGGCGATTTTGAATTTAAATGAGTGGTTTATTTCAGAATGAACCAGGATAACGAGTTGGATCTTGCAAAAAAATCAAGGCGTTTTCACAGTTTTTCAAGGTCAGCAAAAATTCAAGGTTTCAAGGTGCTGCAGCTACCCTGGACTAATTTAAATAAGAAAAAAATATGCTTTTTAAAGAAACTATAAAAAGTCATTGTAGGTACACCAGTTATCTAAAGCTGCGGACTAGGAATAAAGGACCAGGCTAGTGAACTTGCTTTGCTAAAAATTGCTACAGAGTAAAACTTCTTATATAATTCAATACATCCTTAGAATAATTTGATTCTTTTTGCTATTATTTTTATATTTATTTATCAATATATTTAAGGTATGGAATTAACTTTGAGGGAAGCAATTAATTTTACAGTGTACAATTATTTAAAAAATGAAACTTAATTTACACAATCCATCCAAGCCCATAAATTTTAAAATTAATTTGATTATTAATTGCTTTCACGCATGTACATATCACTTACTAATAACATGAGAAATTACTGACCCAGATGTTATTTTTTTTTACTTACCAACAGCTTCAGGATCTTCAGTGTCTGGGGAGACATCTTCGTCTGGATCTTCCTCCCCAAACAACTGACTGCAAAAAAAATTATTTAGAACATTAGCAAGTAATTTATTAGCAGACAATTCCATTCAGGCATCCACCTTAATTTTGGAACAGGAATACCAATAAGTAATTTCACTACAAATTAGAAATAGGAGAATATTTAATCAATAGTTTATAAATTAATTATCTAAATAGTTTAGTTACTAAAAATTATAGTACAAATCGAATTAATAAAAAAGCTATTAAAGACTAAGCATTTAGAGATATATGTAGAGGTTTCTCCAAATTTTCAATAGGAAATATAAATTGAATTATGAAAGACGACAACATAAGAGCAATACTAAAGTGATGCAGATTTGAAAAACCTACTAGGAACGCTAAACATTGTAATAATGTGAAACAATTTTTGGCTTTTAAACAGATGCCATAATATTGCACTAATTCCTGCTCAAAATAATTTAGGTGACATCTACAAATGCAATAGTTATAACAAAAAAATGGCGGGTAAATCGGCTAACGATAATACCCAATGACTACGTTTAAGTAAGTCAAATGAAAGTAAGAATAATGGCACTTACTTGAATAAATGCTTTCCCCACACGATGCAGTGAATGGGTTCGGATGGAGTGTTACGAATAGTGCAACTGGGATAAGTTTTCTGGCTTGGTTTAGTTACACATTCATAACACTCAGTGAGTCCCTTTTTTATCACCTGGATTAAAGGTTAACAGCAATAAGAGGGAGTGAAATAAATTTGGGGCTAAGGGTTGTAAGATCAATCAAAAATTCCAAGATATATGACTTTGAAAAGGCCATGTTTACACAAGAATCTTTCACATGCTCACCTCAACTTGCCCACTATAACCAGCGGTGCCACTCTCAATCAGAGGCACATCCGCGGCAAGACACATCCTATTAACATGATTTCTAGCTGCCCGGTTGTCCAAAGCATTCATCACCAAGACAAATTGCTTGAAGAAGTTTACGTTGTATGTCGCGCTGCAAACGTTAAGCTAAAATTTCTTTATCCACACTTAGAAATAGATAATAAGTTAAACAACTCTTTAAATTCTTACCTCATAACACTGTCATGATATGATTTTATGTTAGCGTTTGGATTGAACTGTAAAGCACTTTCCCTTGCGACGGATGACTTTGATTTTCCCACATGGGCTTTTTGAAATAAAAACTGCCTATTTAAATTACTAACGTCGATCGTATCGAGATCTATCTGTAATAACAAATACATTAAAATCAAAATTATTGCTAACTTTCAAACATACATCATGAAATTTCAAAGCAGCGGGAATACACCGGTAACAGTTGAATCACCATTGTTTAAAATTGTACTCACTATTTCTATGTTCTTAAAACCTGACAGAACAAGGTTTTTCAAAAGCTCGCAACCGATCCCGCCAGCTCCGACCACAAGAACTTTTGAATCATCGGCAGATTTACTTAAATCACTTCCATATAGTTCAATTGCATTAGCCATGTTTCCATTCACAACCGCCTTCCCAGTACTTGTAAAGTCGAACGCACACACAACTTCAGTAAATCCCTTCGCTTCCGGATAATTTTACAGATGCCTAACGCTGCCACCTTTACCAGGACAAAAACGAGAGTCTAAGCTAGTTGAAATCTTCTTTTCTAGGCAGATTGTTGAAATAGTAACCAGTCAATATCACTAAAATTTAAAGAATTCCATAATTCATCATCATCAATTTACTTAATCAACTTGGAATTGTTAAGCAGATGAGAATAAAATACTATTTGTGAGGTAGCCCTGACTCTTAGCGCCCGAATATATGACAGTCGAAATCCTGCTAGGAGGTGGGGGTCAGGTGGGCTTCAATGGTTTTTGAGTAGATAGGAGGAAAAGATTTGTTCTTTTCATTACCATGGCGGTGTTTTTGTACCGTGCATGTTTACGGACTAAAAGTATTGATCTATATAGGAACTTTTCAGGAGTAAATTTCCATAATATTAATACACCATGCAGGTCAATGGTGACCAAAATATACAGCAACACCTCGAAACCCATGTATGTATCACTGTTCCAACAGTCGCTAAAGTGCAGCATTCCATGTATTAGGCACACTTCAATGCGGAATATACATTTAAGCAAAACCTTAAGGGATAGTAACCCATTGGAGACTAACACGAATGTTGCGAAGGATGTCATTATGTTTAAGCATGACAATCCCAAATTTTTCAAAATCTTGAACATCTTTGCGTTGACTCAATTTTTGTTTTGGTCTTACTTAAGTCATTTTTGCTATACGCAAATGAAGGATGCTCCAGTCGCCAAAGAAAAGAAGGAAGATCAACAGTGGTGGAGGAAAATTAACTTAGGAGAAAATAAATACAAAAACACACTTACTATTTTCTGCTTCTTTATTGGTAAATTTAGTTGAAGTACTCTGAGATGATTATGATAACACACTCTTGGTGAATCTAATTTGTTTTCTTGTACAGGCTATGCTGTCTTAGCAGGAAGCTGGATGTTTACTCTTAGGTCAGTGAGATATCTGGTGCTTAGGAAAGGAGGAAAAGAGGTTACATTCGTGACGTATGGGCCCTTCGGAAAAAATAGAATGATGACTGTTGGTCTGGAAAATGTAAGCAAGCGAGAATCGTGATAGAGTAATACTTAAAAAATAGGATTGCAATTTAATATGATATAGTGACGAATATTAGGAATGATAACCAAGTTTAAATTGCTAACGATGTCCTTAAATATTTCAGGTTAGCTGCGAGGAGAGCCGTAGATCTGCCAAAGTGCAAGTACCTATAAAAGTTAAAGGACATTTCTTATATTATATGTTAGATATGAGAGGTGAGTTCAAAAATGGGCGATTGTTCGATGTTACAGCTGGTATGAAACGGATCTTGCAGTAATTGTCCATAGTATTTGTTTTTACACAATAAATTAAATATTTACATTATAAATGAAGTAATATTATTTATATTCCCAATGATATTTTGTTTGACATAATCTAGCTTTGGACATATAGGATTAATCACTTAAACTAGAACAAACTTTTTAACTTTATTCTGTCGCTTGAAAATTTTGACCCCGATGAAAATTTACCTTTTACGACTTCCATATCAGCAGGTAAAAATTTCAAATTTCCGTTTAATTGAACTAGCTCAGTAAACTAGCAGTCTATATATCAAATTTGTTTCCTCCATCATATTTTCCTTTATGCACTGATCTTTGAACTATAAGGATGATGGCTGAACTCCAGTTTATTTCATGATTGTAGAAAGCAGTTGTGTGTTTTATCCCGTCTGTGTTTAAATTAACCCATCGTGGAAGGCGAAATATTATTATGAGGAACGAATTCTTTGAAAATGCATTTTTTCAAAGCCTTGGGTATAAAGTAAAATATATTTTCAAAATCTAGACTAAAAAGATATTGAAATTTTTCTGTGCAAAGATGCAGCTGCATTTTTTTAATGTGGTCCATGTAATTATACATATCTTGTTGTAATATATATGCATTTAAACACTCTGTGTCTCCTTGCTAAAATACCTTTGATAACAATCACATCTGAATTTACTCCTAATGATCTTAGGTGTCTAAGATTCAAGATCAAACCATGGAGCTTTGAGAGCTTGTTTCGTTCTTATTTTACTATATAGGTAATTATCAACATTCTACTAATGTTGCTAAATAAATGGCAGATTATATTCCATCCGTTATTCTTACCAAGAAAAAGACTGCCCTATGGTAGATCATTGGAATATAATATACACTTACTTGGAATGATTTTGTGCTACTAGTTTTGTTTGTAAGGCAGCATCAGCAGGCAAGAAGCAGACTTTTTTTTTTCTTAAATACCATACGACAAATAAGTAAATTTTAATTTTTCCATTGTCCTCCAATAGATTTCTCATCTCCAATCAACTCCTAACAGTGACATTCAGTCTCTTGTGGTTGATATTGATAGAAAAGCTCTGTGTTGCTCAAGGCAACAGATTTGAAAGAGATTACATTCTCATGGAACTCTTGTAAGTTAATAAGCATCTATGATAGTACAGATGGGTTGTTTTAATCTACTCCCCTTTAATTGGTCTCTACCCTTGCCACAAAGCCATTTTTCTTTTGCTCTGTCATAAATAAAGTTAATAGGGTGTAGTAGCATTGAAGATGCCAACCAAATTCTAACAGTTAGAATGGTATCTAGGAAGTTTGTGGATTGCATATCATCCAACATAATGGTAAAATTTCCACAAATGAGGCTGTTATTAACTGTAGCTTTGGGGTCATTCCATATCAAATCAACACACCCATTTAACCTCACCATCTCAGATTTTCTTAAAATTTTGTATACTTATACTACTTGCTAATACTAATTAAAATGCCAAATTTTAAATTTTTATCTCAAACCGTTTCTGAGAAATGGCTATGTAAAGTTGTCAAAAACTCTCCAAACAGACGTGAACGTTCATTTCTTAAATCCCTCTAGAAGCTGTTCTAGTTCATCCGGAGAACTGAAAGAGGTGTCATTTTACAGCATTTGAAATACTCTTTCGAATGATATGCAACATGACAATGGTTTTAATGAAAAAAGTTTTTTTTATCCATATAAACAATTCATTTAAATTTTTTTTCGAAAAGTACATAATTTAAAATTCTCAAAATATTAGTATAAATACTTAGTACTGTTTTAAATTGTACAGTAAAATATGAAAGTGGGGTCTTAATGGGTTCATTGTTAAAAAAAATACTCCAGCCTGTGGCGCAGCCAGGATTTGCCAATGAGGGGGTGGGGGGGCATTTATGGTTGAGGATGGACAATGCCAGGTATGAAGGACTGTGTAATTATTGAAAAACCAGATGGAAATAAGACTAAAATTTCAAAAGACTTATTTTATGCAATCTTAAAGAAGCTTAAAATCATTCCAAAGACAAGTTTCCTAACATTAAAATAGGTTTATATAAGTTTGCAGAGCCAAACAGTGCATTTTAGCTGGGCAGAGTGGCACACACACTGTTTGTGTGTACACAACTCATCAAAACATTAAGTTAATGATAGAGAATGCCAAACTAAATATAAATATAATGATATAAATATAATGATATAAATATAATAAATAAATGGAAACCTAAAGAATTACAAGCAATGTATTGCAAAAATGCCTTGTTACCCATCATCAATTGATTGCAACATGGGAAATTGTGAATATAGCCCTGGAGTAACTGAAATCCGATAAATGACTCTTTTGATGAAAATTTAATTGAAAAAGTTCAATTTCAACAGTGGGTGTCGGTGGCTTGACCAAGTAATCTGGAGACCTTGGAAAAAACTTTTTATAAAAAAGAGTTTATCGATATATTCTGTAATAAGATGTCCGCTTTGGTTAGGCATGACTTTAGTGCCAAGCAACAAGGAGCATTCCTTAACAACACTAAAGAAAATCTTCATTATTCAGAATTTGTTGTTACTTGTAATTTTTCCGAAAATTATAGTATAGTTCTTCAGGATGAAGCCCAGAGTTATCACTGGACAAGCCAACAGATTACAATACATCCTTTTGTTATATATTACAAACAAGAAGACAAAATTGAACATATGAGCTTTGTCGTTATTTCAGACTGCCTGCAGAACAACACAGTAGCTGTTTTTGCATTTCAAAAGAAGCTCATTTCTTATTTAACAAACACATTTCAAAAGTTTCAAAAAAAGATTTTTTTATTTTTCTGACGGTTCGGCCTCTCAGTATAAAAATAAGAAAAATTTCCTGAGCCTTTACCTTCATGAGGAAAATTTCAACATAAAAGCTGAGTGGCACTTTTCAGCAACAGCACATGGGAAAGGACCATGCGATGGAGAAGGCGGTTCTGTTAAAAAACTGGCAGCTAGCGTTAGTTTGCAATGGCCATATGACAACCAAATCCAAACCACACAAGATATCTTTGAGTGGGCAGTAAAAAACATAGCAATGGTAGATTTTGCCTTTTCCACTCAAGAGGATTACGCTGTTTCAGAAATATTCCTGGAATGCCGTTTTGAACAAACACTGACCATTAAAGGAACACAACAGTTCCATTTTCTTTCCCAAAATGAAATCAAAACTACTAGTGAAACACTTTTTTGATGACATACAAGGTTGGGAGAGGAAGGTGGCTAAACCAGTTGACACACTGAAGTTAGAAGACGTTTTAGGCAATGTCACCACTGTATATGACAAAAACTGGTGGCTTGGCTATGTTTTAGAAGGAATCTTGGAGGGCTCTTGGAGGAATTGATGTGAAGCAAACTCAAATTGCATTCTCAAAATTTAATCAGTGAAAAGGACAATTTTCAGGGATGTAGTTTTTTCAAATCAATACTCAAATTTTCCTCCGGTTAGTTGGTGGGTTAATTTATACTTAACTAGTACCTATGATTTAATTGTTAAAAATTATTGCTAGTACCTACTGGGTTCCATATTTGGCTATACACTGGGTAGCAAATACGATATGTAAAAACAAGCTTACCATAATTAGTTGTTTTAATGAACCCATCATACTGCCTCGTTTAAAAATTTCCAATTTTTTACTACAGTACTAAAATTTTTTTGGAATATTTTTAATGTAAAATATTATGTACCTTTTGGAAAAACATCTGATAAAAATTACCTGATTGTTTTGTCAAATTGTCAAATATTGTTAAAATTGGGAAAATGAGAAAAACCGGCAACAGAAATATTTTTTTTAAGAGTGAACAGTCTTCTTTCCATCTGGTTTTGTAACTGTTACACAGTCCTTCATACCTGGCATTGTCCATCCTCAACCATAAATGCCCCCCCACCCCCTCATTGGCAAATCCTGGCTGCGCCACAGGCTGGAGTATTTTTTTTAACAATGAACCCATTAAGACCCCACTTTCATATTTTACTGTACAATTTAAAACAGTACAAAGTATTTATACTAATATTTTGAGAATTTTAAATTATGTACTTTTCGAAAAAAAATTTAAATGAATTGTTTATATGGATAAAAAAAAACATTTTTCATTAAAACCATTGTCATGTTGCAAATCATTCGAAAGAGTATTTCAAATGCTGTAAAATGACACCTCTTTCAGTTCTCTGGATGAACTAGAACAGCTTCTAGAGAGATTTAAGAAATGAACGTTCACGTCTGTTTGGCGAGTTTTTGACAACTTTACATAGCCATATCTCAGAAACGGTTTGAGATAAAAATTTAAAATTTGGCATTTTAATTAGTATTAGCAAGTAGTATAAGTATACAAAATTTTAAGAAAATCTGAGATGGTGAGGAAAAATTTCCTTCTAAACTGTGTTGATTTGACATGGAATGACCCTTTGATGGTCTTGAAACTTCATTAGTCTTAGATTTTAAGTAATGCCTCAGTCTTCAGCTCTGAGCTTAACCACAAAATATTATTCGAAATGTAATATATGTACTGAAGTTATCAGTATGATTTTAACTTTTTTGATGGTTTTTATCACTTCAATTAAGCCTTCTTTTCCCCAACCATCTCCAGGAACTTTGTGTTTGTTTTCCTATTGACCCAACTTATTTTCTCCATTCTACGCCAAACCCACATCTTGAAGGTCTCCGAACGTTTGACTTCCCCCTTTGATAGGGTCCACATTTCACATCCATGCAGCAAAACACTCCAAACCAAGGATTTTACCAATCTTTGCCTTATTCTATTATCAAAACTTTTGATCATCAATTCCCTTGTATACTGTACAGCTAACAGCATAAAAAAGTTACCACCTGAGATACAACCAGCATAACTCGAGAAGGGCGAGTCTTTCAGATTCTCTGTTTTGAGCGCGCTTTTCGTCTTCCTCTTTATGCCTGGCACGTTTTGAAGGCTTTTGTGATGATATATATTTTATAAATACTCGCTAATAGTCATTACTTTTGCTGCGGTAGAAGTAGTACTGTATTATGAAATAATTAAATTCGTATTTCGTTAAATCGGCTCGAATCTCAAGCGTAATTCGCTCTTCTTCTTAAAATATTGGACAAGAATTACTTTGGCGGCTCTTAGTTCGTCCTAACATATATAATACATAACATTTTCCATCAATGCAGATTTTTAATGAAATTGGTTATTTCAGTTAATGCTCCACATGCCTGCAGGATGATCGTTTTGCAAAGATTATGCTTAATTATGATACGATAATTAATAGAATATGAACTACTGTAAATCAGGTCAACGAAAGTAGGAAAAATAAGAAAAAAACGTATATTATAAATATAATAATGGTGTTGCAGCTTTGTGAAAAATAGTTAAGTAAGAAATACATTTAAATTGACTATCCGCGAGCCTCCATAAGGCTTATTGCAGAGAATGTGAAACACTCAACTATCTAAATAATTTACATATTTACACACCTTATAATATATGTAAGATGATAACAATATAAACCATCTGTCCTCGCTATTAAATCACGGTAATATTTTTACCATCTGGCTGTGAAAATAACGATCGTTGAGAATAGGGATCATGTCGTCGCGTATTTCGTCATGTAAATCACAGCTAAGGAATATCTCTAATAATTATTGTCTTTACATAGTTATATTCTTAAAAGATACCCAGCGGAGGGCTCCGATCATTTTGGACTCACTGCTATCTAACCTGTAGTCTCTTAACAAACAGCTTTATATTTTACGCGCGAGAATTTATTTTGGGTAATGAAATCAGAAGGACTAGTCGTGCAGAGTCGAGCAAAGCGCAAAAAGAATAGCATAATATACTTGTAAATATTGAATTCCTTTATTTAAACCTCCGTCAAAAATTTTAAAATGCTAAAACGATTAAGAGTTTCAACATAGAAAATAGGTATGAGCCAACAACTTTAGGCTGTTACAATTCCACTCTAAATATTCGCACGTAAACGCTCATGCATGAAAAATATATTTAAATCTATTGCTAAGGATCTCTGTGGCAAGCCCACCTTTTGGTGCTACGTCTGCTTTTAATGTTTTTGTCTACATAACGGTTAATCGGTAGCATGCATACCTTCCTTCTCAAGAAAACAAAGGGAGCTTCCCTGTGGGGGTGAGAGAGGAAAGAGAAAGGGTCTTCAATGGAGCGGTCACAGGTTACTTCCGTCTTCAATGCCTCTAATTTTCGAGGCATCGTTTAAGGGTTTTGTATGAGAGAGAGAATTGCCTGAAAATGTCATTCTTCGTCATGGATGGTGATATAAAGAAAAGTTCGTCGAAGAAGGAATATGAATGGGTTACTTCATGGAGACGATGATAGGAAAATAAACAATGGGAATACGGAATATTTTATGCTTACTAAGAAAAGAATGTTTATTCTCTTCAACTCTAAGGCATACATCTAAAAAATATGAAGATAATGTGGTAAACAGGCTCAGAAGTGATGTGCAGAGATCCTGGGATGTTGGCTATTTATAAGATTGAGAAAACGATTCAAGCCATTTTAAGACAAAATAATGCAGGTTAGAGGGTGACCGGAAAAATATGTTTTCAATGGTTCAGCCAGAGGGAATGTAAATTAGATCAAAGATTCGAAAAAGTTTAATTTTCCTAACATACTGAATTAGATTTTATGTGAACTTACTTCTAAAACGTTCATTTGCATCCAAAATTCATAAACCATTAACAATAGACCTATCATAGTCGAAATTATTTATTATCAATGTAAATTTATTTTGCTTCGAAAATTATTGGCATAGGGTAGGATATAATCATGTAGGCATATAAGAATATGCATACAATGTGCATACATTCATGCATACAATTAGAGCTTCCGCCAGTTGATCCCACACAAATGTCGAGCTATTCACACATTTAAATTTCTGCACCTTCAAGATATCGTAAATGTCTTCCTTATCTTTAAACCAAGAAGTTTTAAGGAAGAATAGGTGAGGCTTGGAAAGCAGCATTAAGATTCAGTAGTAATAGATTCTCCTGACATATTTCCCAAGAAAGGAAGCTTTACCCATCTTATTTAAGAGTAATCATAGATAATAAGTACGAGATGTCAGTATTTTTAGAGCTTTATTCAGTAATCGCTGATGGATTAAACTGGCCTCTCATTAAAAAAAGGAAAGGGAAAATACGAAGGCTAAATTTTAATTATTAAACAGCATTTACGGGTGTAAGGGCAACTCAGATGGATTACGCCTGATTTAGCAGTTTTCCTAAATGTAATTTCCGTAAAAATGTAGCCATAGCTCAACGAGTATAAGGAATGGTGGAAATAACTAAGGAAAAAGATTCACAATTTCTTACATAACGCAGTTTCACCAAGTAACGGCTTCTTCAATCGATTGGAATTAAAGGAAATTACTCAGAGAACTAGGACCAAAGAAAGCTGCATCCATTGCGAAGGAAATTGATTCCAATCCTTGGGAGGGGGTAATCTGAAGATTATTGACATTCTGGGCAGGCAGACGTTTAGAACTAGTTCCCCTTAATGGATAAAAAAAGTTTACTTAAATATTGTGACCGGGTGTAATCGTCAAAATTACCTAAGCTATAGTAACGAGTATAATTTTATCATTGAGAATCTTCAAGGGATCTGAGAAGAGCCCACAAATGCTGTCGACGGTCTCCCAGACTGCCCATGTCTCGGACCGTCTATGCTTTCAGGAGTAGAATTAAGCATATATTAACCGTAGAAAGATCACTCCCGAAGAAATTAAGCTTCGGAGCATTCTAATTCCAAAATTACGTTCTCAATATTTACATTCATCTTTTCAGGCTTTTTCTTCTAACCAATGATTTTCATAAACCTTCAAGATACCCTTAGAAATCAATCAACAACAAAACGGGAAAATTTAAGAAATAGCTATTTGCGTAAACTAGCGTTCCTTTGGTTCTTTTTCATTACTATCATTGAATGTATAGTGTTTTCAATCCTTTTACCCATTAAATGTTAGATCCAGTTATTAGTTTCGTAGATTTTAAGAACCTTAAAAATTAATATAAAAAAACCACCAAGAGAAAGTGAATACATTTTTTCTCTCAGTGTTGATGATAGCCAAAACGTTAAACTCATCTTGATTCACTGATAAAATTTGCTAGTCAATCTCATTTGGTTTATAAAATACAAAATAAAGATGTCATTTAAATACGCATTTAAACACAATTATAATAGTCATTACTGTAACACACACGCGATAACTTGCCCATCCTGCGTCGAGTACTAATAATTCATACTCTAGCTAAGTCTTTAATTTGGTTAGACGTCGATTAACATTGTCATGCAGAAGTCACAATTCCACGTATAGCGGTCTTAACATTTTTCGTAACTAATAAAATAAAAGATGGTCTTCTTAAAATACTGAGAACTTCGAAATAAACAAATTGTAATACTCTTCGGAGTCGATTGGTGGATCAGTAAATAGCTAAAAAAGTGAGAGAAGTAACTTTTGAGAAACAAAATTTCGAGAATTTTACCAGAAGGACGTCTACCGCTGGCCTTTTACTACAGTATTTACTGTAAGCCATTACTCTGAAACGATAAGGAATCCATGGATCCAATTTTTAGAACGGTAGTTTCATCAAGCGATTTATGATTATTTTAATTCAATCCACATCAGATAAACAGTGAGATTTCGTAAGTTATAGGCTGAAGAACATACAAAATTTCTAATCTGATGCTCTGAAGTCCCACTTTATGAGAGATTTATTTCTTCGAGTCATTCTTCTAATTGCGAGCTAAAAATTATACATATACCAGAGAAGGCTAGCGGACACATTATTTTAGATAAAATCAAAATGAATCGAACAAATTGCAACCAGTCCTCTTCTCCCAACCAGAAAGTTTTTCCTTTCCATTCCCCTTCGGTAACAAAAGGTTTATCTTGTCCTTTTCCCCCACCTATTTCGATTTGTCCTGTTTAATAGTTTTCCAAGAATTCTACCCTTTCACCTGCACACACACTTTTGTTCCCTCTCATTCTTTCTTCTTTTTCAAGGCACACGCCATATGGAGGATCGCGTATTTATGTAAATGTTGAAGATGGTGCTAGTAAACGTCAAAGCTAATTGTGAGAATTAGCTACAGTGTTGTTATAAGGATAATTTAATTTTACAAATTCTTGGATTATATAATCTATAGGAGTCACGAGAGTAAGGGGAAATGGTAATCTAGAAAAGATTATTCCTTATTTAAATCAATCAAATGAGCTTTAACTTTGGGGAACTCCATAGGTAACTAAGCACAAGGAAATAAATAACTTTGTCAAAGTTACACGACTTTTTGTGTGGAAGATGTGGAACTTTTATTTCCTTGTGTTTATTCCTTAGTTATTTCTCTTCATGATAGAACGCTTTTCAATTGGGAAAGTTGAACGAAAGGGTTGTAAAAGCAATCAAATTAAATTATAATAATCCACCGAATTATGCACATATCTTATGTATAAAAATTCAGCCTGCATATGTTTGTGCCCGCAAAACTCAAAAATCACTTGGTCGATTGACTTGAAATATTTATAGAACATTGCATTCAAATATATATATACGAAAGTGTTTATATTGTAAAAAATGGCGACACTTCGTCCTTGCTTCGATCCCAGACGAGTCAAAGCATTTCCGTAAGAAATGCACGTAAAGTTCATTTTTGTCGCTGCATGCTTCATTTATTTTGCAAAATTAAATTAAAAATAATAGTCATACGAGATTGAGACAAGAACCAATAGCAGAGTAAATGAATAGAAAACCTTATTTTGGTCGTTTATTGTTGTTTCCTAATTGAATTTTCGAGATTTTTTACGGAATACACGAAATGTTTTGTGAGTATAAACAGCCGGTCCCCCTGACGACAAATGCCATTGTTGAAACCGAGATCCTGCTTTTTGGCCTATTTGAAATTAAGAAGAAGAGAATAGTTGCTGGTTTCGTTCACATTGATGAGCATAATCAATCGTTGGAAGTGATTTAAACGATCGATTTTCGAAAAACGAAATGTGAGTTAATTTGATACCGAATGTTGTATTCAGTTAAATTCATTTGTATCGTTTTGGAAATGATTTAATAATCTGTTATCGAAAATTAAAGTGAGAGTGACTTTGAATGCTACATTCAATTCGATTCATTTCTTTAGTTATCTTCCAGTTGATCGTCGTCAAATTCAATCGTACGCGTTACCACATCAAATGTTGCGGCAGATAATGGATAGTAGTAAATGATTTTTATATATATAACGATAATTCTCCATCCAAACGCGAGAGCCGAGCTAGCGTAACGTACCATGTTCTCCATGTTTCTTTTCTCTCCCTCCCCTTTCGAGAGAAAGGCTCGCCGGCCCGAAATTTGGACTTAGAATATCTTGGTGGGTCAGGGGTGGTAACTTTTTTTTGCTGTTAGCTGTACATTCTCAAATCTTATATGCACCATTCCTGCAGTTTTAGAGCTTCCAAAAATCTGGTACATCTTGGACATGCTATCTATTATATATTGTTGTAATGGAAAGAATCTAAATTGAATTGTACTTTTGCCACAAATTTTTATTTTTACAAAAAACAGTAGTAGTAGTATTGTTAAAAGTGCTTCGACAGCTCAGGTCATTTCGCACATTGGCTCCCACCGGGAATCGAACCCGGTACCGCTTTCGCCAAAGGCGAACGCGCTGTCCACATGACTATCCGGGAGCCTGAACAAAAAAAAAACAATAAGACCACCAGTTTTGACGATTGACCGTCATCTTCTGGTGAAGATACTCTAAATTCAAACCCTTTAATACTAGCTAGCTAAAGGGTGGTGGAAAAGGGAAAAAAGTGGGGGAGAAGGAGGTGACGGACTTCAAGAAGAAAAGGGACGTCATTATTGTAAGAAAGAACATTTTGTCAGCAGGGAGTGAGAAGGGAAAAGATGATCATTCAATAAGGAATATTTAGAAGAATAGGTGTGTCTGCGAATTTCAAGTTGCTCTAAGAAATTGAGTCGGCGGTCTTTGATTGCGATATGGAGGATTTCTGGGACAAAATCTGAGGATTGATTGTTCCCTGGTTCTAGTGGAAAAACTACGGGAGGTCGGGCCTATGTATGCTGCATCACAACCCTTGTATTTTAAAACCTGATTCATCTTGGGGGTTGTGATACTTTTCCATACAAGGAATTTTTCCTAAGTTGAGAGAAGTTATGAGGGAAGCCTTAAATTTATCTTTGGGGAGATGATGTGACAATGGAGTGATAAAGAATTAATAAAAGTTAATTTTACCCATTTATAACTTAAGGAGTCTTTAGCAGGGGAAAATATTTGGTTGAGGGTAGAGGTTCTGAGTTTACAGTCCAGAAGTTATCAATTATATGAATAGAATATCCGTTTCTTGAAGCATTGTATTTAATTGTGCCTAATTATTTTTGTAAGTCTTTTGCTTAAAGAGGGATGGTAACCAGTCTCTAGATGAGGGAATGGTTTGTGGGAAAAGTGATGATTTGAAGAGAAAGGTGGTCAGTAAGTGAAGGCTTATAAATTATAAAATTGAAGTTTGTTTTTTACTAGAGAAATAGTATGATCAAGAAAATTAAGAGTGCGGTTAGTTTCCAACTCTTGGATGGAGGGAGTTAAGGTAAGTTATCTAGTTGTCTGCTATTACCATTCCAAAAACAGAAAATATCGTCCACTAACCTGTACCAACATTTAATATTTCTCACCAAATTGGTTGATGAATTAAACAATTTGTATTCAAGATAGTTCATAAATATGTCGGCCAAAATAGGAGATCCCCAAAAAAGGTCCTCTTTTTGCAGGTGGAATTCACCATTAAACATAAAAAAGTTCTGTTGAGTACATAATTTTACAAGAGAGGAAATATCTGCCCTTAACATAGGATCTATATCTAATTTGAGCAATAGATTTTCTAAAATATAAATAGTTTCATTGACAGGTACACTAGTAAACAAATTAGAAACATCATCTGTAAAGTTTATATAATCGTTAAGTTGGTGTCACAAATAAAAACTCCTTTAACTATAATGTTTAAAGCTATAATTTGGTTTTCGTAGTGTCAGTTAACATCCTTTATTGTAAGCAATCATTAGGGCTCGCATTATTACTAATTGGTAGGCCAGCAGGTTACGACAAGTAAAGAACAAGCTACTCTTGACACCTTGTTTTATTGAAGGATCATCAAAAGACATGTATAATATTAAGAAATTTATTTTGATTTTTCCATCATAGTCTGTCTGGAAATGTTGGGTCAGCAAATAGCATAAGCCTTACAATAACATTATTTTTTTCCACCTGACATAAGTTCCAAAACTTGGATGAATCTTAGATTTGAGAATAAACAGTAATCAACCAACCTTCATTAATAAATATACATTCTTCCACTGTAATACAGACCAATAATTTACCACAATAATATGAAGGATCGAATAAAAACTTCTGACAGTAAAAATATGCATTTAGTTTATTAAATATTTGTGAAAACTCTAATAACATATCTACACTAGGTAAATTTTCATATTATTTCATCTATGAACAGATGAGAATCGGGTATGCCAAGGGTTATAAATCTGCAAGACTCGCACCTTTCATTACACAATTTTCAAGATGTAAAAACCCAACAGCGTGTGAACTGCTCGTCCAGCTGAGCCATGATATTCAGTACCGGTCTTCACTCAACTAAATCAAAATATACACTTTTTAATGGAGAAAAATATTTTTACAGTAACAACTGTGGGACAATCACCACATCATCACATATCTTAAGTACATGAATGAATGCATAAATTACTGCAATGCAATGGCAATCGATAACAAAGGTGGTATCTGTGCAAAAGAACATTACACTACCATGATTACAAAAAGTAAAAGGCAATGATTTGCAGCAATCACACATCAACATGTTTAAATACTGAATTTGGAAAGATGCAAAGCAAAACTTATTCACTTTGTTTGTCTGTGCATCATGCTTAAATTTGGCAGCAGAAGACAAGTTGATAAACTTTTTGGACTAGTTTCATACTTTGATTGTAAACAAATAACAGAGGAATTTACTTCTAAATACTCTCTAAATGAGCAAAACGGAGCAGCTACATCTCTAAGGAATGTTGCTGAAGACCAAGCCATAATAATACTTCTATACAAGAAAATGGTATCAAGAAATTATACAGGATAATGGTTTCTTAGTTGTGAAACATTTTAATAAAAATATATAAAGAAATAAAGCTTACCATATCATTGTAATAAAAATTACTTAAAGCTAGTTTCGGATTCTAATGATTCAGTTTAGCTTCAGGTCCTAATTTTATGACTGACAAAGAACCAATGAGAAATGATTTGCTCGTAGGCATCTTGCACAGAATGGCACAATTTAATTATGTGATTTAAAACCATATAATGTTCTTTCTTTGCAATATATACATCACCGAGATATGGAACATGCTATATTAAAAAGGAGAGCCCTAAGTTAAACATAAGTAGTCACCTCATAAATCATTTACTCTTACATTTATGGCAAGTTCACATAGCCTATAAAAAATTTCTCACCTCTCTTAATCAACAGAATCATCACACACTTCCCCAGATTTAAATTCAGGTTAATTCAGCATTGAAGGTACTTTGGTAAAACTGCTATTGTTAATTTTCGTTTTAATTTCCCTAAATTTTGGAATAAAGGAAAAGAGCCCACCAAGTTCAATGTGAAATTAAAAATAACCCTTTTCTTTCAAATCCAGTTGATAATTAACGTCCTGGATAGTTTTAAAAAATTTATCATCACAGCCATGCTCAAACAGAATCATCTGGAAAAAAAGAAACATACAATAGTGAGTAATGGCATACCAAAAAAACTACAGCACTTATAATTATTGAGTTAAAATCCCTCATTACTGTGGGTCCAAAACAGTAGAAGTTCAATATTGCAATCTTATTTTAAGGGATAAATACACAGGCTTTTAGCATTTGAAAGGAATTGGCTAATTCCTTCATGAAGGCAAAACTACATCAAAAGCCAATATTCATTCATCTTGCAGTCATTATCAACACTAAGATCCTCTTTATCACACTGCTGAAAACAGCATTTATTTGCCAAGAAAAAAATTAAAATATTCTCCAATGAAAAATTATTTCAAACAACATCAGCGATTAATATGGGATGATGACATAATGATGTTTGATTACATGTAAGCTGCTGAAAACTTCAAATCGAAGTATGAGCTACAGATATTGATTTCATAATATTTGAAAATGTCCACCAGTAGTTTAAGCAAAAATTATAACTTTCTGATATGATTATTTAAATTCAAATTCTTCTTCCCATAAGATAATAATACGCACCATGATACCACCATTTTGTCTTCTTTGGATTTTTATTACAAGTTTTTACATAAAAGGAATTATCAGGAGGCCTTCTCTGTAAATAAAATGAAAATAAACAATAATTGTTTATTCCTTTCAGCATTCATAAATTCAGTAGATTATTACATATTTACTGTCTTCATCAGATTTACAATTTCAGAATGAAAAATTGAGATAAACATAGCATCCCATTAGAAATGCGTTATGAGACAGACAGCAATAAAATGAAGATGCTAAAGTCATGCTAAGATTTGCCTCTTATATCAATACTCTATTGTCTATAATATATGAAAAACCTTGAGCAGAAAACAAGGAGCTTAAAGCTTAGAAAATCGAATGCAACCATGGGCCAACTAAGTGGCAAGAAAGAGGACAAGAGGAAGCATAAAAATAAAATATTGTGGGGGAATAAAATAACACATACTTTTTCTTTACAGCTACTGAGCATCGACACTATACTCAAGCAGACTGACTGGACGGAGAGAGCTGGGGACCAGTCTTCTGTTAGTATTGAGAGGCAGATATGTCCATTACTATACACATGTGGATGGACTGGAATATTTCCCCCAATAAACGTAACCTATGTCAAAAATGAAAGTGGAATAGGTTAGTAAAGTCAATATTACATCATGTCATAAGGAAACAGTTACCCATAATGAACAATGGACCAAATAAGATCCATACCAAGCTGGTCCAATATTTTCAACATTGTACAGCTATGTGCAAAAAAATCTTTAATCCTTAGCCTTATATAGCCCAGGGAATTTAAAGTTTTTTTTTTGCACATAGCTGTACAAGTATTTCGTACTTCTGCATTATTTTTTAAGAAGAATGCTACGACCAAAAAGGCAGTCATGCAAGCAACTAACTTAATATATCATATAGAGTAAAATTAGGAGGAATGACATACTTAATATAACAAATTATGGCGAACCTGTTGACAGTATATATTTCCTAGTGTAATTTAAAATATCAAGCAAACATACAATTATATTGTTAAAAATATTCAAATTAACAGATTAGCAATCTAATCAGTACACATACAAAATTTTATTAAAGACAATGATAATTATAAGGAATGATCATGTAAGGTTTTCAACATACTAAACTTTGTTGTAAACCTTAAGCTGGCCAATAGGCTGCATATACAGATGACCTTCATTTACACCAATATGCTTCCATGAGAAAATGTATTCACTAACCTCAGGAGAATCAAATGGATATTTTGAACCAAACTTGAACTGCAGCTGAAATTTTTCGCCCTCATATAACGTCCCAGGGGCTCCATCCATGTGAACTATCCACCTGTAAAAAAATATACGATCTACGTCAATGTTTGATTGGAACCATTACAGACCGACACCGTAAAATTAAATATTTTAACTTAGATTATTAGATATATATTTTATTAATTAGATAATTAAGGATCTAGAAAACCCTGCAAGGGACTATACCAGCGATGAGATTCAATTAGTTTATGTAAATTTGTGCTAAAATGTCAACCAGTATGATGAGCTGCTTTCTAATTATGAAAGATTCCATATGTTCATGAATAATATTTGTTCAGAGAGAGCCAGAGCAAAAATGGGCATGACTGCTGTGCCTCTAGGCTATATCCAACTATTAAGTCAAAAGTAGAATAGGAAGTCCTAACGAACCCACACAGAGAATTCATGATAGTACTGTGATTCACAAAAAACAAAACATGTTATGCAGCAGCAACTTATGTTTTCCATATACAGGAAACAATTAAGACTTCCTTTTTAAATATTGTGAAAGAAAGTTGTAGATATCTCTTGCATTTCAAACTCAGCTGGTGACAGAAGGTTATTCAGCTGATTTGTTTATTGCTTTATTTTTTATAGGTATTTTTTCTGTTTCTCCTAGTTGTCTTGCATGTGTAGTGATTGTCTTCCATTATGCTCTACTTGTAAGAGGAAAATGCATAGCCACAGCAATTTACATACGTTTATGCAACACATACATAAAGGTAGATGTGTTTGCCTGCTCAAGTAGAGTAAGCAGATAGAAAATCTAAAATTTGTAAATCGCTGGCTAAAATATAATTTCATCTCCTAAAGGATACATGGATGAACCAAAGTCTGACAATTACAGCTGTATCAGACTCATGCTCATTAGAATTCTCTACTATTCTGCAACTCTGTTCATCCTTCAAGTTTTCTTGTATGCATAACATTACTATATAGCAAATTTTTAAGTAATTCTTATTCCTTCAGTTGATCAACTATCTTCAATATATAATAGCAAATAATAAGTTAAGAAATTCAATGACCAAAATATATAATATGCAATGAGAGAATTTAATGTATAAATTTTCCTTTTTAATGACTTACTGTGATGCTATAGTGCTTGAATAAAATTCCTTTGAAGTTAAGGAAGGGGTGACACATTATATCAACAGATAAAACTGATGCATACAAATACTCTCCAGCAAAGATTTAGAAGGTAAAAGCAAAATTAATTAACTTCCATGAATAGAAAATATAGTTGATTTGTTCTAAAAATTTATAAAACAGAAGTAAAAAAAGGCACCAATAAAAATGCTGAAACATTTTTTTTGAAGAGGTATATAGAAGAATTCTATCAAAAAATAATCTTATGAATTAAATAACTTAATAACTAATAATAACTTTCATTTGAGTATTGAAAGAAAAACAAACGTAATGATCTAAGATCAGCATTTTAATCTACCATAATGACAGTATTTCCTTTCAGTTAACTCATAAATAAGAACACAGTCGCAACACAAAAATGTACACTCAGTAGCTCTTATCTTCCAAGGAAACTTCAGAGTACATAAACACTAGTGATTGTCTAGAGAAACCAACTGCATGTATCATATGGATATTATTTCTTTTTATTAGCATATTACAATTATGTAGGGATTGACAGAAAATGGAAGCAAGCGTGCAATTCCCTCTACTTTTAATTAAAAAGTGAAGATTCAAAAGCTTAGCCATTTCATTTCATTATGATATTCAATATTCTGAAGCTGATAAATTTTCAAGACAAATCTTCCAAAAGAACAGTACGCAGCAGAGAGTACATACTCAATTGCATTTCTCACACTTACTTTAAGTATCATCAGACAAATGTTTTTGGATTCCCATAGCCTCAGTTTAAAGTATACTATTTGTAGTAAAAATATCCATGCATTAAAAACTAAGTCAAATTAAAAGGTATCCATGGTTTAACACTTACACAGAGAGATCTTGGCCTGTGAGGTCTGAATCTACAGTTACTCCTGGAGGCGGCTCTTTCAAAAATGACATCAACTCCTTCTGAAGCCGTCGCTAAGGAAAAAAGAACTCGATGAAAAAAAAAGTTGTCATAAACAGCTCATCTTGGCAACTCATAACACCCAAAATACTAAATCTCAACGAAATCAATAAAAAATGTATTAACTGAAAATTGAACAATAGTTGATGCCATTTCAATAGGTTCATAGGAGGGACCTTTACAAAGTTTCGATTTTCGAAATACAATTATGAGGTCCCAGAAAGTATAACCTGCAAAGGATTTTAAGATGCAGCTTCTCTTGATGGAGCATTAACAACAAATAAATTACCTATTTCAGAGGCTACATACTAAGTAAGTCTGTTCTGGAATGGGTCTCATTTTAATTCAATCCAATCTAATGAAGTTTCATGACTACTAAGAGATATCATGATGCAGAATCCTTCATTTACTAACAATTGAACAATTAGAGGATCACTACTAATAAGAATTATTAGATGAAATCCAAGACGAATGATTAAAAAGTACTTCAAATCTATCCTTAACTTTTAACTAGGAATTCTTAATTCATAGTTCATTCAATAACAATTTACGTTTATGTAATGCATCAGTATACTTATGAAATGAGCTAAATGCTACAAAACACTTCTCAGACCTATTAGACATTATTAAATTCTCCAAAACTGAAGAGGTCTTACGATGACCTCTATGACAATATAGCTCCTGAATGGAATCAAGTAAAATAATAATAAGAATCTAATACAAAGCAATGACACAATCTCTGGCTGGGTAAAAAATGTTTAAAAGAAATCAGCCAAAGTAACCTAATTATGTTCAAAATAGCTCAAGGTCATTATTGATTGGCAGCTCTGAAGAGGTAATCCCTGCATTAATTTATTTTTAAAACGTGCAAAGCATGAAAAAACCAACAAAACACACAGCTGATCATCAACTCTTATTTATTATACGTATTATCTTAGAATAAAAATAATTAATTACAATATTTACTTAGTTTACAAATGCTTAGAAATAGCAATGTATATGAACAAATAAATGTTCTTATCCTCCGATTAACAGAAAAGCCCTACTAAAGGCTGCGAATGAATATTAAATAGACACATATTCTTGGGAACTTCGAAATAGAAAGCAATTATTTCACCAGAGGGAAGAGGAAGGAAATCCGACGGATGTGGTATTACTGATTTTAATTATCTTACGCTCTTACAAATACTTGATTCACATTGGCGGAAAAGATAAAAGGTCACTGAAAATAATCATTAAAAGACCGGAAAACCACTTTCCCTTTCGGAGAAAAGTCACGAACCACCAAATACGTTGATACCGCAGAAAAAAATGAAAATAGATTAAGAATAGGAAAATCCGGTAATCTAATTAGTACCGCTGAGCCACATATGCTAAGTAATCCTATAAGTTTGATCTCAAAGCCTGAAATCAGTAATGGGGTTAATTAATTTAGAAATCGTCAGTTCAGAAACAGATATCAAAGGCGAAAAAATACTTCTGTACGGCTAAAAGTATTTTCAAAACAGCTAGCCGAGTTATTTGATAGTCGATAATTAATCAATTAATTCAAATACGACACAATTGACATTTTCCGCAGTCTGAGCCGTCGACAAAATCCGCAAAAAACCACCGCATCGTAATTGAAATTTATCACAAAGATAAAAAAAACCAGGACGTGAAAATATTTTAATGCTCTCGAATGCGTGCGCTCCTTAAACAATTATCAGGCTACTTATAGAACAAACTAAAGCAAACCCACCTCCCACCGTGCGTTATCCAAAACAAGTTTATTTTCCGCGGCTTTCATCTTCTGGGCTTGGAGGACAAAAAGTAATGCTTCCAATGCAGCTTTACTCCCTCGCGCATTTCTTGAGATCTAGGTAATACCACTTCCGCACCGTGCTTGAGCATTCAATAATACCCTCACCCAGAAAAATAAATGGTTTACGAATTAGCTTGACGCAAAACGCCGGCAAGGGGGTTGGGGGATGTGAACGGATCAATCCCCACATGAGCAGCTCACTTGACCAACTGACGTCGAGAGAGATGTCGCTTTTTCCAACAGCAGCCCACCTCAAGCCATAGTTGCACATAAACACCCCACGACCCCTTCACCATCGTCTCCAAAATTAACTTTATATGACTCCAAAAGAGAATCGATCCAACTTCTTCCCCTTCTCAAAACACGTAAGCCCCTTCACTGGCGTTTCGTGCTGACTAAGTACTAGATAACCTATCGCTGATACAATGTTTCCCATTCTTCATCTCTGCAGTATTCGTAAAAAAATAAGGACACACGACTGAATCGCTTCTACTCACATCTCAATTAACAGACATTTCGCCAAATAAACGTCTGAACTATTTTCATTCGTGATTGAACACAAGATAATCTTCAATCGATCTAAATCGTATCTACAAAGAGTGACCGAGAAAAATACGCGTAGCTGATTTCTAAATAGAACCCTATAAGGCTTAAAAACTTTTCTAGCATTCATTATAAGTAATGTTGTAGAAACCTTCATACTTGAATGGCAAGGAAATTTTCGGTAGACAACCAAATAAATATCTTTTTCAAGGGTCTGGCTCTCTCTGTAGCATTCAAATACTGTACAAGGTAGTTTATTCAACAGCTAACTTTCCATGATATAAATATTTCATAGTCCCGTCACACAGATTATGCATATCTCTCGTGCAATCGCTGATTATTTATCTGATTATTATAGCAAAATAAAGTATTGGTATAGTGAGTAGAGTATAGTTCAGACGAATTCTTATTTTGATAGTATATTCGAATAACTAGAAAAATTGCATTATTATTACTAGGACATTATAGAAGATTGCAAATCATTGCTTCTTTGTTTACAACATAAATTCTGTCAAATTACGGAGGGGATTTTGTTGTAATACCAAGTCAACAATTTTGTAACCACCGTATCATATTTTATATTAGAAGCTGGTTTATTCAAGTTTCATATTTTTCTAGAATAGATCTAATAGTGAACTTAACAGTTCGTTATTTACCTGAGACGGTGCTGTCGACGACATCGTTGCGCTGACTACCGTGTAGATGGCGGGGATGATTATAGTTTTTGTAGCGATTGGAGCAGACCAATAATTGACTGTCGTGATGCAGAATTTTGAGTAGGGATTGGGGGGAAATGGTATTCTAACCGGGCAAATTCCAATTATTTTTATATAATGGACTATTGAGGTATAATATTCCGAATTATTTATTAGAAAATATTTTTTTATTTGAGAAATGTCTTTAAGGCAGGAACTCCAAAATGCGATTTTGATAATGTAAACAACTTGGAACTTATTGCATGTGGACAAATTAGTCGTTTTGGATATTTAATAAAAAAATAGTTCAAGATATAAGAAGCTAAACATGAAGATCGCTGTAGAAGGTTGCGCACATGGTGAATTAGAAAAAATATACGAAGCAATTGATCATCTTCAGATTAAAGAGGGAGTCAAAGTTGATCTTTTAATATGTTGCGGAGATTTTCAATCAACTAGAAATCTCCAAGATCTGAGATGTATGGCAGTACCCCTTAAATACCAGCAAATTTGTACATTTTACAAGTAAGTGAACGAATTATATGATATTTAGGAGAATATAATGAAATCTTAATGTTCATCGATGTCTTTCAGATACTATTCAGGGGAAAAAACCGCTCCCGTGTTAACCATATTTATCGGTGGCAATCATGAAGCTAGCAATTATTTACAAGAATTACCGTATGGTGGATGGGTTGCACCGAATATATATTACTTGGGTTACGCCGGTGTCGTAAACATTGCCGGAGTAAGAATAGCTGGTTTGTCGGGGATTTACAAATTCCACGATTTCTTGAAAGGCCATTATGAAAAAGCACCGTACACAGAGGAAAGCAAAAGAAGCGTCTATCACATTCGGAGTATCGAGGTTTTTCGATTGAAACAGGTGAGTACTGCTAATTCGCAGAGTGTATTTATATTGCTTTAGAACTCGAATTGGAATAGAACGAGGCATTTATATATCCGTGTCAGATTGAGCTAACTTGATGAGATGCACCTAATTTTATGTTCTAGTGACACCCCAGTACTGTAGTGTAGAGAGTTTCATTTGATGTTGTAGTTGTTTCAGAAATTTAAAGTATATATGATTTTGATGCATGTTACTCCGCAGTTAATGGCAATCTCGTCAAGGAAAATATAAATTTTCAATGTTCGAGGGTAAAATTTTCAGTAAAATTTCCAAAATGTTACCAAATTTTCCTTACTCCGGAGATAATTTGTTTTAGTTTAAATCAATAGTATATCCAGGCACTTGAGGTAATTTGCCTTAAATCCATTTTGCGTTGTGGTAATAATTTGTCAGAGTGTATGACCGAACTCTTCATAGCGCTTCTAACTTATGAGTTAACATTTTCTTTTTTATTCATACCAGCTGAAGAAACAAGTTGATGTGTTCTTATCCCATGACTGGCCATCCGGTGTCTACAACTATGGAAACGCCGAAAAACTCCTGAGGAAAAAGCCATATTTTGAGTAAGTTTGTTTTCTTTGGTAGATATTGCGTATCATTTTGGGCCCCATTCCTAGCTATGTTGATTTTCGTGAGAATTTTGAGCTTCACTGTTGATCAAAAACCACTATGGAAAGAGCTTTAATGGCATTTTTTGCATTTTTTCAAGAATATTGCACATTTATGGAAACTCAAAGGATCTTTCTTTTCTGTAGATTATATCAGAATGGCATACTTTGCATTCTTCTATTAACATATTAATTATAGTATTAGAATCTGGGGCAGGCAACTAATATATATAGGTGGAAATGAAGTTCGACTTAGCACAGGAAAGTGTGCAACTTAACCCAAGATAGTACTGAAAGTAAAAAAGTGTATTTTTCCTACAGAAGAAGGCCATAAGATAATCTTTGGTGTCTCTACAAGGGAGCATTAATGTCTCTTTTTGTAAAGCAGGGAACCATGAAAAACTATTCTTAACTCATACTTGACTCTACTTCAAAAAAAAACAGCCCCAGTTTCACTCTCTGGTCTGACATTCATTTACGCAATACACGCTTCTCCAAATCTGTTGACATAGACTCAGCAAAACTTCCCTTTTAGCTAAGTATTCCCAAGTATTCTGGCATCAAATTATTTAACAAATTATCTGTGATGATGGGTGAACATCTAGGTGTTATAAATAAATATAATTTTATGTCGTAAATACCTAGCAATTATGCTAGGTAGTAGTTTTTCCTTCAATGAGCATATTTGAAGCATAGTAGGAGAGGCGAATGGGATGCAAAGGTTAGCCAGTAGAATTCTTAGGGGATGTTCATCAAGAGTTAAAGAAACAGCACACTTTTCCCAGATTAGACCTCTAATGGAGTATTGAAGTGTGATTTGAGATCCTCACGAAGTAGGAATAATTTCCGATCTTGAGATGGTTCAACGTAGAGAGCAAGGGTTTGTCAAGGGAGATTACAGATTTGCCAGCAGTGTTTTGGCTATAATAGAATCCCTCGTATGGAATCTTCTTAGTGATAGAAAACTTGAGTATCGATGGAAGCTTTTTGATAAATCTGTCACTACCTACTTTAGGGAGGAGATAGCTGATATTGTCATCCCAGTTGTATACTTTCCCAATCATAGAGAGGGAGGGATACAGGGAAGTAGTTGCCAGGACAGATAGTTAGTTACTTTTTGTCATTTTTCCCACGAAGTATTACTGAAGCGAATAGCTGTCCAGGTTAGATAGGGATGCCTGTGTTTTATACCCCCTGCCACGCGCCACTGGTGGATTGTAGGGTTTTAAATGTAAATTTATCAGATTGTACTTTCCTTTTAAGCATTACTATGAAGCCTATTATTCTTTCTATTCAAATAATGGCTTTATAAGATATCATTATGTTATTGTTATCAATGGTAATGTAATGTATTTCAATCTTATAAGCAATTCATTTCCAACCACTGTTTACTGTTCTGAATACATACTTACAGGTATATATAAATATCATGGTTGAGACTAATTTTACCTAAATTCTTTAACCTCATTGGCTTCGGTATTAAATTTTACTCTTTGTTTGATTGGATTTAATCCCTGCCAATAAATGTTTTTAGCGCAGTCACTCTGTAAGTGAAGAGAGCCTCTTTAAGTTCTGTTCACTCTCTATTAGAGTGTTATATACATATTATACTCAATTGCCCATTTCATGATTTGGGCAATTACACGTTTGGGGTGACAGGAACCCTACTCAACCCATCAGCGCCACTCATATTTAATTAATTAATTAATCTCCACTACAAATCGTGAAATATGCACGGTGCCGATGGGTTGAGTGTGGTAGGTAGGGTTCCTTTCACCCCAAACATTTAATTGCCCAATTCATGAAATGGGCAATTACACGTTTGGGGTGTAACATACATAACAAGGACTTGACTAATACCTACATAACACACAGCTGAGTAGCCTGTGTTATAGTTTTCTCAAAAAAGCTGAATAGAAAATCAAACTTATTTGTGGTACCTATTGCTATAATGAAAATGACTTAATAATTAGAAAGATGAAAATCGAATGATGAACTCTAGTGTTAATCTATTTTGAATATGTGAAACGTATCCTTTCCTCTCTTTTTATGTAATCCCATGTTTTTAATGTAGACTTTCCTATATTTTATAATACAGGAGGGATATGAGTTCTGACCGCCTCGGAAGTAAGCCATGTGAAGAGCTTTTGTACAAGTTAAAACCTTCTTATTGGTTTGCTGCTCATCTGCATGTAAAATTTGCTGCACTGGTTCCTCATGAAATGGTAAGATGTTGATATATCTAGTTCAGCATTAAATATTAAATTATTGAAATTTTCACTGTTTATGCTCATCTCAGAACCATTTTAGTAATCAATGTACATTTTTGAGGCTTAAAAGTGTGACTACCTAATTTAACCTTTATATTTTCCCTGTGTTTTGTTGGAAAATAATAATTTTTATTTGAAAAGTGTTTTTGATACAAGATACTTTCAAGATACATACTATAGTTTAATTATCTTTAATAAATATATAAGAGATAAATAAATAAGATGTTTTTCAACCGATTTGTGACAAAATGTACAATTGAATTTAGCTAAGACATTTTTTCTCTATCTTTTATCCTAACATGTCATTAATCATTCTCAGCTCTTTCATGTTTTATTCTATTATGCTTTAAATTTCTTTTATTTAGAGTAAAAATTAGAATAGCATATTTCACATTTGTGGTGTACCCTATGAAATCTAAAAAAATATACTTGGTGACCTCTAAAAAATATTTTATTATCCTTCACCTAATATTAAAATATTTTGTGGAAAACACCAAGTATATTTCTGTATGTGTTGTCATGGATAAGTTCCACCAATTAATGCTACAGTATGCTAATTTTATGGTAAAAACACACATTATACAATTTTTTATACACTATTATAAATTAAAGGTGATAATATATATCCTTCTAAATTTCTTTATGTGCAGTACTTTCTTAAAATTAGCACACATGTGTGTTCTATTAAGTTTACTTTTCATTTCCATGTAAGAATGAGGATGACAAAGAAAAGAAAAAGACCAAATTTTTAGCCCTCGACAAATGTCTTCCCCGCCGACAGTTTTTACAGGTACGTTGTTAAATTTCCTCTGCCTTCAATCATAACTTAATGTAGAGTATAAGCTGTTCTTTGCTATTTGTCAGTGTGTTCCCATATTCTCACTAACTTTGATCCCATCCTAAGATGCCATATCTTTTGTGATCGTAGAACTATCATTTACATGAGATTTCATTTCACGAAAGCTATCAGAGATCAAAAAGCAATGCCAAATGTAACTGAATAACTAGCCTGAAAAGAAAATTAATTTACTAACATAAATTAGTAGTGATATGTTTTTATTGATTTGCAGGCAAATGTATTTTGCCTCCATAAAGTTCTTAAAAAAAGTTCCTGGTAAGTATTATTCAATTCTAACAACACTTGTAAGTATTTCTCGTTAGCTTTAAATATTTTTGTTTTGTTACACATATTTAACTTCAATGTGAGTCAATGCTATTTTAATCAGTCATCAACATATTTGTTGAGTATTTGAAGCTGTAGAGTTTTGTTATAAGGAAAACGTATGTGCTTGCTTTTTTTTGTGTGGATTTAGTTCATATTTACTTCATGTATTTGTTAGATTGTGATTAGCATTGAATTAATTTTATGCTTAAGATCCAATTGGTTTGCACCTATAAAAAATGCTCATAAGCAGGTTTTTTTGTTTTTCATTCAGATAATTGACATCCCTCATGATGAGGAAAAAGAATTTAAGGTAGAATATGATTTAGAATGGCTTACAATTTTGTTCAACACCAATCACCTGACAAGCATAAAAAAATCGAATCAGTATATGCCAGGAGAAGGCCATGACAGTCGGTAAGCGTTTGAATACAGCTTTCTTCATTATGTCTCATGACTTATACTTGCTAGATTATATAGAAAAATATTCTCAAGTTTTTATACATGGTTTACCATTTTATAGGTGGAACTTCACACCTACTAAAGAAGAGGAGGAGTTGGTCCGAAAAAAATTTAATGAAGATTTTACTGTTCCCAGTAATTTCTTTCCAACGGCAGAAGCTTATGATCCAAGCAGGGATGCTTCGTTACATCAAAATATGATTTCTCAGCCAAAAGCCTGTACCAACCCACAAACTACTGAGTTTTGCAAGTAGGTATCTTGATGCTCTGACTTAAATGAGAAACTCATTTCATGATTGTTAATATTATATGTACGTATTTCCGCAGGCGTCTTGGAATCGATGATCCAGTGGCTCTGGCAATAGAGGCTTCCTGCGATGAATCAGATTTGCAGACCACACCTCGACATCCCCATGACTGGAGTCGTGCTATATATTCTCCAAACCGTTCTGGTGAAGCGTCATTCATCTCCACGAATGATGACGAAGATGACGACGATGATGATGCAAGCAGTGACGATCAAAAAAACGTCAGCGGTGGTACTGTTGGAAGGTTGTCTTTCTCTCCTCCTAGTTTAGGAAGATTGTCACTCCCTTCCCCTCGCAACATAAGCAAATCTATATTCGAAGAAGAGGAGCCTGCACCAGCGTGCAAAAGGGCATCAAGTAAGATATCTTTATCTGGTTATTTTTCCTAATGTTATTACAATTAAATAGTAGTAATAATATACTTTCTCTGATAAATGTTTTTGATGCAAACGTTTAATTAAAATGAATGGGAAGGTCGAGAGTTTTTGGCATATGGCATTGATAAAAGGGGTTGCCTGCTATTTGAGAAATTAGCAAAGGAAAAAACATTTAAATCAACAAATTTATAACTTTATTTTTAATTTATTTTCTGTGCTTGTCAAAAATAGAAAATAATTAATGTAAGAAAAATAATTTAGTTGATTAGGTTTGAAAATATCCCTGTAGAAATGAATGTCGATTTACAAAATTATCAATGCTGCTTGAATTTACACAAGATAATTATAATGTTCCATTTCTACATTGCAAGATAACAACTTTAAAATTCCCTGCACTGTTTATGGTCCTAGATCCTTAAATTATGAGATAATTTTATTTGATTTTTCTCTTCACATTTGATACAAGAATTTGTTTTTAATGAATAAGTTTTGGAACATTGAGGTTACCGGTAGAAAAATTTAATAAACTAACGGATAGGTATTTATACCAATGGATTTTGGATGATGTGAAACTGAAGGGACTAGGTATAAAGTTTTGAATTAAGGAAGTAAGTTTGTTAGTAATGGTTAGAACACACCCTTCATTATACCAGTAACAAAAAAGCATTTATAGAAAAATGATTAGCTCATATATCATTCTGTTTGATTGTTTTATTGACAATCAAACAATCCAAATTATAGAAATTAATGATATTCCAATTGATAGCTTGTGAAACACTCACTTGATTAATGTGTTGCAACAGCTAAGAGATGAGCAGGTGCTTAAAAAATGTGCAAATTGTACTCAAGATGTACTTGCTGGTAGCCAGGATTGGTGAATCCTAGGGATAGGACAGGCAAGGGAATTTGACCCCATTCAACCCTTTCCAGTCCATTGAGTCCAAATGGAATCACATCACTTTTTTGATTCTATCTTCCATTCATATCGCTTGTGACTGTGGGCTCATTGACTGAGGTTTCATGACCCACCATTCAGGAAAATATATGATCTTGAGCTGTGGATGAATAAACTCATGCTCGTAAGTAATTGTCTGGGTGTATCGGTAGTGGTGTTTATGTTATTGAAAAAGTCCGGTGGCAATACATATTACATACATTATACATCAAACATATTTCATTAAATATGTATACACATAGACAGTATCCAAGCAGACATCTTCCCGTTTACCCCCACCAAAATGTGTCCTCCAAACACAAAAACCACCTTTTACAATTTACTATGATACTCTCTAGGCTAAAATATCCATTTATCGTTTAACTTTATACAAATAATGCAAAACATAACAATATTCAATCCATTTAATTACAAAACTAAAGATTGTACTTTAAAAATTCCTTTTTATTTTTGGCAGGGTTTGAAGACCTATTCGGGCAACTTATTCCATTCTTTGACCCCTTTGTTTATAAAAGAATTTTTGGCGATGTCCATTCTTTGCTTCCTCAGCTTTAATTTCTGCTTATGATCTCGTTGTGCTATATAATCCAGTTCTTCTATTCTGCTTTTCAACTTAATCCATGCTTCTCCTCCGTTTCTATCCTGAAAGATGCCTTTGGATTTACTTCTCTGGTTTTTTCCTATGCTTCCCAACCAAGAATCTCATTTTTCTAACGTTATTTTCTTTCCTATGTCTCCCTAACACATAACTTGCTGCTTTTCGTTCAACTTTCATATGACTTTATTCCATTTGGAATTGTCAGAAATTTTAGCAATAATTATGTTTGAACGGATTAAAGATTTTCTGCACACATATAACATCTTCGAAGTCCTTTCACTACGAAAAATAAATTTCTCCGCTACGTTTTCAATGTTGGACCAGAAAGAATTAAACACCCTGTCTGACTGTTAATTGTAAATTTTGTAATGTGAAATTACTTTATCTAAGCTGAAAAGTTTGAATTGACCTTTACAAAAGTCAGATAAACAACGATGTGTTAACTTTGTTTGGAAGCAAAATGCTACAGACTTAGAAAATAGTTGGATTAAAAGAATATATTGAGTTATTTAAGTTCCACTGAAGATGTATGCAGAGGTAAAAGCTGTTATAATACCTTCTCTATAACCAAGACAATACTGTAGGTCCAATTTTGAGAATTAATGGACAGTTCTGCTGTCTGATATCAACATGTGGATGATTGATGGTGGTTTGATTTTTGGGAATTCATTGCAGCTGAAGGCAGTGGAGTAACATCACCCCTTGGTGAGAGTGGGGAAACTAAAGAATCTGACATAGGGCAAAGTGCTGGAGATAAGGGTGCCAACAGTAATAAATGTGGACCTAAAAAATTTAAGAGACGTAACGAATCACTTTACGTCGAGGCAGAAGATGAAAAATAATATAATTTGACATTCCTTGTGATTCTGTTGTGAAAATACATGTTGTTGATCTTTATATTCGATGTAGCAGCCAATACTGTGAATCATGTTTTACCTTACCCTGAAAGTAGCTTCTTTTATGAAATTGAAGCCATATTGAGAGGAATTGTTGATATATTTCCGCCAGAATTTCTGTTTATTACTCATTGTGGCTGGGGAAACTTTTGTTGTACAAATTTTTATTACAGGTGTCATGTATTAAGAAACTTTTTCATTCTTCAATGTGTTTAATGCCCAGCCTAATCTCCTAGAAAATAATTCATTTTAAAAGTACCTACTATTGGTATTCATTCCTGAAGTAGCAGCTCAAACTGTTAATCATGTTTTACTTTGCCCTGAAAGTAAATTCTTTTATGAAATTGAAGCTGCAACAATCAAATTTGTTTATTTTATTCTCCTCTGAAGCTTCATTATTGAACAATTACCCAATAAAGCTACAACGTTGAATTTTCAAGGTATTTCAAGTCCTGCACATCATTTAAGAAAATAATTAAATACTGGATTGCATGGTGTTGATGTTTTTATATACAGTGTACTGTGATTAGGTTTTTATTCACTGAATTGGGTGTTTATGAAGCTTCATTAATTAATTTTTCAAGGTAATCAAAGCCTTGTACATGATACAAGAGATGTTAATTGTAAAAGTACATTTTGTTGATTTTTATGTCCAATGCAACTGCTGAAACTGAATCATGTTTAACTTTGCCCTAAAATTGAAACTCTTCTTTTGAAAATGGTGCTGAAATAATCAGAATTGTAGTATCATTTCCCTCTGAAGCTTTATTTATTGAAAAAATGACGAGATGAATCTTTATTCATTAATTTTTCAATGTGCTATAAGTCTGGCTAATGTTACATAATTTAATGTGAAAGCATATGTTGGTTTTTATTCCCAATGAGTGCAGTTGATGCTATAAACCATGTATAACTTTGTCCCAAAACTAGCCCCCCTTTGAAATTGAAGCCTCAATGAACAAAGTTGTTAACATAATTCCATCAGAGGTTCTATTTTTATAACATTTGCTAACTGAAGTTTCATTCATTCATTCTTTAATTTAAGAGACATATTTCAAACTTCAAGAAGATGATTAAATGTGACATTATATTTTATTGCTGTTTATTCCTTAATGTAATTCTGTGAGTATTATTTTACTTTTTTCGGATAATTCAAGTCTTGCAAAAGCTGCAATAAAAGAGTTAAATGCAAAATTACTTGTTAGTGATGACTGTATTGGATGCAGCAGCTGTGATATTATGTATCCTTTGTTACTTAACTTTGAAAGCAGCCACTTTTATGTAATGGAGGCCATAATGAATAAAACTGTGATTTTTATTTCCCTCCAGAACTCAGTTTGTGTAAGTAAGATTGTGGGAATTCCCAAATACTTAATCTCCCATGACAAATAAAGGGATATGAGTATGCAAAAATTATTGCATGTTGAAATAAACAATTTTTATGTAAGAGTTGATTTCATACGCATTACAATCATTAATGAAAGAATGATATCCTGAATAAATAATGAACTAAAAACATAATTTGTGGTAGTAATGAGATGATAAGAATTTGGTATCACATTGAAGCTAAATCTTGACCAAATTCTGCAGTGGCATTGCCCCAATCTTGCCTGTTGAGTTAGATTAATTCTTTAAAGAGGTGGAAAATCCTAAACTTTATGTCAATCAAATACTTCAATTTAATACAACTTCATTTGAAGAACTTAATGACGTTGATATTGTGGCTAAGTTTTCAGTCATTAGAATCCATCTGGTTGTGGATGGTAGATTATGTCTGAGAAATATCTCAAACAGGCATCAAATAAGCTATGATAAAGCTATTAGCAGCCAATTCTTATGACATTTGAGTTGTCTTTATATGAATATGGTTATCTGAAAACATTGCATAATCCTGTTAATTAACCATGCAATGGTAAATGAGTTTCAAAATAATGCAGCAAATAACTAAGGGGTGGGGTAATAGACTTATCGTATGAATGACGACAAATTGAAATGAAATTTTCACCATATTGCTGCACTGACCTCTGTGTTTAGTACTGCTACTCTCAAGTAATTAAATTGGCTGGTTAGAAAGATGCAGGTAATCTTAACTTTATTTTCCCAAGAAGATGTGGCTTACCAGTTACTCTGTATACAGGCATGTATGGCATAGTGGCAGTCTCCAAACAAATCATTAGGTACATTATCTCCCTTTGAAATACATGGGCAGGGATTATGTAGGAGATTAGGATTATCAAAAGTCTATTGCATTTTTAGTTCGGAATGTGTGATATTAGGCCATCAAGGGTATGTCAATCTGATAATTTGAAATAATTACTGTATTATAAATCTACAAGTATTGGGAATTAGTGAAAGTTAGTGGCCCAAAGACTAACTTTCAGTGGTGCCCACAAAATTATTTGTACAGATTCCTTGGAAATGCTGTAATGCAAATAATGGTAAGGAAAGTGATCATTTGAGTGAACGGTTTCTCGTTAGATACCAAAAGAATTTTTAATGTATAGATAACTATGGAACAATTGAAATTGAACCCTTTATGCTACCAATAGTTTAAATGCCTACCTATAACTTGGGATAGAGATTAAAAAACAGATTATACATAAAGATACCATGAAATTGGTGCGCGAGTGAGTGGTGAATTATTTTAAAGGAGAAGAATGTTTAAATATTCCGAGACCGAGGTCTACTGATACCACTACATTTCTAGAATGCAATTGTTTGAGGTTGGGAAATTGAGGATTGATATTTTTGCACAGTACAGGCTTTGTAATGTATAAAAATTGTCATAAACATATCCTACAAAAGTAGGTGATACTGATGAAAGATACTCACACTTAGAGGTGGATACCATTGAATTATTTCCTTGTAAATACATAGGCAATAAAATATTTGCAATAGTGAAATGATAAATTTTCAGAAACAAATTATAGGTAGTCAAATTTGTATTTTGTGAAAAAGCGTGCAGGTGGCCTCTTCTCAGTGCTCTTGAGCATAAATTTTTCATCCAAACAAATAATGAAACTAGAAATACAAGAATATTTAAATTCTTTAATTAAGTAACAAGTGAAATAGATGGATTTAAGAAGGAACTCTTCATTTAACAAGAACTATATCTTTTTAATAAACTAGAGTTGGTGGAAAATGAATTCAACATAAGTGCACTTCACTTGAAATTAAAATGAATACAAACAATGCTTGAAAGCCTAATCCGTTCAAATCACATAAAGCACTTTTATAAACGAGCACACTCTCAAGAATAACATCCAAGATAAAAGAGAGAAATATTATTTAAATAATCAACTTTTCTTAGAATATTATCTTGAGTTATAACAAGCAACTTTTTTATACATATCTTTATAAATAAAATTCCTTGTTCAACAATTACAGGATTAATTCGCTTGGTTTCAAATTGGTAGCTTACTTAGGGGTATTTGTTGTATATAATATATACAATATGTATTTATCACTTATACGAATGTTAGTCATTAAGATATTTCCCTTTAACCATTCCTGTTGGTTATTCAGGTCACAATTAGAGCGGCAAAACATTAAATGTTGAGTAAATCACTAAAGCTTCAAATGGCTTGTAAGTCATTTGAGTACGCTTCCAAAACAAATTAAAAGAATGTTTCACATTCTCCATGCAAACAGCACTGATCACATTCCTTTGTGAAAGGATTGTTTACACTAATAATCATTTATATTCAGGAGAGGTAAGGGAGTCAGTAACGATCACTGTGTCTATCAGAGAACCTGGCAGGAGATGCGGCATTCCTTTTGCTATGATGGCCATTTGCATGCCCTGCTCTACTTCCAGCGGTATAGCTACTCCTGTCGCTGTAAATGTCATCTTGATGATGATACTTCTCATCAACTGTAACAGCCGGAGTAGTTGCTCTGTAATGTATTTCGGGACCAGAGCTTCCAGCAGTGGTGGTATTCCCAAATGATTTCTGCCAGTAGTGTGTCCAGTGTAGATCTTCAGGTCTTACATCTCTAGGACTTTTAGCATCACGGCACACAATAACGCAGTAAATCAATGATCCGATCAGTGTCAAGAAACCAAATATGAGGAAGACTATTCCAAGGATCCTGTTGAGAAGAAAATGATTCATTGAGAGAGGGAAAGGCGACAGTAAAGTTTGCATTTAATTTCCATCTAAAATTCAAGTCATAAATACAAATATTAAAATAAATAAAGAACTATAAACAACTTGGGAAATGCAAATTATCTAGTTAAAAATTTAGCAATAATAATAGAATATTCTCTGGTGGAAACAGAAAGACCCTAGTTACATCCATTTCAATAATTATTACTCTTTACAAAGGCACACAACCATTCCCTAGCCAGAAAAATCCGACTAGCCATGATTTGAACCTTGGCATTGGAGTGATAGCACACTAACCACTCCGCCACCTCAGCCAGTCAAGTATGTTTAGGCCTGTTTAGTATGCTTTATTTCAATTCTGAAATACAACATTAATATGGTGGAAAATAATGAAGAATATGAGAAAAAGTAAAAGTTTCATGTAATAGTAGTAGTAGTAGTATTGTTAAAAGTGCTTCGACAGCTTAGGTAATTTCGCACATTGGCTCCCACTGGGATTCGAACCCCGGATTGCTTTCACCGAAGGCAAACGTGCTGTCCACATGACTATCCAAGAGCCTTCATGCAATAGTCCTTATAATAATTTATCCAATATTGTAATATTAAAGTACCTAAATAAATGGTTATCGATTGAATGACAGGTTTAAAAAGTATGTCTTGAGTTAAAAGTAAAGAAATCTTATCCTAAATAAATGTATGGTCAGTAATAACTAAACCATTTTATTGAAACAGTAATGACCCCTACTTTCAGATTTACTTCTAAAAATTAAAACCTTACTCAAGAAGTACATATCTATCTCACAAACCAAAACTAAATTCTCATTTCTTGAACCATCATAAAAATTATTAATTCCTTGAAATATCTTCTTCAACCACCATAAATATAATTTATTTAAAATTATATTTCAGTCAACTTACCAGACAATGAGAGGTTCAAAGAACTGGATGACAATGACGAATCCAAGAGCGACCAGAATTAGTCCTAAATTTATTAACAACAGGAGGCAGCAGACACCTTTTATATTTGGGCAGAATGGATTTGGGGCTGCCATTGCTTCCATTTTAAGCCCAGCACTTCTACCACTACGAGCACTTCTACCACTGCGAGCACTTCTGGCGCTACGGTGCGATGCCACGGAAGGAGCCATGCTGTGAGGTCTAAGGCCATTCCGACTGGCACCACCTCCTGATCTATAGCTACGGTACGAATAGTGACTTTGAGGATGACTTCGAACACTGTGGAAGAAGAACATGCTAATATTAGGCAAGGTATGTTAAGTGGAAAATAATGAATCTTAGATTCAGATTCTGCATAAACAATTTTTAATTAAATATACGCGTAATAGTCAATTAAAAATACCATACTGAGGATTTTAACAGGATTTTGTTTTGTTTGCACAAGCAAATAAAAATTTTAAAAATAAGTAATGAAGGTGAACAAAAGGTAAAAATTGATTTCAATCCATTATTTAAATTATTGAAAATATTCTGCAAAACTATAGAAATTTTATTTATTATAGATATTATTATGATGAAAATGAATGCTATGTGAGAGTTTATATTTATGAAAATTGTCTAAATAACAATAAAATAATTCTTTAAAAAAATTTAACACCCTATGATAAATAAGCATCTGAAGGCTTTGAAGGTAATGGTTCTGAGTGAGTTATATATCTATTGTGTTAAATGGTTGAATTATGTTGAAATCTGTCAACTCAATGCATTAGTGAATTTGGTCAGAAAACTTGCATTATCATGTTCCCAGGGTTTAAGCGTTTTAGAAACTGGGGTTTCCAACCCATTCCTTAGCTTCACAAGCTGCTTGGGACCGTAAATTTGCAAATGGTCTAGGGAAAGAGTGGGGGGAACCAGATATGGATGGTATCACCTAGGGCTTTGGTATGTTTTGACAGCTTCCCCTTTTAGTGGAGATGTGGGATAGTAAGGAAAACTGTTTGGAACCAAAGGGTTCCTTACGTTTACCGCTGAGGAGAATATCACCAATATCAGGTGCATCAAACCTGGATCTTATAGTTACCTTATTTCAGATGGAGCATGATGGTAAACTCCTCCAGTAGCATATATGTCAGATCCTTCACGTCTACTTCTGCCCGCTTCCACATCTCTGTGTTTACCCCTCCTCCTGTCCCTCATGTCATCCTCTTCATCCTCCTCCGCATCATACTCTTCTCTAACGTCAAGTCTGTCATGTCTTCTGCCACCCCCATATCCCCTTGGTCTGTAAGCCTCGCCACCAACCACCCTTTCATTAGCTATCATGTACTCCGAGATGGTCCTGTCAGAGGGAGCCCTTTGACTGGTATTTTCGTCATAATCCGAGTCGCTCAAGCGCCGACCTCGATTGGTGTAACCAACAGCGCCCCCAGTTGAATGGTGGATTGGAGCAGGATAGCGATCGTCATGTTGTCCTCTTCCAGGAGAAACCCCTTTCCTTCGGGGTGGTGCCACTACCATGGTTACGTATTTGTCTGAAAGATGATGTTAAGTGTGAGGCCTTATTTACTAAAATTCAGTAAAGCTCTCAACCCTTAAATTGAATTGAATTGATTGAATTTCATCAACACAAATATGTTAGATCCCTATGGTTGGTATGATCATTTGAAATAAACATAAAAAAATTGAGATTTAATGAAACAAAACAATTTTTTAAGGAGCTAGACATAATTAATTTCTATGGAATTAACACTTTCCTTGCGGTGTCGACTTTATTAGTTGATATCCTATGGTTGAATACATTTTTTTAATAATTTTTTGCTAATATTGATCGTTTATTTTTAAAAATATTTATGGCGTGATATGCTGCTTTCAGCCACAGGGTAGCACCAATGTGAGCGGTCACTCTCCACACGAGACCTTTTAAAATTTATTCTGTATTCTCTACCTTAATTCTATTAGTAGTGGAAAAGTATAAGTAGATTAAAATCGGTATTTATGGGGAGTAACTAATTACTTACTTTCAGTACCGGACTAGATATAATAGTGACTTGATATAATACTAAGGATAAATTTACTGCCTACAAAAAATTTCTGATGAGTTTCAAAAATAATAAAAGATATATGCTCTGAGTCAAATAAAACACCTTGGAAATTCTGAATATAGAATGAGACACATAAAACTAAGATTCAGTATTCCCTTCACCATATCCAAATCTCCTTTACATAAATTATCTTGTATCATAACATATGACTGATTTGAAAAATTAACACTTTGATATTTGGTGACAACAATGTTGTGTTGTGCCCTAGCATTATATAAATATAAGTGAATGATATATTGTTAGTAACCCACCCAATTTATTTCGGTTTAACCGATAAAAATGTTCCATAAAAATTCAGGGAAATATTTTAAAAGAAATATTCTTCATATTTTTTTAGTAGCTTTGGAAAACCTGAAAAATAGCTAGGCATCTTTAGCAGACTTTCTCTTTATATGACCTTTACATAAGTATTTATGTAAAGCTTCGGATATTGGTTTTCATATATATCCATTGGTATTTCTTGGATTATATAAAAGGCATCAAGTAGAAGCAAACAAACTAAAGTCCTTAATAAAGAAATTGTCAGTTGTATTGCTTCCTTGATTTATTTATTGCATATTTAATTATGCCTCAAAGTTTTTCTTAGTTATTTGTGAGTTCTGTTGAATTGAACTGAAAAATGTCCAAGATAAAATTTGTATGACCATGAAAAACCGAAGAAAATCAGTGCTGGTATTTGAAGTATGAATGGCCATTCATGACTGTGGGGGTCTATAGAATTAGTTTAACTCTCTGAGCCATAAATGCATGGTTCCCTTATGGATGAGTACTGGCTAATCGAACATGTTGCTCTAATGAATATTATTTATCTAAGATTTCAGCCAAGTAAAATTCTACCCTGAATATATTAATTCAGTTTCCATATTATTAGGACTGCAGCTAAGAATCCCTTAGGCAGCTGATAGAGTTTGGGCCCCTTTTGTTTTTCAGGTATGTCTGTGAAATATGAGATGTAGGGCCCCTGACAAGTATATAGGTCCTCCTCCCCCCTCCTAAACCCTTAGCTATGCCCTGATATTGTGAGCATAAAAGTGGGAAGAAAAATAAATATTGCTTGTTAAATAGAGGTAAATATATATTTAATAATACAATATTTGTGCAATTATTATATCTAGGGCCAGATTGATAAAATAAATAAACCAAGCATAGTTTGGGGTGACATTTCCTAGATTTAGAGTAGTGTAGTAATAAATACTCAGTAAAGGTCTCTCTCTACTTTAAAATTTTGTTTTATCAAGCAATATTGCTTCATCGACTGTTGGGATGATAGAAATCTCAAAATAAAATGTTACTAGCAATAGAGCGCATAAGTGTCCATGAGTACTCAAGTTCCTTAGAAATTTATTCATATATTTATTCTTAAGGACTACAAATAGGTACCAGGCCAAGTGGTAGTCATTCCTGTGGGAGGAGGGAAAAACAAAATCCCCTCTACATACATTAGTTCTCTAAGGTTGGCAATAATTGGAATTGGTTAATTGGAAATAAAAAATAAATGATTTTCATCTGAACAGAAAGAATCTTTAAATGAGCTAAAAATATTTAATTTCCATGGAGTTATAATAACTTTTAAAATAATTTAATAATTAAATTAACTTTTTCTTAGTTATTTCCACCATACTGCAGTTTCACCAAGTAATGGCTTCATCGATCAAATTCTATATTTTTCGCCTGAATTCTGTCAGTAAAGGAAAAGTTTTATTAGATTAAAAACAGTAGTTATTCATCTTTATTGAGAGAGAAACTAATTACTTAATAACAATGCTAAAAATGAAGCTTTTGAAAAGCTTTTCTTTTTTTTGCTATAGAATTCGAGCAGGGTTGGAATTCGATTCCTACATTTATATCAGTTGTCCTTAACAAGCTGTTTTCCCTTTTATTTCTTTCGGAGAACATGAAAATCGCATTAAAGCGCAGTTTTAAATGTTGCATATTACAGACGCTTTCCATAATTGTCGCCAAACGGAAGTCATGAAATTCTACGAGGAGGAGTACAGGAAGTGCCCGACTGTCAAATAAATTAATAAAAGTATAAGCGGTTAGAAAGGGGGAAATGAACGCGTGAAGTGAAAGACGAAAGGTAAAAGTCCTCGGCAATATTTACGTTCCCCGCTCGATCCGCGAAAGGAGTATGTATCTCACCCACTGACTTTCCCCACTCCCATCGCTCCTTATAAGTTTTCTGGGCCAACGCTTTCACAAGCGACCGCTCCTCCCACTTCAGAAATGCAGCGAAAATGGAGCGCAAAGCCGAGAAAATAAAAATTCCGACCCCAGATTTCGAGTGCACTTCCAGCGAAATCATGCGCTTTCAAAAACTTTTTAATGAGACCCGCGAAAGCTACTCCAACTGAGCGAAACAGCCGCGGCGATAATGAACGGGATCGCCAGAAAGGCATCGCGATCAAAACATCGATAAGGTCGAGCGAGGACTACCAATTCATATCCGAGAGCAATGTACACGAGCAGAAATACCCCTATCTGAAAGTAAAATCTATTTCCGTGGGACCGCGAGACCGTCTTTTCTCCTTACGGTATCTTTCCGTTCCAGCGTAAAATAAACATCCGGGGCTCATGCACTCGGAAGAGAGGATCAGGCATACGGAAAGATTGGGGTGTTTTGAATTTCACAATATGAGAACGCCGCCCTGGGAAGAATAATCGTCTCCAGCGGACGTATCAACCGTTAAGGGAGGAAAAAAGGAGTAGACGGAGCGACTGGTGCGTGAATTGGAAGAGAATGGTAATGCGTAGGAGAAATGGGTGGGTGGTTGCGAACGAAGAGGTGGGCTACAGAGAAGGTGGGTTAAGAGTGAAAACGAAGTGGGAGGAAAGATATGGCTTGCACCACTTCCTACACTTCGTGTCGTATCGTGATTATTTGACATCGTGACCATATATGGGGACGACGATATCTCGAGCAAATACTTCGGAAATGCAGTTTGTTTGATGCGAATCTCAGATAGGAGTACGAAACTTATCTTGCAAGTACATTTACAAGACTAAAGTCAGTTGGGAAAGCTCATAGCTACATCTATAAACATTACCACCCCCTGTTATTTAATCCCCAGCGTTAGATTTATAAAAATTTATCGCGATGAGAGATTAAGAATACCTGTTGATCGGTACAGAATGCATAAGTTGAGGTAGAAACCTAATGAGTAAACTAAATATTACCTTCATATGCCGCTTAGACGATGATATTCCGTAAATCAGCAACCCTCAGCGGCTTGCTAAGACCCAAGGGAAAACGAAGGACCTTCACTTCCAATTTTGGAGAAACGAGCTGCAGACAAGAAAGACAGCTCCACAAAACGACACTCACGCACACACATGAATTTATTACGAACCGCCGCTGTCTCCTTGAGGTGTTTACATTCTTTGAGAATCGGCTTCAACTCGTCTCGTACATTTTCGTTGTATCCTATGGAACGAGACCAACACCTCGTCACCAGCCGTCGAAATAGTTCAGCCGCAAACTTTTTACAAAGCCCTCATCTCACGCACGCCCGCTTCTGAGAATGAACACACCTTTCCTCTCCGCCTATCCTCTCCATTTTGTTCGAGCAGTCAGAGAGAGGATTGCACAGGCAGAAATATCACGAATCGCACATGCTGGGGACCACGATCTTCAGCCTGGATTCTCCTACATAAACACGCGATGGAGCTTGCCACAATATGGTCTGACTTCTCGGTCCCAGCCTCTTTCTCGAGGACTCAACAGTGCTCCGGTGCTGCCCTCCTCAATGCCAATGCGCGCAGTCACTAACCGACTGTTCTCTCTCACTCTCTCTTCTCTTCGCCGACCGTATCCCCCGTCTCCTCCATTCTTTCACCTTTCCAGATGGATGACGTCACAGTTTATAGCACGATCCGCCGGTCTCGGATGAGATGGAGCGGAATTCGCCAAGAAACGAACTCTCTCGCAGTTGGGTCATAATTCCCTAGATCCCAACTTACACCTCTTCCTTTGAAGAACGAAGTAAAAAATCCATCTTGAGCAATTATCATTCGGTCGTTAATATCTCCGGAGCCCCAACCGTACGAGAGCTTTCCAGATTATAGTCGCAGCTCAAAGTGGAAGAAATTTCCTAATTAATAAGTTTTTCGATAGCCCTTTCATGAATGTTCCTGAGTTGGGCAGTTGATTTCCTCAAATTCCTAGCTCACAAGGAAAACAAACACTTTCTGTAACGGTGACTCTCAGGGGATGTTCTTTGCTGTTAAATAATAGAGGAGTGTCAGACGATTAAACCCAGTCAGCCTTCGTTTATGCAAAATTGGGATTTTAAAATTGGAGCTTGGCAACCGCGCTATGCATGCGCATTACCGTTTTACGAAGAAAGTTTTTGCATTCAGAAAAATATTTTCTCCCTTATTTTAAGCAAGTAACTCACTTTTCCACCATTAATTTGCAGGATCTTACCTTGCAGTCATTCCTCACCTTCTTCGTTAAAAATATTATAATGTATTTAAAGTTGGAACTCCAGGATCTAAGATAGATACAGATTGCTCTTAGCCGTATATCGGATGCAATTTCTTAGCCTGAACCACAAGCGTTATTGACTTGGCCTATACCATATGGGCTACATCAAGAAACCACCCGAAAAAGTGATATCTATTAGCTGTCTTCTATTTGACACTTAAAATAAACTATAAATGCCCAAAATGCCTATTTTTTCTCATAAGAATGCATTGTGGGGGTTTTCCAAATGGATTATTTTCCCGACCATTTTTTCATAAACAAAGGACTATTGAGTTCAACGGTCGTATAGGCATCTATTATCTTTTTGGAAAAAACATAATCTGACAGTCTCAAATGAATCTGGAAATTTACGCATCTTTCATTTCTTTCAACTATTTATTTCGACACATTCCTAAAACAGTTTAGAAGTTTGAATTTTTCACTCGGTCACTCAAAATTTCTAATATAGCTAAAACTGCAGCATGTACTCATGCATTCTTCCTTCAACAATCGACATGTACCTACTTTGTCCGAGCACTTTAAAACGCGTCTATTTCAACTGCAGCAATGTGCTGTTGGAATGGATGATTCACGAGTTCGGTGCTCGAAAACCTTTTATAGTACGTCATCGATAAATTCTGAGAAAGGAATGAACTTTCTTTGCTTCAGAAATTTTTCCATTTGATTAAGTCAAAAGCTGAGAGATACGCCCTTTCAATTTTACTGAACTGCAATTGCAAAGGGGCTTGTAAATTTGATGCAGAGACAAACATATTAATTTTGCTGTATTTATTAAAATCAAAGTTCCTCTACAAACTATGATTCATGTTAATCTTTTAAGACCTTCGTCGCGACCATTTTGGTGACAAATTGATTTCTGAAAAATAAATCAGGAACTATAGGATAGATATTTATACAGGAATATATTTTATAACTATATGATATATTTTTTCTATATGGAAAAATACGATATAAATAGTAACCAATAATTGCAGAATGAGAAATCAGGATGTAGTAAAATACTAATATACGTAGAAATGCGATGAACCTGTTAAACTTCATAATCGTGAAAACGAAGGTAACCGCGGGGATCTCACAATTCGAAACATATTTAATCACGGTGATATAAATACATAATAATCATTTTTGGTGTAAAAGGTACGATATCCTCAAGCTCTTTTTTCCACTATGAAGAACATAGGATGCCTCGCGTGAGGAACTCACTTCGATCCGTGAAATGTTTTGCGAAACATTATTGTCTGTCGATCCTGATAAGATTCCTCCTAGGTCACAACGAGGCTGTGGGAACACATCAATGGATTCTCTAAGGAAGGAGGAGTTTGTATCGAAGTAAATCGAAATATATGAGCAATTCATCTCGGGACCGTTACTTAAAAGGGCTTTATCCCTCAACCTCCGGGATTTTATGCAAATTAAACTCGTCGGCGTGGAATAACAAGAAGAAGAGTTGCGTAGGTAAAAAGTATTTGTCCCTGGCCGCGATGACGAGTGCATAATAAAATACCGTGACGACCTTGCAGAACCTCCTTTGCGCAAAGCATTCGGTGCAGCTGGTCCACTCTTTTTCCAGGATGTTTGCAGAATTTTACTGATTCCTCTCTCTCTCGGGTGGAAGTATTTTTCTACTCGAGACACCATCTTCTAGATTTTCAATGGAAGCACTTGAAGAAGTCCCTGCTAATTGCTAGGATTAAGACACCGCAAACGTGGAATGTTGATTGAAATTTTCGAAAAATTGTCTTCACGACTCTTAAACCAAGCCAACTATAATGTACAGTTGTACTCGTTGTATAGTTATAGCAAAGAGTTGAAAAGTAGTTTAATTTTGAATTCTTTTTAAAGAGCAGTAGTATGCTGATGGCATGGATGATTCATGAGTTTGGCTTCGAAATCCTTTTATGGTACGTCATCCGATTAATTCTAAGAAAGGAATTAACTCTGTTTGCATGAAGAAATATTTGCTGTAGATCAAGCTAAAACTGGCAAGAGAGAGATGCCCATTCATTTCTACAGAACTCCAAAAGTGGCTGCGTTAAACTGTTGTCTTCATTTTAACAAGCGGTAGCATAATCGATAGCGAAACCTTCGCTGGTAATTAAAATGATAATTAACGTAAGTATTAGTGTCTAGTCAAATTAGTTAATCGACAATTCTGAAGATTGATCGTAGCTGCAATGTAGTGAAATGGATTGTAAACACCATTTACAGATTTGAAACTCATAGAATATGGTTTTTAAGTTGATCATAATTTTAAATATCAGTGAACGTTTAATTATCGAACGCAGTACGATTTGTTAATGTTTATCTCCATTTAAACGATGTATTACTATACCTTGACTAGCAATTTTGCGTAAATTATAATTAGACTGAAATATATATCGAAAACCAAGCTCATTTTTTGCTCCGAATTCCCTAGTTATCTTCTTTCACAGAGAAGCACAGAAAGCGTTTTACGAAAACCGTCCTGAAAAATGAAGTGGATAGATAGATAGTCTGAGTGCATTTCCAATCAAGTTTTTCAAAAGTCGACGGACGGAGTCGAAGATTGCACGATTCCGAATTTAGAAAGTTGATGAAATGTTGGTAAGACTAATTTTTATCCCGATGGTTTTGTAATCCGAGATTTGAAAATATCCCCTTTTCAATCACAAGCTCGATTTTTTGCTTATCACATCGTTACCTATATCTCAGAGTTCTCCACTGTTATCGTTTATCTGAACCTATCCTATTATCAGCGATCATTTTTGCTTAACTTTTCATAAAGTTGTAATACACGGTATTACTCTCCTCTAAAATATGGGTAATGGGATTAAAAAGTACTATAAAAAGGGAGTTGTAATTATAATTCACTTTATTTTAATTCTTTACTCTCTTATGGAGTCTAATTTCAATTGCTAGCCAAAAATGTAAGACAGAAAAATAATTGAAGAAGCCGTTACTGGGTGAAACTGTATCATAGTGGAAATAACTAAGCAAAATTTTTAGAAAATATTGCCCTGTTTATGGGCTGATGATAACTATTAACAGTTGAAATAGGTCCGGTGGCATTAAACAAAATATTTTACGAAGCTTTCGTTCTGTTATTTCCACCAAAATGTGAGACCATATTATCGCGTATTCCTTGCTTTACTTTAACTCTATTATTTCTAAGAGATTGGTTGTATGTTTTTGCAGTTGACTGAAATCTTCAATATGCGGCAATGATTTTAAAAACACCCTTTCGATATATCGTCTTTCACCATCTGGTTAAGTGAATTAGAGATGTTCGCGCTAAAGAGAAAGAAAATCGAGACATTGAATGCTTGTGGGATCCAAAAGGCGTGTCCTTGAGTGCCCGTATGGTAACTATATATAAGCAGACAAGAGGTGCAATCAGTTGCGGATTAACACGTGATAATAAGCTATAATTAAAGCGATTAAAGGTGCATTCGCCAGGTGAAAATACACGCCTAATGAGAAACTCAGAAATCAACTGTAAAAAAAAGTTTCTTAGACTTTCACTGCAACTTTCTTTTAACTCAGACATGCCTTTTTTAAAACTCGTCGTTGCAGATATTTGCATTGAAATCCGTAAAACATACCGTAATTCATTAGTATTTCATCAGTAGAAACTGATTTTTCCTGCTGAATTACCAACGCATTCTTTCGATTCCGTTCTGCATTGACGATAAGCTCACAATTAAGATTGAGAGAGTATTAAACATAAGCAGACACCATCAATGACATACGTTGATAATATTAGAAATTCCACAACTTCTCGCGTTAGAAATGATCGATTTCCTGTGATTTGTTGCACAAACACTATCCGAATAAGGTTGCGTCATTGCTTTCTCTTTGGAGACTTCAACGCGTGAAGGGAAAGATGATCATCGGGTGATGTGCTTGGTAGATAGTGGGATATGAGTTCGTGAATATTTAATAAATTTGTTATAGAATAGTAGTGATGGAGCAATAAATTTGTACAAGATCGAATTAAAAGGCTACGTGCGAGTAGAGACGGTTTTTCTAACGTGTTCAGCGTATAGCGAATGCTCGCGCTTAAAAAAGTAGTTGCTCCTCTAAACACTTCAAAAATTAGCGAAAACGTTTGTAAGTTACTGGAAAAAATTCTTGTGTTGCGTCAACCTTTCCTAAAGTAAGATTTTTCTACTTATAGCGAATCCTTGAAACATGGAATAGTCTTCGACAATTACGAAGCAACTAGACATTGGCATCAGCAATAAATCTTACTTCCCGAGAAATGCCCGTGTTGAAAATTAACACTACCAATTGGATTAAATAGTTGATCAAATAGATGACCGAATTTAAGAGATTTAACTTAGCATTCGGATTTACTTCATTTATAGATCTCTATTGTTATAATAAAATATACTATACTTATTATTTCGATTTAAAGATGTCATTCTACTGCTTGTGGCAAAGCATAGCATAAAGCATCATTCTGCCCATTTTAATGTTTTAATCACCATGCCTCTGGTATTCTCGTAATGCTGTCATATCTCCGGCTTAACTGGTTCTATCCAAATCTTCGAAACTCTTTACTACAAAATTCCCACAGCGACATTGAAATCCTGTCTGTTGGTCCATGTTATTTCCTTGAAGCTACGCTTTTAAGTTTATACTTAAAATATATTGCTTTTGTAAATAAAATTCGTTCTTTTTTAATCATTATAGCAAACATATTTTATTATAAGTTCCTATCCCTTATTTGGAGATACTCTAACGTTTATTTATAATGTAACTTGGAATTTATACTGTATATATTGCATTGCTCATGTTTCTATTATATGTACGTATTTTTGTATCATTGTATTTAACAGTTGTGAATTTTTATCTACATTTGTAATATTCATTTTATTGTTTTGTATGCTTACGTATATTGAGAACGCATATCGTAAAAATGTAAACATAACTATACTCATTGATGTACCACGTACGTGCACTTATTGATAGAGTATTTATATATTTTTCCACGTTTCTTCTCATCTACTAGCTATTTTTCAATTCAAGATATTCTATCATTGACTTCACGCCGATGACAGGTTTTGAAATTTGATCTTCATAAATATAGACATATATATACATATGTATCTCTTTGCTTTATCTTTTTTATGTTTTTGAATACGCATTCTTTGTCAGGTCAGTACTCTGAAAATATTTTGGAAAATATGATTCCGTAGCCCAACGGTCCTTGTCACGGATGCATGAGCAGAAGGTTTGCGGAAAACGGTTTCTTGAGAAAGAGAGGAAAATTGATGCCATTTTCGGTGAAATAATCAGCGATATAATTTCGAGAGAATATTCATTAGGGCGAGGAAAACTTCCGTTGTTTTTATCGCCAGCTGGAGTTTTCTTACCACTTTCAGCGTGGGTGATCTACCGGTGCATCATCTGTCGCCCGTTGGCCATTTGGGGTTGACGAAACGGAACGAAGAACTTCTTTTTTGCCATTCAAACGCTTGCAAGAGATACCATAGGAAAAGGTAGTGGATTTTCCTCTCTTCTAATATTTTCCTCTTCATAATACCCTCCGCTTTGAGTTAAAAGCGCCTCTTATAAGCCACTTAATAATTCCCGATGTATTTTTTTAATCTCCATCTATTCTGAAGGCTTTTAGTATCCACTTGTAGCTGCTGAAAGAAGAAAGTGCAGCGAAGTAGGATAAAAAAAGTTGAGAAAAGACGTGAGAATGTGTTGCCCTCTTATGTTTGAAGATTCGTGACCTTACAGTTTTAGGATTTTTTCATTCAAGGAATTATTCGAACTTTAAAAGATGGTCTGAGTAAAAAAATCTTGAGCTCCCGGTTTTCTCATGAAATAATACAGGAAATCTTTCGATATTTCAATTATTTTTTATGCATGTGATCATTCGTTATCTATTTTGATGCTGGTGATTCTTGTTGAGATTGTAGCGAAAAAAGCGTATTTGCAGATAGGAGTGATATCAATGAGTGCAATATTTTTCGGAACAAACAACATTAAAAAGGACGGATAGAGGAGACCAGGGCAGGTTTGGTACAGAGGTTGGTTCACTTAGAGAACATCAATCAATAATAATAAAAACAATCAATTACCTCAAAACTATGATAATTTAAGGCGTATAAAAGACACCAAAATAAAGCTAAAAGTTCAAATAATGAATAAGAATGATAAACGGGTAAATCAACAGTGCATTGCTTAGTGCTACAATCAGAAAGAGAAAAATCATTTTTGAAAAACTGTAAACTTTCTCCCCTATTCAAAATTCAGAAATTGAATTGATTGACCTGAAATATTTCGTATAGCTGTTTACAAACTCTCCGCCAAAATTACTTTGAACCGAGTGAATATTTGTAATTACTTCCTTAAATTGCTAAGATATTTTCGTACTCCTAATTTTTCATTTTTTATTTACTTTTGCTTATTTTAAACGACATACGAGGTTATGTGGAAGAGAAGTTCGCATGGTCCTAACCTCGCCAAAAAGGGTGTATTTGTCTATGTAACTCATTTCTACATTTGTATGTATCTCTGAATAACAGGGCCTTCCAAATCAGCATGCAAACTCCATGCAAACAATAACAACTTGTTCTATACGGCCCAGTAGATTTTTCTCAACTGAACGTTCTTAAGAAGTTTTATGCTAACCTTTGATGAAGTGGAAAAAAGTAAATAGGTTGGAATCCACTCTTAAAATTGACTCGCTACAATCACTTTACAGTGCATCATAATCGAATAATTAAACTTAACATTAAATAAAATAAGTATATATTGATATAATAACTATACTAATAATAATAATAAATATGATAATAACTGAATTACAACACGATTTGGACGAGTGTTTGGGAATCTTTGAATGAAAGGAGATAAGAAACTAGTCTAATTGATAATTAACTAGTGGTTAATTGAGAAATTAAGGAAAAGCACGTTTATAGAAGACGTAACCGGTATCATGTGACCCACTGGTACTTAAGTGGATCCGATAATGAACGATAAATAAGAGAAAAGAATAAGTCATTAAAAACATTCATTCTTTCCGCGAACGAAACTAAATAAGTAGTCCGAACCCTTACTTGCTGAAAGATGACTTGTGGGGTAAAGACACGGAATATATACATCTTAGAAAAAATTCTAGGAGGTCGAATGAAACAAAATTTTTAAAACCACACAGTAAATTTTACTTTCCACATATAGTGGTTTCAGCGGCGACTAATTTCGGCTAGTAATAGCCATCTTCAAGCCAAGGAAAAAGGAAGTAGTATTTTATAGGTGAAAGGGAAAGGTGGGTCCACCCCTATCCGTGGAAAGTAATAGTGACTGTGTTGTTTTTAAAACTTGGTTTTTTTTCGATTCTTCGATTAAATCTTAGAAAAATAAAAAATACCTCTTTCAAGTAGTATTGATTTGAATTGTGTCCTAAATCATAACTAGGTAGGTTATGTAGTTTTTTATGATTTATTATCGCAAACCATAACTCTTCAGAAAACAATTATAACTCAAAATATTAAATTTTAATACAACTTTATACTCTTCAATGTTACAGCCTTTGACTTTTTTTCTTAACAAAGGCTGTGGAACCCAACACACGTTTCAACATGTTATAAAAAAAATAAACTACCCCAAATCTTGCATTTTATAGTAAAAAGAGCCGCTTATTGCTCATAATAATTTATTCATACGTAAATGATTTTAGTCAAAATATAGAAAAAAAGGTTTTTTATTAATATTTTTCGTGGCAAGCAGTTTGGGAAACCCTGGCGTAGTGTGTTATTATGTTGAAATTTCCGATTTGCCGAAGCGAGGTGAGCGAAATGCGGTTCTATTTCGTGGAAACAGTGATATCTCGATAGCGTGCTGAGGTCGAATCGAAGCTCCTCATCCCCTTCGAACCTTCATTTTCCGGGAACATTATCATCAACTTCATTAGCCATATCTCTTCCTTAATATCCCTCCAAGTCCATTATTATACGTTATATCAAACCGTTCGAACCTTGTTTCCACTCCATTCCTTGCAAGTCTTTCTTTTCATGCCGAAATCTTTTCATCGTTCCTTCGACATCATCCGAGACCGCTCATTGTCTCCCGTTCAATGCTCAATCAAGTTAGATTTATTCTTTCTTACCATTTCGACGAATTATTTCGTCTCTTCTCTGCTTTTTTGAGATCCTAATCTCTCCATAGAAAAGTTCTTCGCTCTCCTTGAAATTTTACCGAAAATCGTCCTTTTGTGGTGGCCATGTCTGTTCTCACTCAAGGGAACATCCCAAGCGTGACTCAGATATTCTTTGCCTTAATGTTGCTATCGATATAATCAATCCCAATCATAAATATTTTGGGTTTTATTTAAGAAAATCCACATTTAAATTCATTTAAAAAATTCTCTCTCACCCATGTTTGGGAGGAGAGGCTTTCTTTTTTAGGTAAATAGGTAGGTATTTATTTAAAATATAATTTCCATTCCAGTTCCTTGATCACTTTTGTAAATGCCAATTATTGATTATCATAAATTGTTTTTATACTAATTTTATTGCATTAAGAAAATTTCACTTGAAATAGGATTTATCTGTATTTCTTTCTATTAGAATATATCTTTTTATTTATGATGTCCGTACCATTATTTATTTTTTCGGTTATTAAAATTTTATTAATAATTACTTTAAATTTTTATTTACATCTTATTTTTTTCCCAGGAAAATTTCTTTATTTATTAGGATATATTACAATACTCACTTTTCTTTAAATTTAAATTATTTAGTTTCTAAAGCCTTTATCCTTCACTTCCTTAGTTTTGATTTTTTATTCTTTTTTTATCATATATTTAAACTTTTCTCAATTGAATAAAGAGCCTATAGTAAACATTCCAGCAGCCTAGAATTTGTTAAAGGAGATCGAGTGTTAATTCAGATGCTTATCAAATATAAATCATTCAGGGTCGGATCTCGAAACCACAGAGCAAGCTTCTGGACTAAATACCCCACTTTCTCCAAAAGTTTGGTTTTTCTGTGTGGCACGGTTGTTGTCCCGCAATTGTGTAAACATGACCGGGTCGAAAATTTCCGCGAATGTGCCGCGTTTTGATTGGTTTAACAGCGTCTCAGATTAAGTAGGAGAACGATATTGACTCTCAATGCATATCATTTTGAAAGTAAAAAATTTCTCTTTAAAACGATGTATAACATGTTCAATTATAACCGCAGATTATTCAATGGAAAGGCACAAGGTCTATGCTATTTTTGGTTCGACAATAGGCATGATGAGAAGTGAGGTAGTTTTTGATTTCCTCCTCTAGTCAGAATGCTATAAGGGATCGTGTCTTCGAAATTGAAGCTTAATGACTCTAGGAGTAACACTTTCCTTGGCTTTCCATAAGGAGAGACCTTAATTAGTGCCACTATTCAGTGTAGCTGAACTCAGTAGCTTTCACCTCATCACAGCCATAAGCAAGACATTCATAAATTTGATAAAAGATTTATTATACTTTATCCTGTATCAAAAGACGAAATTCCATTCTTAAGGATATGGTAGGAGGAACGAAATTAATTTTTCCTGATACAAATCAAACTAAGAAAGAAATATTGGAACACGGCTGTTAATAAATTGGAGTTTTAAAATCTCCAAAAGCCGTCTTTGTCGGCGTTCTCCCTCTTACTTCCCGGTAGTCGGATAAAGTAAGAAAGGAATGCCGCACTATGATTGTACCCATAATACATTTTTAGTGTCTTTTTTCAGTTTTGATTCCAGATCTCCCTACTCAAAAAGCAAGATGTGGCTCGCAAGTTGCAATTTACCAACATCTGTTCTGTGATGCGGCTTTACAAAATGTCGCGTTAATTCGTCATTTAATTAATTGTATTTGTTTTTTCTTTGTTCAATCCATTTTTCATGACACAGACTCTATTACAGGCTAGTTTAATACATTTTGAAATTAAAGTGACTAAAATGTACGGTTATCAGGAGTACTGAATCACATAAATGATAGCTTTAAGATATTCCAGTTTAAATCGAAGACTACTGGAATACGTCAAATTCTCAATTAATTACACTTAATACAACAATTACAGTGCGGCATTCCTTTCTTGCTCCATCCTACAACCGGGAAGTAAGAGGAGGAACGCCGACAAAGACGGCTTTTGAAGATTTTAAACCTTTAATCTAAATCAAACAAATTCGTTAGATTCTTATGCTATATTTCACGCTTGAACTCTTTAGCAAAATATTTTCCATCGAAGTATATGATTTCTCTGAGAAAATCTAAGATTTTATCTCAGCGTGAATAGTCAGGTAGCAAATTGACATCAACAATAAGACCACTGATGGTATGAATTTATGAAAAATGTTATATGTGTATTTCGCTCTCAATGAGAGCATCTTTTGGGAAAAAAAATTAATAGTATTCAATATCATTGTTTTATGGTGGTTTTGGTGTGAATCCATTTTATAAGTTATTTGGGGTAGTTAGACCAAGTTTTGACGGTGGAAACTAACTTCTCCGTAATTATACGTAGTTGATTTAAACATGCGATCGATAAATTGAAATGATAAAATATATTCTACAGAATTACTTGGGATGGTAACGATGCTGAATACAATCGATATCTTCAGGGATGTAACTCAAAAATGACGCCCATAAATAGTGTAAATAGCGACATGGCGAAAGGTTTTCCAAAATTTAATGCTACTTGTTGCTCTCGCACAGTAGTTTGAAAATTTAAATTAAATTCCCTCGCAATTTCCACTGATCCATCATGCTGTAAGCCACCGCTCAACTTTCTATTTCAGCTTCATCGTGCGGAAATCTATGGCAGCGGAAATTCCTCCTGGAAGCGTGTCATTATCAAAATTTCCCTTATTAAAGCATCACTCTAAATTACTCTTATAGTAGGTATAAGAATAACTTTGCTAATTAGGTTTCTTGATGAATTTGATTTATCCGTGTTTCCTTGCCTCATATTTGTATTCCCCCTGCATAAAATATGTCACCCTGTAGATAAAGGAAAGCAAGCTGAATCAAAATTAAATTATCGAAAACTAGGAACAAGTACTGCGACAGCTTCCAGCTTGAAGGTGGATGGAAAATAAATATTCTGATAGGAAGACTGCAAGATGAAAGAGATCATCCGAAAAGGATGGATGCGGAATTGGGAAGAATATTGGAGGATGAACGAGAACTGCATAAGACAGCTTTATTTTTCATAATTAGCTCATCATCAGTGGCGGCTCACTTATAGACACTGTGGAACTGCAGCACCCCCTATTACACTTGATTTTATCGATAACTATTAATATAATGAGCCCTTTTACTAATTTTCTAATTCTTTCTTTATACTTGTACAATAAATAATTCTTAAGCTTAATGACAGTAGCCAACCCCCAGCTGATGAAAAAGATACAAAAATCTTCATGAGGAACTGTGCGTTTCCTAGTTCCAGCGGCGTCCCGTTTGAATGTTGTGCGCATGCGCATATGGGAAAGCTTTACGCGAGGCAGAGAGCGCTGTCGCTCTCGCAGTGCCGACGCACAGTGGGCTAGAATCGGAAAAAGGTGACAAAAAAATAAGGAAGTGGTTTTTTGAGTGCGGACTTTGAAACTTCGCATTGTCATTTTTGAATAAATTCTGCATATACCTGTGAAATAATTTGAGAAATGAATTTGTCAAAGTTGACCAAATTTCACGAAAAATGCCGGTCTTCCATTTTTCGCAAAATTTTTCAACTTCAAGCCAATGCTGCACTAAAATGAGCCAATTCATCGAGTAAAAAACGGTGCAGTATTATAAAACTAATCTTTATGCTTCATAATACTGGGTTTGAATGAACACAGTTTAATATTTCCAATATTTATACAACGAAATGGCGAACCCTTATTTTGCAGCAAATTTTTACCTAAAGTGAGGAAAATAGTAGTGATGTACCACGATGTACACGGACTTACTTATACCATAATGTTTTCTGATGCTTTCTTAAAAGGATCCTGAAATAAAATCCTGCGACAATTTGCGACGCCGATAAATAAAGCGACTTTTTGATGGCGATGCAAGAGCAATATCCGCGCGGCGGAGCGCCACTTTCTGAAACCATCTCAGAGAGAAGAGAGGATATGCGGAGAAAAACGCTTCTGAATGGTTAGTTTCGGAGATATCATGCTGAAGCAAGGTTAAATTTTATCTTAAGATGAAGAAATGTTAAGATTTTAAAAATAATCTCATTTAATCCTTCAAGAAAAAGTGAATTTAGTAGTGAGTTACAGTTTCCTCAAATCTCTTGAAGGAATCACATTTTCTGAAATTTTATTTAAAAAAGATAAATTATTAAAGCTATAGATTCTCTCTCTTTTCTCCTCCTTCGACCCTCAATTGCTAGATGAGTAAGCTCACATCTATCGTATCTATCAAATAATTGCTCAATTCTGGGAACTTTATGAATACACTTACAATTAATCACTCGGAACTCTGTAGGAGTTACATAACAAAATACGTAGTTATGTACTGTAAATTGCCTTCGATTCTTTTTAATTCAACAACATGAAAAATCATTCAGTGACTATTTGAAATTTTTTAAAATTATAATCACTTAAACATTATTATGGTATGGTAACTTTGCTCTAATTAGATATATAGATTAGTAACAAAATATTTTTATTCGGGATAAATATCACCAACGGTTCGCGAGATATATAATTTTTAACTAACAGGTTTACAAGATTTTTAAATGGCCAAATTTAAATCCAGCACCAGGACCCCCACCTGTGGGGATTTAATTCTGACGGACAAAGGTTGAAACAAAGGCTAAATTTTTTCTGGAGCAGCACCCCCATCAATTTTAACTACGAGCCGCCACTGCTCATCATTGAATATTCCTTCTCCTTTCTTAGATTCACCGGTTTATTTAAGTATCTCTCGCTAACATATAAACAGTTTAAACGATAAAAGTGAACTTAAAATGCATTTAATGTTTGAACGATTTGACTCGTCTGGGTTCGAACCGTGAACTTTTCGGTTCAAAAAGTAATCTGCGCATGGAAGTCATTTAATAATACGACAAGTACGACAGTTGTGTAACTTTTGGTTCTAGAATTTTGGGCGAATAATTATACACAAACATTATACAAAACACTGATAGTAATCACGGACAAAAAAGTACGAACTCTACAAACTTAATTCGTATTAAGTAGTTTCTCTCTACATACCTGCGCCCATAATTTATCAAATAGATTATATATACGAGAGAAAAGTATAGAATGAAATTAAAAAACTTGCCATGAGTTTCATTCCATCCAAATTCGTTTCTTATTTACAGGCAATCATTAATTTCTCTCATTAAAACGTTTTTAACTAACTATTTTTAACCTAACTCATTTTTATAAAATAAGTGCATCTAAAAGGTTTATTTTTACGGTAAATAAACATTTCTACCTTATAACTATAATTAAATTTTAACCCCTTTAAACAGATTAAGAAATTTGCCCGACATTTAACAACGTCGTACGATAAAATTTATATCTGGATAACTGGATGAGCTTGGGAGTTGAAGAAGATCGTCCGTCCATGAGACTAAAGTAAACAGAAGATGAGATTTTCAAAATTGAATCCTAACAGGATTAACTATGGTAAATTACCAAGAGATAGTTGATCATCTAGAATCGTTAATTCTTGCTTTGAATTATGCTGGCTCAGTGCGAAAGTTCTTAACCATCTCTTAACTTTAGATAAATCAACATTAACTCTATTATTTAAATCCTGAATATTAAACAAAGTGGATTATTAAATGGTATATAATAGTATTGATTAAATGAGCCGACACTGTGTGAAACTCCATTAGAATAAGGCAGATATAAAAATAAAAGAACTAAGTATTTTCATTTCATTTTAATATACTATTGCATATCTTTCACCTAGTGGATAGCTCCCCCAAAAAAGATGCCAACAAATTTTAATTGTGTTAATTTAGATTTATAATGATTAATGTTCATTGATTAATGCTAAAACAGTTAATAAAGGAAAATTCTACTGTTTCTATCAAACGAATTTTCATATGATGGTCATTGCCATAGAATAAAAATTTCTTATGTTGGTAATACTCCCTTGTATACGCTATATACGTACGAATTTCTGAATTCAATGTTTATGATTTTGCGGTATTATGTCGTCGGCGGAGGCGTCTCCCAAACAGGGAAGATCTGCGGCGGAAATTATACAACAAATAAATGCTAAAAATGCCAAACTTTTAGCTCTTATAGTTGTTTTAGGTTTTATCATTTACCATGGAATGCTTCATCTTAGATACGGTACGTAAAGGAGTATTTTTTGCCTCTGTGGGGTCTCATTGAGAATGTAAACAATCGAGAAGTGAAGTTAAAATCGGGTTTTTATGAGTCTTAATTGATTTAAACCACATTATAGGGATAGATTCATGTACTTGGTTATTATCGGATGGAAGATATAAAGGATCACAAGAATGGCAACCTTATGGATGTATGATGCACCATTATTCACAAACGTGAGTTTCCTTTCGTACCTTATCTTGTGTTATGTAATTGACTTTTATAATGAATTCATTTTTATTCATCATGTTTCTCACAATATTCCGAAAAAAGGTAGTTCGATTGAAACAAGTTAATTTCTCTATAGTCACCGGTTTTATTGTTTATGGTTGTTTTCTTTGATTTAGTGTTATTCAATGTCAAAACTGTGCATATTCAAGGAGTTTTCTGTGATATATTTTTTATTAGAGACACAAGGCAATGTTTGCGATATCTAGCGTTTTGGGGAACGCACAACCACTTCGTTTTCATTGGAGATTCCCGTATACGGCAGCTATATTTGGCTTTCTTGTCGCATTTGGATCCATTGCATGGCGCAGCCGTGGTTAGCTCTCGAATCCCTTCTTCTCCAGGAATTCCACTTCCTGCATCCACATATAAATCCTCTACTGCATCAGTAGAGCAATTAAAATCTACTCAGATGCATTCGGATCTTACATTTGAAGATTCGAAGTTGCGTCTGAGAGTCGATTTCATTTGGAGTCCATTGGTCTCTAAGCACATGATTGAGGCCTTTCAACATTGGAAGGTATGTTTACCTATTATTTGCAAAATATATGAGCTCGCATGTATCAATGAATTCAATAATGATATTGTAATTGTGGAAATTTCTAAGCGTGTACACCTTGTTTCATTAACAGAGAGAAGATGAGCCTCCCAGTGTTATAATTGCTGGAAGTGCTACTTGGTCTATAAAAGAATCTAATGCTTCTACCAAAGCACTCAATGAATACACGTGGAACTTGACAAGATTGGTGCAGGTATTTTAAACTTATGATACTGATTTTTTGCACTACAATAAAAATGTTTGTAAATCACAAATTTCTGCAATTAACCAAGGTTTATTTTTTGTTGTTTTATTTCAGTGGCTTGTTTCTTTCCAATTTAAGAAACCTATCTTGATTATTTTTCCTAAAACAATCATTCTTTTATAAATTACCTTAAGGAGCTTTAACCTGATATTAGATAAAATCTCCACTGTCAATGAGAAGCAATTACTTTCTCAATGCTCTATGGCATGGAAGCTTTTGTCATATACTTACCATCGCTAATAAGTTTGTATTAGTAAATAAATTTGCTCAATATTGCTTTCTAATTGATGTCTAGAATAAAAGGTTTTATTAAAAGAACATAAATATTTTTATAGAAAATTGGAAACTATTGATTGCAATGATTGGTTCTGATTGTAAGGTCTGTAAGATGAAACAAGTATAAGTTCAGATGGTATCTCATAGATGCAAGGTTTCGAAGGCTGAATTAAATGTCAATTATGTTAGGTCAGTTGTCCTACCTGTATTAAATTTAAGATATTCTTGCTGTTTCATTATTTTTATTGTCCTACAAATCTTATTGTTACAAATTGGGCAATTTCTTCCTAGTAAACTTTCAATGTAAACATTTCCCTCAAAAATATTCAAGTAGTTTTAACTCCTCAGAAAAATATAATCATTCATTCATTTGAAACTTGCTTTCTTTTCCTTTCAGTCTATAGATACAATTTCTAAAAAGAATGGTGGAAAGGCACATGTTTTATGGACCCTACAGGAGCCTGTAGATACCGAAAGACTTCGTCCTGCAAGATCCATGATCACAAATGAGCAAATAGATCTTTACAATAAGGCAGCTATGGAGGTAATTAATGACTTTAATAAAACCTTTGTTAAATTATAATGAGTCCTTGTAACAGGATCGTATGGCATACACATATTAATGCACAAGAGCTATCAAGGTTTCTATGAATTACTTTCTACGTTATATATAACAGATATTACTTATTCATGTTGTAATGTTTTGAAATATTGCTCAAGAACAAGTGGCCTTCAGTTGCAATTTGAATGAAATTTACTTGTTATAGTGTTATGAATTATTTCTGGAGAGTGTTATTTAACATTGTCTACAGCAGGGGCTCCCAACTAGTGGTACGGTGGAACATTTCAGGTGGTACTCGTGGGTAAAAAAATTTATTTATATTTATTGTTGTCTTGATAAAGGGTTGAAAAAATCTAAATACAAGTGCATTAATAATTAAATATGTAGTTTATTCAGTAATTTAATTAAAATAAAACAAGACATTGGGCACTTTTCTGACCATAAATGTATGTTTCTAAAATAATGTAGATCTGTCGGTATGCCGAAATTCCTAAAAATTTCAAGTGATACGTAGTTGCTAAAAGGTTCGAAACCCCTGGTCTATAGCCCTCTATGGATTTTAAATTGTCAAAACTGGAAAGTTATTTCAAAAATTTATTTGTTTCTTAAAGATATTGCAGCACAGTGGTGCACAGCTTTGGTCAAGTTCTCGTTTAGTAGCGCAAGGAAATTTGGAAGAAAGTGATGATGGATTGCACTTGGGTCCATTGGCATTGAAACATGACACTCAGGTAATAAATCATCGATATTCCAAATGATTTTAATCAATTTATGATGAATTCCCAAATCAATTACATTAAAATCTTCCATTGAATTGTCAGCTTGCCTTTAACCTTGCCACATTTCTTTGTTTATTTACTGCAAGCAGATGTATTGCAGAAAATTCCTGATCATTTCCATTTCTCATTTTTTATTTTGTGATCATGATGATGTTAGAGGTTCATTTTGTCTAATTATTTGGATTCAAAAGTACAGTATATAACTTAATTTTTTTCTAATTATAAACTCTATTGAAGTAGCCATGATTGGGTGGAATTCCATGAGTGGGATCATATTGAAATTGCTAAACTAAATTCGACAAAAACTACATTACGTTAATTTGTATTTCTTGTACAAGAAATACAGTTTAATATTTCTTGTACCTGAATATGAGCCATGAAGCTTGATATCGTGGCACATTAAAAAGCTTTTTTTGAAATTTGCTTAGTAATTTCACCAGTTAATTTTCGTTTTAAAGTAATTTACAAGTAACTTAACTTGTAACTTTTCCCTCAAATATCTGTACACCTGCTCTGTTTTAAAGTGAAGTACCTTTTGGATTGCAGATTCTTCTGAACATGTACTGTAATGATCACATGAACTTTAATGATGGCACGTGTTGCAGCAGTCCGGAGCATTATACAACACTTCAAGTGGTGACATTTTCCTCTTTAGTGGTGTGGTGAGTGTACAATTTAATAACAATTTCTCTGTACTGTCATTTGTGGCAGGTAATGCCTACAGATGCATTAAAGAATGCGTTACTCATGTTCTTCCTTGTATTTTATGACTGCACCTATTTATTGATAATACTATTTTATGAAGACGCCTTATAAATTTCTAATTGCTGCAAGAAATCCTTTTCAATTGGTTAAAATTTTTAACTCTAATGAGTGTGCATTGTTAATCCTATGAAATCATTTTGTAATAAGTGCCACAGATGTTTATGACATGTTGTATCTGATTACAGCACTCTGATAGCTGCTGTGATGGCGTTGAGAAGATGGTTATTTCTAAGTAAAGTGCCTGGAAAAAATGTAAAAGCAGTTGAAGAATCAGACTTTTATATACTTATGAAAAATCTAGCCAAGTTGGGAATCATAATGGCTTATTTCTACCTATGTGATAGGTTGGTTTTCCTCTCTCTTTTAAAAATCTAATTTACCTTTTCAACAAAACTGATTTTGTGTTTTTTACTTTTAAATGCGAGCTCTTTACAAAAGGTATTCAGCCTTGGCTCAATGAAAGCCTATCTAATTCATTTGAATGCCTAATCTACTATGACAGGGACATCCTGTGATACCTGGAACTTAGTGCTCTTTTCATTGCTAAAAGGCTTGTTTTTGGAAAGAATAAAGCTACGTAGTTTAATTTTGAATTATCTTCGTAAGGCTTCCAATATGAGATTCATAGTTTACCTTTGGGTACAGCCAGAAAAAAAAAACAAAACATGTCAGGATAGTATGCTTGTCAACGAGTAAAATGCCAAGAATTTTCAGTCAATCAGGATCAAGTGGCCTGAATTGACTTACCTCTCATAGAATGCTGAAATCTCTTAAACTTGGAAATGTTTACAGCAGTCTCTCCCTTCCCCAACACCCAGTGGTATGATTTTAATGGGGCAGAAATAATTGAATTGTTCAGTTTCTCAATTTTTTAATGAGTCACATAAGTATTAAACACAGGATATACAATAAAAAATTCTTATTATTTGATTCAATTTGTTTTATATTTCTCATGAAATTTTAACAATTTAAATTAATTCATTCCAAGTAAAATCTTTTAACTTATAGGGACAAAATTTGTTTGTGATTAAAAGAAAAACAATTCTGGGAATCGACCTTTGAAAATAATTGCTTTCATTAAGTGTTTTTAGGTTTTATGTTTTAGAAAAAAGGTCACCTGAAATCTCCTGGAATTGATTGTGTAATTCAGTAGGTCCTATAATGAAAAATCCCCTCCGTGGTAATGTAGCCATGATCGAGGTAGCACTCTCCTTCAGTTATTGGCAGGACTATACAAGAGACAAAATAAAGAAGATTCAAACATGAAAGCTCTTTCTCTTTGTATACAATACTGTTTTGTCTTCATCATCATTCATTATTGTTATGAAAATCAACTTCAATACTTTTGTATAGGTCTTATATTTTGTGAAAAATTATTTTGGGAAAGTAAAATGAAATGATTTTTAAATATTTGGCATTGTGAAACCATAGAATTCTACTCCTGATTTGTGTTCTTTCATGATTATTTAAATAATGAAGCTGCTTATAATTTTGAATTTCAGTTTTTCATTTTGAATACCTCAGTTTTTGACTAATTTACTTAAATGCCTATCAAACTAAAGGGTCATTTGTTTTCTTTTCTCTATAACTAGGATGAAATGAGGCAAAATTCTGGAGCATCCACCATAAAATTGCTTGTTTCTTTTTCCAGAACCAACTTTTTTATGAAAGAGAATAAATATTTTTCACAAGTTAGTTTTTGGCTTCCCATTGGTTACGTCTTTGCCCTCGGCCTGTTTTTCACAGAAGATAGTAGGTACACCAAAGTATTACATCGGGATCAAACGGACGAATGGAAAGGTTAGTTTTGTATTATTTCTTTTGCCTTTTCCTATCCATAGCTACTGAGAATGTTGATTTTTATCTATGAAAGAATGACTTAAGGGTTCTTAATCGTTTAAAGATTTTCTTGTTACTGTATTTAAAAAATACTCATTTCCATAAAATACTTTTAACTCTGCTTCTCATCATTAGGTTGGATGCAACTTGTCATCCTCATATACCATATGACAGGAGCCAGTAGAGTACTCCCAATTTATATGCATGTCAGAGTGCTGGTGTCGGCTTACTTATTTCTCACTGGATATGGCCACTTCTGCTACTTTTGGCAGTGCGGCGATGCTGGTCTTATAAGGTTTTTACAGGTGAGAATAATCATTTCTTGATTAATGGTATTGGCATGTATTTAAATTCTCTGCCAAGAATTTCTTAATAGTTTTGTTTCTGAGGATTGTCTGTCGTCAACCGTGTTATGAGATCATTTTGACTTCCACAAATTTTTATATTTACAAACAGGTCACTGGTTTCACTGCAAGAAATAATTGTTCTTGCATCTAAACCAGTAGTCTGTTTGCTAATAAAAAAATTATGAAAACTAAAATACTCCTAATTTCTGTAGACTATGAACAAGATTACTACATTTAATAAAGTGAAGGCTGAGGTAGTGAATTTTCATAATTTTTTCAATTACTTTATTCAACTTCAGCCTCAACCATTCTCTGAATTTCCCTCTCTTCCATAAATTTGTATCTGTGTCTTTACTTATTTAAATTTCTTCTTTCTTTTCTACTTTGTTTTCATGTTGTTTTCTTACAATGATTTGATCTCTTTGTCATTGTCATGATTCAATCTAATTGGATATTTGAGCTCTTTTTGAATCTTAATTTACAAATAATTAATTCAGTAGAATTATAAACTATTGATAATGTCTAAAGTTTTCCTGAATATACAGTTTTCTTTGAGGAGTTATAAGATAGGGAGAAATTTATTAATTAAAATTTTTATTAATTACATGGTTGAGGGGTTAAAGATGCAAGTCAAGTATACTGATGAAATGGCCATAGCTAATTATGCTAAAATGTTATCATTCTTATTACCTATAAAATTTTTTTATCATTAAAAAAATGATTATTCTTAATCTAACACTTCAGTTCTCATCATGTGTCATATCTCTTCTGATGTTAAAAATCCTACATTTGCATTTACGTGATTGCTATCTTTCGTAGTTTTATATTCTATTTGCAATGAAGATTTGAATAATTTATTTTTAAGCATATAGTAAATGATTGTTCTCATCATGCCCATGAACCTTATTGGCTTCTCTTTGCTCTTGGAAATAAACAAATACTACTTATGTCCAACATGATGCAGTATTTGTTCTTTTTATGTATTATCAAGTGATGTGGTTAAAAATTGTTATTGTGTATAATTTTTCAGGTGCTGTTCCGCACTAACTTCATGACCGTGGCTCTATGCTTATGCATGAACAGGCCGTACCAGTTTTATTATTTCGTTCCTCTTGTTTCATTCTGGTTTGTGATGACCTACTTGGTTTTGGCGATCCCTCCTCATGTTACTATGTCATCTTCAGACGCTAATCCTCTGCAGTACTTATATCTTGTGCTGAAGTTTGTTGGACTTTTCAGTGTTATTACCATACTTTATATGTCAGAGGTGAGTTACATATACAATATATTTATATAGTTTGATCTGTATGATTTTAGATCAAACACTTCAGCAATTTAAATTGCTGTTCAAATGCATAATTGTGTATTGGTAGATAAATACTTAAATTTTTCTGGAATTAACTGCACAAAATCTTTTGTTATTGTTTTCCTATTGAACAAATTCCATATAGGATAAAGTATAGATCAAATTATTTGAAGTTTTTGAAAAAATTGGATGTTTTTATTTGATTTTAAGTAAGATTATTCTATAAGAGTATGACTTTTTATGCATTGGAAAAGGTGTATCTATGTCTTAGTTTTTACAGGAGTAGATACTTATTAACTGCCTGTGGCTAGAATTTTCGACCTATTTCATTGCTTCATTCATGTTCTATTCCTATATTTTAGTCAGTTATTTAAAAAAATGAATAAACTATATTTTTTGAGTCTTAATTTCTATTTTATACAAATTCCTTTCTTTAAAAATATTGATGACCTTTGTTACATGTTGACTGAATAGCTTTTTAAAAGTGTTTCATTAGAGATAGGAAAGATAATGATTCAAAAACACAACATATTTAGGTAGATTTTTTTAGTGTGAAGCACAGTAGTTTAACTATTTGAGTCAGTATGATCATGGAATGCATATGGCCATTGCAATTTTTTTTTCATTCGGTTTCTTCATTGCTTCTAAGTTATTTTGTCAAACTATTTCTTCATTTCCATTTTCAGGTATTTTTCGAGAAAGTATTTGTGACGCGGCCTTGGAAAGCCCTTTTTGTCACCACTGACGATGATATTCACGAATGGTGGTTTAGATGGAAGCTTGATCGCTATAGGTGTGTATGCATAATTCTTTTTTTATTTCCAGCAATGTGAGTAGGATGGTAAAAATTTCACTATTCAAATGCATGACCTGATTCTGGTCATATAACCATTTGGTTCAATTTTTTCCTATGTCATTTCTTAATTCTTTTTAAAATAATTTTGTATGGCGATACTGCGCATTGGGGGTATTACTTTTGAAATGGGCAAAGCTTGTATGGTTGACGTTTTTGCCTGTTGAATGATAGTCCTTGTGTTAAAGTTGTGCACTATACAATCTAAAGTATGTATTTGAAGTTTTTGCAAGATATTCTTATTCTTTCAAGAATTTAAACTTTTCAGTTATTTGTTGAGAGTCGTAATTCAGTTTTTTTTAAAACCTGGTATTCCCTACCCAATCTGAGTTTAATGTAATTTTACCTTTACTTTTATTGAGTTCTCTTAAGATTGAAAATGCTACACTTTACCAAAAAAAATCCATGGTAAAGAAACTTTTACTGGACCACTATTTATTTCAGAAAAACACGACCCAGGTTTCGCAGCATCGCTACATCTTTAGGTACGAAACCTGGGTCATTGTTTTCTGAAATAAATAGTGGTCTAGTAAAAGTTTCTTTACCATGGATTTTTACAAGTTAATAAATTCCACAGAATTAACCCTGAATCTGTATAATTTTCACTTTACCAAATTTTTAATTTGATATAACCATTTTCCTAAGTGATTTCCCTTTGAAATGTATTTTGATGAATGTTTTTAGTTATGATTTTGATTATTCACGATGACTGGGCATAAAAGGGTAAACAGTGTGCATGACTGTTTTGATTTCATTGTTCTGAATCATTGGAATTGTAGATAATTAATTACACCTGATTAATTTCATGCTGGATTGTGTATTTGGTGGTTGGTGTCCAGCTCCTTGTATGGCATGATATTTGCCTTTGCGTTTGCACTGCTACGGAGACACTCTGGCTTCCTTGATGACAACAACCACGGGAACCTCTTTTCTCCGGGAGCTTCTCTCTCCGCCGTGTTAGCATCTTTACTAGCCATTGGTGGATATACTGCATTCTCTTTTTTGTGTCGGAACAAACTCGAATGCAATGAGATCCACTCATATGTCGTCTTTGTGCCTGTAAGTTTTGGAGCCCTCCCCTCTATTTCTTACTCTTTGAATGTGCTGAATGTGGTGCTTATTCTATGTAGAGAAAGTTTTGAGTATAATGACTAACTTATCTGAAAAGGTCTGTTTTTAGTTTGGGTTGATTTATGGGCAAGTTTGATGAATGACTTGATGGTTTTGGTACTACTTTTCCCTGATTTTCATATTATATAATTTTCATTCCTGGGGTTATTTTAACATAATGACCTAATTGCCAGTTCTTTTTTCCTGAATTCTGAGGGGATTTCCATCTCTCAATGTTTACAGCAACCGGTACCCAACTATTCATGCTAGCACACTGGTTGATCATAGTCATTACTATCTGGCTTATAAGATGTGGATTTTTCAGGAAGAATTATGCAGAAAACTGCATCCTATGTGGTCAATATCAGATTTGGTATAAATACCTACCTACCTTAAAGTTAAATCCATGTAATTTGTATGCAATACCTATCCCTTGATGAATTTCCATATAATGCCATGTCACCACATTTATTTTCATCAGTTGATAAGAGATAAGTTCTTAGCATCATTTAAAAAATATCAAAGGGTGCAGAAGGGTGATGGAGATAAAATTTAACCTGTCATTATGACCACCTTGAAACCCAAAGCTAAATCTTAAAACTACGTCTTTTATTTTACTTCTGTTTAGCTTTGAGGAGGATTATTATTTTTCCAAATAATGTTGCCAAAACTGAGGCGCATCATTTATATCTTACAAGCTGGAAAATACAGTAGATTTGATTAGATGTAAGTTAAGAACTAGTATCAATGAAAACATATTTATTCTGTCAGATCAATGTTTGAATTAAATATTTCATAAAGCATTAGCTATAAAGTTAGGTGCACCTGTGTCAGTGATTTGTTTCAGTTTTCATTGTATTGAGTTTAGTTTTCTGTTCGGAAAAGAATGATGTAGTTGTTAACTCATTTGATTTCTTTTCCAGATCCTGGGTTACATCATGCTCCGGAATGTATCTGGTGCTTTACGTTCAAGGCACTCGGTGTTTTTTGCATGGTTTGGACGTATCTCTCTCGAGTTGTTGGTTGGACAGGTACATGCCTGGCTTGCTGCCGATGCCCACGGAACTCTAGTGTTGGCACCTGGAAGACCAGTGCTCAATGCTCTCATAACCTCGTACATTTTTGCATGTGCTGCCCACGAACTTCATTCCATCACAGCAGCACTTCTCCCGCTCGCTGTCCCATCGTCAGATTGGCGCAAAGGGTTGCGGAACCTAATTCTCTTCTTTGCGATTCTTCTTCCCATAGGAGTGCACGATGGCATGTTTTGAAGAGACCAACTGGTGATTTAAGGTGTGATTCGAGTGTGTGAATGTGTGATATAGTGGTGTGTGACTCCACGTGAATGGATGAGAGTTTAAGGTTGTGCTCTTTAAGAGGGATCTAACCAGAGAAAGTTTTGTTACTATCTCATTGAAATAATTATGCATAAGGAATGTTTTCATTCCTGCACACAGAAATTGTTTAACAATATTTAGAGCTCTCGAGGCTTCAAAAAGTGTAATTAAGAAAATTAATGCTTCTGTTTTATAGTACTGAATAACAGCAAAAATTATACGATGCATGCATTTTTTATACTGTTTGATCAAGTCATGAATAATCATATTCCCATCAAGGATGGTAAGACAAACGATTACATTGTATAAGGCAGTTTTTATTTAACTCATGTCCATCATATGCATGTGATAAGGATTTGGGAAATCTTTTCCATCGTTTGAGTTGAAATAAGCATGTCTATGGTTTTGATGAAAACCTAGGAGTTGAAAGTTTAACTTACAAGAAGTACGGCAATCTGCAAAATTTCACTATTACTTATATCATTACTTCAGGGATATGCCAAATATGTAGCAGCATCACTCACTGTGATATTACGTTGTATTGATATATTTATCATTTTGTATAGGAAAAACTTATCTACAATAAAAGTAATTTGAAATATATTTTAAATCATTATCATAAAATATATCCTATGGATGTGTAAAGCTTATACAAAGTTTTCATATAAAGGTACCCATTAATTTCTTAGTGATTATTCAAAAGAATTTCTGTCTGTAGTTTTTAAGCCATACATTACTTTCCCATTTTAGATTACATTTATGAATGTGAAGATATTTTACTCTCCAAAATAATTTATTCTCTCTAGTATTTTCTAGTAACAGAATGCATCAGTGAAACTTTTGAAATATGTTGAGTTGCAAGTTAGCTTATTTTTGGGCCCTAATTGAATACTATCATACATTTTCTTTATTAAAGGCAAGAATGGCTATAGATGAGCCTAACCTTGTAAAAATTTAGATTCGTTAATTAAGGAATGAAACAAGTTTTCACTTTTTAGTTTGACTGATGCTAGGCTTGTGATAGATTAGAATTAGCATGAGTATTTTGAAAATGAGAAACTTCATGTATGCTTTGTAACATTTATGAAGGTATTCATTCTTACACCAGCAGTATTATCTGATGTATCATTTTAAAGGTAACTTTGTAATTCATCTTGGAATTGTTTCAGCCTCTTTGTAAATTGGTGTTAAAGAAATTCATAATTTATGATCTTTTAATGGTACCTAAAGATTTAGCTCCATCTTTGTCATTGTATACTATTTAATTATCGTAAGATCTCCTTTATTTAAGTTTTGTATTCATTACTCTCAGGGCTGGATTTTGGGTCCTGCAGGAATAGTGTTAACCCAGTGCTTTGTTGCAAACTTGTTCAGTCTATCAGTTCCTCAAATCCAGTACAATTAGACAAACAATCTTACAAAATTGTCTGTTCTTTTATCACATAATACTTTTTAATGTTGAATTTTTAAGTATCACACTTAGCTGTTCTCATTTACAGGTTTTCCATAGAAAATTACTGTATTTCTTAGAGATGTAAGGATGTTCCCCTCTTCATACAAGGACCACTTAACCTTTATTTTTTATACTTACAATCTTACTTTCGAAATACTATGCAAACAATACTTTCAGTTGAAAATATTTAGCTTATTTAAGCATCAATCAAAAGAGAGTACCATTATTAATCAATTAGGGATCACTGTGTATTATGAGAGAACAACTGCAGTACTTGTAGGTAAAATGGATTTACAATTGGGTAAAAGAAATCACACACAGTTTTAAAACTTAACCATAAAATATATTTATTCAAAATCAAGAGGTAGTAAAACATTTACTCTTTAAGAGCATAATAGTCCTAAATATAAATATTTTAGAATTCATGGATCACAACCATTCCTAAGGCATTATCCACGTGCAATGGATATTTAGAAGTGCACTTGTAAGATACATTTACTACCTATCAGCAACTTCAAGGGGAATTTCATGTTTTACATATGATGTATATACGTCATAACCCAGTGAGATCGTATTGTCATACAAAACTCGAAACCTTGTTGGCAATAAATAAAAATTTATGACTTGAGCTGGTGGCCAAACAATCCATTCAGCTACATATAAACGCCAACCCTTTTGAGCTAATTCTTCCATAATATCTCTGGGCTTTGCTTTTTCTAATAATCCTAAAGAAATAAATATTGTAGAGATGCAAATGGGGGAACAAATAATTTGATCGGCGACGACTTTCTGGGCAACTGCCTTGATGCTTCGACCAGGTATGAATCGGTCAAGCTGGATGTACCAATGGTGACAAATCACGCCAACAGCAAGGCCTGACAAGGACATATGCCATGTCCGTAAAAGATCCCACTTTTCTTTGTCTCCCTGAACTATTTCGTAATGCTGCTGAAAGACATCTCCAACTCCAGAGAGACTCATAGATATTCCGGCATTTGTAAGAAACAAATGTTTCTGGAATAGAATTCGAGCAATGCGACTGCATCTTGCGACTACATCGCTCTTCAGAAGGCGTGATAAAATGACTGCTCTACTTAGCATATCTCAGGATGTGTATTTATTAATCATGCCTGAAACGAAAGGAAAGCATGCATGAAAAACCCAGTTAAAATGACTTATTTTATTTCTTCTGTATTTCATTCGCTTTCTAGTATATTAAACGCGACTATCGACGTAAAAGAACTTAAAATATGTTATTATCGTTCATAATTACGTAAACAACTTCGAGGAAGACTAGTTAAGGAGCAGGTTAAATAAAAATGTTGACAGGGTATATTTACATTAAAAATATCAATGAAAAGAGATTTTCGCAAGATAAATCGTTCAAGAAATTAGTAGCCCCTAAATTTTCAGAAATTGCGTTAGGGGTTTCTTCATACGTACGAAAATATTGGTTAATATGACGCAACACACGATTTTGAAAGATCTTTCTCTTTTAGGGAGGTTTAGATGAAGGTAGAGAGGATTCCTTCAAACAGAAATTCATCTTCACTTAAGTGTGTTGCTGTTTTTAATGAATGGAAAGGATGCTAGATTATTATGCACCAAATTACAAACAAATTATCAAGTTCAGTTAAAACGGTTCGGTAAAAACATTGACTAATTGTTTTGCGAATCAGGACTAGAAGCATTGGAAAGAAGAAAGTAAAAGACGTAATGTTTATGAATGGAATGACACTCACTTTCACTCTTAACATGGATACCGACTTGCGAGTAGTGTTTTTGCGTTATCTCCATCTCTAACATTAAGGTGGTGGCCAAATTTTAGCTATAGAAAAAACCCGATACTTCCAAAATAAAATGCGCATTTTCTTGATAATAATGAATGGAGTACCTGATAATTATCACTAGTAAACCATGAGGAAGATAATGCTCTTCTAAACTTTCTCTAGGTGAACATGACCGTAAATGTATCACTCTTCACCGTGTGCTAATTCAAAACGCGAATGGAATTTTACATGAATGAACCAATGAACCCATTACTATACCAAGGAGTGCCACCTTAACGATAACTCTTTTGTAAATTTTATGCCACCAGACAGAGGAATCAATTGTAAAATAATCAAATAAGATACACTGGATATATTTTACTACAAAAATTATATTTTAAACATTAGGATTTAGCCGTTATAGCCTACCGCAAATTAAGATGGATTTCCGGCAAGTTGGACACGGTCACGGATGGCGATACTATCGGACTGCTAGCGATATAAGTGCTACCAAATATAAATATTTGTTTGTTATTGTAAAGAAATTTTCATAAATATCATGCCTAGTTATTTGCTTATTAAAGTTCGATTCAAACTTGTTCAATTATTTTATCTAGCAAACTTTACTGAAAGTCCCACAATAAGGCAATAGATACATTTTACAAGAGCCATCTCACATAGATTAAATTTAGAAATAAATAGTTTTTTGTCTCTAAAGTTTTTCTTTATAAAACGAATTCTAATTTTGGTAATTTTCTAGAAAAACAGACCTCTTCTAGAAATTTACCCTAATTTTAGTTAAATGTCAGTGCTAGAGTTTATTTTCACAGAATTTTAATTTTCATGAAATACTATTTATCACAGCTAAAACCTAATTATCCATTCACATTTTCCCCAATATACACTCATGTTTTATTCTCTACAGGAGGAAATTTCTATCAGAGAGTAGAAAACTGCCAATTCACATTCAAGATATGTTTCCAGACAACCATGAATTAATTTATTACATTTATGAATTTGGTGATTGATCTGTATCTATGAAGTGATATAACAAAAGCGAGTCGGTGATTGAAATATATTATGTAAAATACCAAGACATTAATGATTCATTTAAAATCAATGACCTGCTCTTACCATGCGAAACAGTGTAATTATATTATATTCATTCTCAGCGTTGGTATGACTAAACAGCTGTATGAAGAGTAGAAGGGGGTGAAGAAAGGGGAAGAAGGGGAATCGGCAAAAGCTTGCAGAGCAGAACGCGCAAAGATGTGATATTTTTAGTTCTCGTCTGCTCAGAGGAGAGATATTGGTTCACTGACTTCATATAAATGAAATAATATTCGAATTCTGGACGGAAAATGAGAGTATTTGTGATATGTTTTTTACTCACTTCTGTATGCCATGTTCGTGGAGGTTTATTGGATTGGTTATATTATCCAGTGAAATTATTTACCGGAAACTCAGATCAAACATCCTTGTATGCTATTGAGAATGATGATACAGTGCTTAGTAGTCTTCAGTTTGAAGCAGACAGCGAGTATGATACCTTCTTGTCTGAAGCACAATCAGTTATTGATGTTAAACTATCCACGGTTGAAACATGCCAGCACAAGGTTAGACTAATGATTGGTATAAATTGATGATTTTAATGTTATATGAGTCTTAACTAGGTTTTTATTTGCAGGTCATAATGAAAATAAAATCATCATGTGCCAGTCTGACCGAAGAGGATTTGGCAAAACTAAGTATCAGCCTCCTTAACTGCAAAACCTCTGAAGAAGGAGGTCGTCAGTTCATCTGTACAAATAAAATGGTATATTGGCAATCCCATTCATTTTCAAAGTTACTATAACAGAAGAAAAGATTTTCACTTGTTTGCCAAAAGAGATGTATGGTAGATATCGGAAGATTTGAATGGAGTATGTTTTCTCAAATTTTCAGACGATTGAAGAATGCACCAGGGAGATGGACTCGGAAATGTGGCAAGCATTTAGGGTTATGCATGACCAAGCAAGATCTCTTTGTTTTTCGGTTAGACAGCAACTTTTCAAAGCAATGACAGAAATGGTGGTAAACAAGTTGATGCATACTTCTCAAGCTCAGTTAAAGTCTATGAAAGTTCTTCAGGTAAAAATGCTTAGTTAATAATAATTGGATGCGAGTTAGTCAGCGCATTGTAATTTATTCTGCGTTATGGCGTTTTCTGAAAGCTTTACATGTGAAATGTGATTTAGTAAAGATTAAAGTGAAGTTGCTAAAATGGTGAAAGCATCATTCAACAGTTTGTCTGTGGTTATAGAAGAGTAATGATCTAAAGTCTTCCTAGATTCCCCATTTCCTCATGTTATCCAACTTTATAAAGATAAAAAAACAGCTTATGTCTTGTTGATCATTCTTGCAACAATTATTATATTTTGAGAATCTTAGCCGGAGTTGTAATTCTCCTACATCTAAATTTTATCTTCATAAGTGGGTATTGTGCTTGTGTAATCTCTGAGTAATCGTTGATTTTTAGGATGGACACAGAATGATGTTGCAGCAACAAGATGCCCTTCGCGAAGCACAAGATGCTGTCGCTGATTCTTTGAAGTCTCACATGCAAAATCTTGAAAAAGAGAAAGCACTTGTGGTTGGCGGACACGATGAAGTGGTGAAAATTGTCGAAGGAATGCACCAAAAACTTGGTAAGGCACATCTTTGTTCATGAAAATTATTTTTTGCAAATCCTTTCCATCTACCAATCATGATATCTTGTATCAGATCAAGCCAGTTCACAAATGGATGCACTTTTAACAGAAAGAGAGTCCAGCCATAGCAAGCTCGTGAAAAATGTCCACAAACTCCAGCTCCAGGTCAAACAGTTGTTGCAGCAAATAGGTCTGTTTGGAGTCTAATATAGTTTGAGAAAATGTACGCTTATAGGAAATCATATCTTGATGTTTGTAGATTGTTCACAAAATAAATTTTGTTTTCAGATCACAGTGTTCAGATAGTGAGGGACCAGAACGAAGAAATAGCTGCTAAATACAGGGACGCTATAGAAAATCTCGCCCAAATAAATTCCACTGTTCATTATCTTGTGGAGATATTGGAAATGACTCAGAGTGAGCTTGATGCATGGGTGCAGTGGATGTCATCAGTTCTTGGAGGAAATGGTTTGTACAAAGGGAAATTATTTATTCATCCACAGTCTTGAATTTTATTATATATTCGTAATGCAGGATTTCCCTAATTTTAAGGGAAAGGGCTAGAGTAACTTTGAGCATAAGGGCGTCGAACAAGGAAAAATACCAAGGATTTCCTTACTCACAAAGTTCCCAAAACAGCTTGTTAGAAAGTTCTGGCAGGGTAGCTTAGTTGGTTAAAGCAGCCTCCTAATACCCGGCCCCATCAGGCTTTTTAAGCCCGTTTTCTCCTTAGGATTTTTCCTAATTGTGTTTGTTAATTTTTTCATAGTTTAAAAAATATTTATTATTATTAATGTATTTATTAAATACCTCACTTGGACTGTAGTTGGATCTGCAGAAAATGAACAATATATTTATGCAAAAGGTAAATGAGGAATCAATAGTAAAATATAAAAAAATACAATAACAGATAAATAGGTTAGGGTTCTATTGTACATTGCACTAGTTCAAAATATAATTGCATTTCTTGCATTCATTTTTTAACTGAATTTTTCTTTTCATATACTATTTGTTTTGAAACATTCCAGGGGATCATACACTGGTTATGTTTGCGCTATTTTTACATCTTGGATATCTCCTGCTGGGAATGGTGGCCATGGCATTCTTAGGTGCTCCTTTTATCTCCCGACTTCTGCTCCTGATTCTTGTTCCTGTCAACCTGTTATTGACTGTCAACCAGGATATGGCCATGAGAAAAATGTTTCCTAACACTATTGAGTCCCTGGACTTCCAAACAATAACTATAATCATTGTCACATTCACTCTAGGTAAGTTCACCTTTATTCTTTTGCATCTAGTTGATTCTGAAATCTTTCACGTTTGAAATGGATTCCACAGGTACATAGCAAAATGTTAGATGGGGGGTTGAGGTTCCCTCAAAAACCCCTGGATTATTTAATTTTAGATGCAAATGGCGAATACAACTTCTAATAGATATAAGAAGGTACTTATTGCAGTTTTGAACATTTACATTTAAATTATACGATTAAATGGAACACAAATTTGATTTCATGTTCAGATTCATCAAGTAGTGATTTGGTTAGAAATACCGAAACTTGGCTATCAGAATTTTGATACCTGTCAAAATTTGTTTATGATTATGGTCAACACAATACAGTCGTTTACTCAATGTGGCCCTTGATAGTATCCTCAGTCATCAGTAGAATGGGTATTACAGTTGATTGTGGTTGACTTGGATGTGGTCACTTACTTTCAACACTGTCAGTTGGTAAAATGCCATTTTTAGAAGAAGTCTGTGCACAAGATGTACTAGTTCACAGATATTATCTATGACTGTTGGAGAATACTACAAAGATTGTTTCAAAACTGTATTTTTTCTGTTTCTAGAGATCTGAGATTCATACGCATTAAAGGCTAAGTTAAAGTGATGCTTTTGTGGATGTTATTGCTCCCAGGGTTGGATAGCCTGAAATTATGCTTCATTTTCGATTAGGTGTACATATACTTCTGAGCACTTTGTATAAATATAGTTATTGTGGTATAGCATTTCATGATTTATTTTTTCCAAGTACTATTCTTGTAAAGAAAGTTCTCTTTCCATTATTTTCTCCATAAATATGCTTTTGTATTTTCTGACATGTATGAGATGTTGGATATTTTCTTACCTAATTACTGGATTTATTATTAATTTGACTATCTTTTGGCAGGTAACTTGATAATTTCCTACATCACAAATATGTGTAAAGATACTATCTGGGCAAATAAATCAGCAAAGGTTAACCAGTTTGCTGAAGTGCCCCCTGCAAAGAGAATTCCTGTACCAGGGGTAGATGCACCTGGTCAAAGTAATTGGTCAAATAGGTTCCTGAGTGGAATGAAAGTATTAGGTATTTCTACATCCTTTATAGACTCTGTGTTGCTTTAACATGAGCTATCTAACACATTTTTAAATAACCTTCAGTGACTATTTTTGGGTTTGGCTTTGTGTGGTGCTAGCATTTTACGAATTTTGTTATTTTATAGGTCATTCATTCCAATAATACAAATAAGGAATCATTAACTCATCAAATAAGTAAGAATTTCAGGAGAGGAGTAAAACCAGGTAAGACCCAATGTTGAATTAGTTACTCTATATAAATCTGATGCTTATCTACCTCAAATCTTCTAAATAGAGGAAATTAGATTTAATCACTTTTGGGGTAATCCAGGGTGGCCCTGGACTTACCTTTCAATTTGCACCACTTGCTTAAAAACTTAAGTCACCAAAATACCTTTTATGCAACTAGCTTTTTGAATGTCTTCAATTGTTCATTTTACAATTAAGAGAATTAACAAGACTAACCAGAGCACGAGTGGTTGGTGTTTAAGTATCTCTAGACACCGCAAATCTTTTTGTTTGCATGTGGATTGAGGTATGCATATGCTAAGTTATAAATGTTTTTGTGAATCTAAATTTTGTCATTAAGCTTTCAAGTCGGGATTTTCTTCCCAGAAATAATTTGCCTAATAATTTTCCAAAATTAGTTCTTAAACTTAGAAGAAAAGCAGGCCTTAATGCTCCTTTCCCCTATATTCATTCATCTAATTCCTATTTATGTTCTTGGGATTATTTCAATGTTAATATTTTTTCAAGTCTTACATTGCAAAAATTGTTCAGAACTTGCACAATTACAGAAAACTTAATATAGAAAATTTACTGATTTTGTGACCCTTGTGTTGGTGAAAGAATGGGATAAAAAGGTGTTTTAACGAAAGAATCTAACTAAATATTGCTTCATTCTACATACTGTTATTAGATTTTTGCAAATCCTTTATATGTGGTTATAATTTAAGGTAGAATGCTCATTTAAGGACAAGAACAATTTTTAATTTTGGGGAAAATGTATCATTCTGTGATGGAAAAGGCTTACTTGGTACCTGTTGTTTGGACCAAAAAAAAAACATTCTTGTTCTATAATTATACGTTTATTTAGCGAGTTATTAAAATTGCTTTTAACTTCATTAACTTTTCATCATTCAATATTGGGATATTTATTCTCAAATATTTCTGAATTGAGAATACTTTTTTTATAAAAATAATAAATCTCCAGTCCATAATTCAGGTGCATCTATGTGTATGATGAAACCAATAAAAAAACGTAATTTAGGCCATTCATATTTTTGGTTCACAGCTTATTTATGAATTAATGTCTAGTTTATCTTACATTTAATGTTTGCCAATTAAATCTTTGATAGACCCAAGATCATGGTGGCCTAGCAATGAAGCTGAAAATGGAAGAGATAATTGGTCAAAAGGTCTCTCTACCTCAGCAAGTCAGGCATATAAACCTGATATAGATGAGTCTAGTGACACTGATGGACCTCTTGTCATTGAGAAAGATGATGATGATGATGATGAATATTATGCTGAGGTATGTCACTGTTGAACTTACACTGCCATAAAGCCAACATATTGTCCCTTGGGGTATGCAAAAAAACTTGCCTTTATCTTGATTCTTATTTCCATGCTCATAGGAGAAATATATGAATTACGTAACAAAAATTCACTCGAGACTTTCTGAGTGTGTACCTTGTTCTATAACAGGCGTGCTCAAACGCTGCCACGGTGGGTGTGGCACCACGGAATGCCATGGGACTCGTCCTGTGGCAATCCACCTCCTCTCCTCTTACGGGAGTGAGAGAGAAAACCTGCTTCTCTTCCGCGCTAGACTAGGCCTTTGCATTCAGACTTTTCTAGTCGAATGGCACCATGGTAAAAAGGGTTTTGGCCTCAGAAGGAGGTTGAAGTAACCCTTCCTGGGAGCTTTGTAAATATTGTCATACTATTCTTGTAAAAAGCATATCCATGAAAACAAATTTTTAGTAAATTTTGTAGTTTTCCGAGTTATTGGTTTCAATAATAACAGCAAAGCCCCATTTGACCGTGCTACTTTTGACCATTTCTGTCTCCAAACCGTCTGCTGCTCCTACCGCTACCACAACACCTTCGTCTTCCGCAGCCGTACCGTGATTCAGATTCCCCCTCCATATTACCTCACAACCAAGTTTGCCCCGGCAATGAGAGCGGTGGCACGTGTCTGCCACCGTGGCGTTTTCTTTGCACATGCCTGCTCTAGAGTAATGGACATGCGTCTGATCATTCAACTCAATAGGTATTGTTTTGTATTTGAAAATCAGAGTAAGGAAACAACACTATACTGTCAATGATCATGTTGCTGTTGAAATTTTCCATGCAGCACAAAATTTTCATTCAGCATGAATTTTCTCAATATCTTAAATCTAGTAATCTTATTTTTAATATTCTTGTTTTGAATTATTTACTTCCAACATAACCACAGCCTTAAGGGTGTAGCAATCACTAAAGTTCATTTAGTTTCTAATTGCACCCCTTTTGGTTTGCAAGGGTAGTTTGTTTCTTGTGTCCTAATAATATCTGATATAGTTAAATCAATTTGCATGAATTTTTAAAGTGAACAAAGGAATCTAGAAATGCCTGAAAACAGTAGATGAGTTTCTCCGCCATTAACATCTCTAGCTGTTTAAGTATTCAATACTTGGATTTGAGAAAGTGCCTAAAATGAATTGCTCTCTTCTAAAATTGTATATATTATAGGGCTGAAGAGCAAGCATTTTTGGCAAAGTTCCTCAAAGTGTCAAAAGCAGTAAACTGTAAAAAGTAAAGTAAATAGTAGTATAGAAAATAAATATCAAACTCACTTAATGGAATATATTAACACATTAGAATTTTAGAAGATCCATACAGCTGTAGTTTATAAGCAAACAAACCACATGAAAATTTAAATTATGTTGGGGTTAGTGTTCTTGGTTTGCCTAGTTGTCATTCCCATGGCAATTTGTATGCCATGATACATATTAAGAATCATAACCAGCAAAGGTTAACCTAGGAGTTACCTAACCCTCACTGGTTGGAAAATCCTCTTGGTTGGTTTGGTTGATTCCAATATTTTACTCTTGGATATTGGTTTTCATTTAGTAGAAATTTGTAGAAACATTTTACAACCTGCCTGGCTTTAGTATTAATTGTACATTCTTTTCTTTAAAGGTATTAACGAGGCGCAGTTTTGAGAGAGCATTCACTCCCAATCATCTTCAAAAGAACTCTATGAATGAATACAACTCTCCATTAACTACATCTCTGCATGACAAAATGAGAAGGTGAGCCAGCATTTAAACCAAAATAAATTTGATAAGCTGTGTTAGTGTGTGTCTTTCCAGGTTTAATTTCACATGTATGTTATCTTGCAGCATTCTCTGTAATTTGCTCAAACTGCAAACATTTTAAATTTTGAAAATTATTACCAACTTCATCAGGAACTAAGTCTGTCAAGATATTACAAGATAGGAAATCACTATTTAATTTTTGGTCAATCACTAATCAGGTTCACTAATTGGTATCTTTAATGTTATCATTATTTGGTTATGAGATTATTATAATTATTGTATGCAAAGATACAAAAATTCAATTATAAAAATAAACTACTTACATAGTAAAAATATCACAAAATAAATTAATGAAATAATGCAAGATATCACAAAATACAATAATTTTGTATGTTACCTAGAATGATTTAATGTTTCTTAAATTATGTCAGCTGAATTTAAAATGATAAATTACAATTTTTTGGTATATTTGATCAAATTTAGATTTTTTTGTCAGTCATATGAAATATTCTTTGGTTTTAAATTCATTAAATATTTAATTTTTTAAAACTTTTCTGTTTGGAAACCTTATTTAATGTTTAAGTTTCTTTTTCTTTCACTTAAATCTTATCTTCCATTGTTATATGAGATATGCATTCATGGAAGTTTTCAACTATTTTGGGCAGGATGTGAATGCAACATTTTATTTATGCAGTATAATTTTATCAAATAGTAGCAGGATATTTAATGACCAGTGATTTTAAACTGTTGTTGATGGAATCTAAGTTAAGCTGTATATGTGTAATTTCTAGTTACACTTACTTTTCAGGAGCAGTACCCCAAGACATACTTGCAGTGCTATTTGTCAAAATGGCCAGCCCTGTAGAAACAGTTGTATGAATGGACACTTGCTATGCCATCGTCACAGTCTCAGCTCTCATACAAGAAATTAAGTAGTTGTTTTACTGCAATGGAAAATTTTTCATGTCCTCCATCAGGTTTCATCATAATGCAGTATTACAGTCAACACCTACACGAATTTTCCTAGACAAGCAAAATGTATGCAGCATTTATTTCTTGAAGAGATTGAATCATCAGAACAAATTGACTAGAAGATGTTTGGTTCATTTCAGTAACATAGGTACGTTTTTCACCTAGTAAAAGTAACTTCAAGGAAATTTAAAGGGATTTTTAACTTTGCAGCAAAGGATAATCATAAATTCAATTCATAATATTTTTATGGATGATATCTATTCTTCTATGCTGATATGCACTGCGTTAGTGATTTTGGTTCGGATATTGAATCTGGTGGATGTAAATGATTTCCAGGCTTACTGGTATCAAAATAACTACACTTAATCTTTTGTACAAAGATAAGTCATATTTTTATTTAACTGATTGCAGTTAAATTGTGTTTTCGTTGTCATATTTGTGGTCGAGTAAAAAATTACTCATTGAATTATTGCTTGAGTTAAGGTTGGGTATACACTATAAATATTTATTTTGTGACAGCTTGTTGTCTTTGTTGGTTGTACACCTTCTAGTTTTCTGTCATTAAATTATGAACTTTAAGATATCCATGAATATTTTGAAGTTCCTAAGGTTTTGAGTTCGGCAAGTTCTTTTGAACTATGAATTTTTAATGATTAAAAGAAGTTTACTTTCATGCAAGTGTTAACTTCAATTGATCATTTTCTCTAGTGTTCTAGTCTGAGATATTTTCAGCTTAGCCAAATCAACTTATTTTACAACGTCAAAAATGTTCTGATTGAAGAAGAATATATGCTCTCTAGCATATTTATTTAAAATGCACGCTTCGTTGTGGAAATGGTTTTGTATTTCAGTCAGGGATTTTTATTTCTATACTGTAACTGTTGACATTGAATTGTGATTAATTTTTAACTTTGAGTAGGAAGTTAGTGTGATTTGGATATTCTCTGTTTTGTGTTATGTTGTGAGCATCAACCGAAACTTCAAGTCAAAATATTTCTTTTCTGTGATTGGAAAACAAATGATAGAATCGAAGTGCATCCAGTTTACTTTTCAGGTGGGGATAGCTGCTAAGCTAACAAAAGCTTTTTAGACGTCTATGAAAGTAAATTCTATTTTACTTTTTCCTTCAAAGTTTCCATGTGCAATATCTTTTTTTCTCATCCTTTTGGTTATGAAAGATAGGGATGAATTTGTCTATAAGTTCAAGCTGAAAGCCTCATTGCTCTTGGGGCCTTCCATCATGTTTTAAGATAAATACCATATATACTCGAAAATAACGTGTACCCTGTGCTATTGGCACATTCTTAAGGTATGCTTTATATTTGCAAGCAAATGATTTTTCAATTTCAGACGCTCAAATTTTGGGGTGCGCATTACATTTGATGGCACATTATTTTTGAGTAAATATGGTAATCTCTTGGACCTCCAAAAGGTCCTTGCCTCTAATGTCTCAAATCACTGAAAATCACCCCTGATGGAAGAGTACATATGTGGATGAAATTCCCACGTACCCACACCAACACTATGGTGTGAGTCAGTATTGTTCTGTGTTGCATTTAATGAAGGAGAAGTACTTAAAATGCACAATACAAGTTTATACTGTGTTTTACCATGTGCTGATTTAATATTCTAATTTAAAACATTTCTTAGTCATTGATTCCCTCCATGCATGAACATTACTTATCAAAGAGTGTGTGTAATTTGTGGTGTTATCAAGTGTATTCATTCATTTTCATACGGAAATTCAATTTTCATGAACAATTACCATTTTTGAGTTAATGTGTAATATTGCTTTAATTAAGTTTTTCCTTGTCCATGGTGGCAGCTTAGTGCTCTAACTGAGGTGATTTGCTTGGGTAATGCAAGACATATCAAATTATCTATTCTAAATATTTTATTTGAAATATTTAGTTTCACTTATATAGATTATATGTTAACCAAGTACATCTGTATTCATAGTTCATGTTAATTTACTTTTTTCTCATTTAAATTTAAAAGTAATTGATTTCATGAGAAAATCACTTGCTTTAATCTCTCTTCTATGGTTCAGTTTAATTCAATTGCTGATGGCAGTAGATAATATCAATAAATAGAAAATAATTATGGCCAATTTTAAGCTTTTACTATACAAGTATGTTATTATCTCTCTGATCAAGTTATTTTAATGAACAAGTAGACTTTGATCCTTTTTTAACAAATAGTTAAAGTTGAAAACTTTAAACTCAGTGTGGTTGGGCTCATTAGATGATAATGTACGTAGGAATGACACTGGACTTGAGTGGTTAATGATGTTCATGAATCAGGTGTTAATGTGATTTCATCTAGTTAGAATGTAGACGTTTATTCTTCATGTTGTTTGAAATTTGTTTTAATTAATATTATGTTTTGAGGCTTCTTGAGCTTGAGGTTCTCATTATCATAAGAAAATGTTTAGTTTATTTCAATTTGTTTTTATTGTTAATCATATTTATTTCCTTACTATTAATTTTATCTTCAGATGATGGCATATTACACCGAAACTGGTTGTGTATTATTTCTTATTTAAAAAATTTTCTGTGATAACTTTTTCAAGTAGCGCCTTTTGGCTGTGTAAAATTCATTATGAAACACTCAATCCATTTGTTTAATAAGATTGATCTACATTGCCTAAATTTATCTAAATCTACCATCTAAAAATTTTGCTAATAAACTTTAGATTGTACAAAGCATATTCATGCAGAGATAATGGTTTCTCTGTTAAGAGCTTTTCTATGAACTTCATTTTATTGTACTCTTATCTGGTATTATACTTGAAAGAGTTTCTATATTTTATTCCAGAAATATAGTTATTCTAATGAAAATAATTTTTCTTCCTATCTGAGGAAAAAGAGTAGATTATGCATATTTGTTTAGTACCTCAGTATTTTCTTGCTGAAAACTTACATTGCCATTTCAACTAAATACACATAAAAATCATGTTAGATAGAAGTTAATTTGATTGAAAATATCCATTGTTTTCCTATTTTCTGGTTGTATGCATTCTATCGCATATATATTCAGGGCTGAATAAAACTTGGCAGTATTTGTGTGAAATGGGTGCTTTTGATTAACCATAGATGCTTCATTGAATTGTGTGACTAATGTTTTTACTGAGTGTGCAATCTAGTAAATAATTTTGGGAGTTATTAAATAACATAGAGAGATGCTCTTTCTATGTTATTTGCATCTCTTTCTTTTCTCATTAATGTTTTGTTTTCTTTTGTTCAATTGCAGCACCATATCAAACTAATAACCAATTTATCTTGTTTTGCAAATTTGCCAGTACCTTACTGAACAGTTGAGTTCATAATTTTGGGAAAATTGTTGAAGAAATAAAGGTGTACATTATTACCTTGTTTTATTCTCATATGTGGTATTAATCTTCATGAGTATTGTTGAATCTTGTGCTGTGTTGGAGTTATGTAATATATTTTGTTGTTGAAGACATTTTACAAAAATAAAATGATGAAAAACTTGAAAATTATTTTAAGTTTCATATTTAACCAGTCAATTAGGTACGCCAAACATATAATTACAATTGATGGTGGTTTGCTCAAATGTTCTGCATAAGATTTTCTCTCATCCTCACTATAGGTATACCAAAAATTATTGCTTAAGGAGATTTATGTTGTAGTAGTATCCTTTAAGCTTTCATCAGTTGCACTTAATATCTTGCCCTGAAAACTTGAATTGTATTATATAAATTAAAGTGCCAATTTCATCATCTTATGTAATTGTTATAGCATACCACAAAGCTAAGTCTGAAACCATCAACAAAACTATCTTATGTTGTATGGTATACTATGGTGTAATTGACAGAGGTTTAACTAGCCTTCTCAGCTAGTCATCTAGCATTATTTGTCTTTACAAAATTTAATTGCCATAGTTTATTCTTGAGGTCTGAATTTTTCTATATATTTTGCAAATTGTATTTTAGCTGCAAGGAAAGGTGACTTGCACAAAAAAGTTGTGCACCTAGGAAAATTCCCTAGGAAGAACAAACATAAAAAAGTCTGACAAGACTGGTTGGGTCAACTTGGCATAAGACAACTTAGTTGGGGTTGGGTTTCATTGTTATAGGTTTGGTTATATCGTTTTTTTACACCAAGTTGTTCTTTCAAGTTACCAAATTGCCCTGCAATGAGTTTCTTCTTAAGTGTTTCCTACAGAAGTAAAATTTCAAAGGAGATGGATTAATTTGGAAATGTATGCCTGTATGAATGCTCATCTGTTGGAAAAAACTCTTAACTAAAGTTGTTTGCTCAGCTAATAAAAGTTGAAGCTTCTCCTTATGGAGTTTCAATTCATGATTAAGTTCAGCGAATTACCGTTTGTATTTTTTGATTTTTTTCCTATTCATTTCATACATGTTTGATTTTTAGAATGTTTATCTCTATTTTTTATCATTTCTCAATAATAATTCATTTAACACAATAAATATCTTTCTAAACCAATAAATGTTAGCATTAATTTTTGTTCTTAAACTTAGTGCAGCATATAGAGCCAACATTCTATGTATAATTGAAATGTTATTTATATATTTTTATTATTATATTATATTATTATTTTATCAAATATATATATGTTATATTCAAAGTATTCAGCCATAGGATAGCAACCAATGAAATCGACACCACATGAAACGTGTTGAGATACCCTCTCTTTTATTAAACTCATTATTTTAATGCATGAAATATTTTGAATTTTCAATTAAAAATATTTTGGCAACTATGCAAGATGGTGTATTTTTATCAGGCAGTAATTCATTTTGGACTGAAATGGCCATAGAATTCTTATTTGCAAATTTCATAGTGGTCTTAAGTATTTCAAACAACTTAATATGGAAAATGTCTTTTGTTTTGTTTATTGAATTCCAGAAGTTACATGTTTAATTTTCAAGTAATATTATGTCTTATAATGCAGTAGAAAGAAATACTTAGGTCTTCAAACTTTTGATTTGATGATGTTGGCAAATTATTTTTGGGTAGCTCTTCATTCATCAGGAGAATTTTTCATCGTCCAATTTCCCTGCTTCACTTAGGTTCCCTGTATTGTGAAGAAATTAATACAGTGAAAGTAAATAATTAATTAGTGAAACATTATCAGTTGGTCATGGATATATGATAATAAACAGCGCTTACTTGGGATGATGCCCTCTGAATCGGACTTATAATCCCTAGAATATGCTTATTTTTCATACTCATGTGTGAAGTGATTCTATTCAAAGTTGTATAATAGGTATGTCATAAGGCGTTTTGAAATTTACTTGGTTAAATTGAAAGTTAATATCTCTATAACTCTTTTCCTAGGTTTTACGAAGTTAAGCCCAGGTTGATAATATTTTGGATAAGTTTTAGTCTTCTAGGCTTTGAAGTTAAAGTGACCTACAGCAATTATCAAAATTATACTTTGATATAAAGTTGTTTGTCACTGACTGATGGTAATTTATAATAAGTAAAGTACCTCCATATTGAGCTAGGTTTATCAATGTCGAATCATAAAGCAGTTATTGTAATGTTACATTATTTAAATGATGATATTGAAGTCGTTTACACCTATGTGTAAGATTCATTAAAAAAATTGTCAAAAAGCAGGGTGTCTTATAGGCGTGTATACTGAGTTGACTATTTTTTGGTATTGGAATTGTAAAATACCATTCCTAAAATCTAGCTTTGTCTAAAAGTTGGGTGGCTTTTGTATATATTTAATTAAAATAAACTTTATATGTTGTTGTTATAAAGAAAATGTAATGTACATGAATTAATAATAAATGTAATATATAGATAAGCAGTAAATGTAATTAAATTTTATCCAATTTTATTTTGAAATAGCATCAAATTCAAATCTGCCAGAAACTAAAGGAAATGAGGAAATACCAGTAGCCACAGAAATACAAATAAAAATATATGATGATATGAATGAAATTAAAATGATCACATTAATTTTAAGCAATTGACGCAATTCATTTTAATTTTGCATTCCAAAGTTCAGTTCATCAGGAAAACCTTGAGTGAATAAGTGGGCTTGAGCATGAAAAAAGTTTGATATTTCTTATTGAAGCCCCTTTATTTTAATATTTATTATTTTATTTAATTTTAAATATTATTAACATATTTTTAATTGAATTTGAGCTTAAAGAAAAAGAGACAATCAAAAGCACACACAAGAATAGTAAATGAATGAATGTGACCTTTCCCGAAAGGAGTGAACACAGTAAAGTTTGTAAGGAAAGAAAATTTGGAACATGGCTCTAAATGAATTAGTGGATTAAATTTTGGAATAGCAGTCTTTGTTCACACTCTACATTTCCTTTGCCAGAATCGAATACAACAGGAAAATCAAAATTACCAACATTTTTAAAACTCCCTCTGAATTATGATGTAGGTAGTGCATAGTGCCAATAATAGAAGCATATTGTAGATTTTAAACCTCTGAAACAATATCATTTCCTTGAACAGTTAAACTCATAAATAGATGCATGGTAACTTCTTGGTAGATTCATCCATATATCGTCCTACGTTCTATATAATCTATTAGATAATATCAACATTTCTTCTCTGTTTTTTCCCTCAAAGTCTACCTTCAATAAGGCTTGGTTTCCACATGCAATGATTACTGGTACCAATTGTTTGCAAGTTTACTTGCACCGGTATTGCCTACACCAGTTTACTTTTCTACACATTAAAAGAATTCTTAACTGGTGCAGTATTAAACATAGCATCAACTGAGATCATTCACACATATGTCATTGTCAATAAGGGCCAATATTAATTATAAGGGTACATTATTTTTCTTTGGAAGGACTGTGGTTTTAGAACCACATAATGACTCAGTGAGTTAAATCTTGTTTGCTTCCAATAAACCGTTTTTTCACGAAAATTTCAACTTAATTTTTCTGCTGCCAATCCTGATTGAGTTTTGCCAAGTTACAGCTTCAGTGCTTGATTCTATACATAATAATCAGTCAATTGATAAGGGCAAATTAAAGATGTGAAGGAAAACAAAGTGGGGAAGTCTACTGGTACCAGAAAGTTGAACTGCTTTTTACTTTTACTAGTGCAAGTATTACTGGCACCAATTGGTACTGTGTGTCTCCATGCACCACTTGACTGTCTCCAGTAATCATTGCATGTGGAAACCAAGCTTTTTTCCCTTAGCTATTCCTTTCCTATTGATATTTGACTCACTCCCTCTCTCAGGCATTGCTTTATTTTGTTCAACACCTTCCATTTCTACTATTTCTTGACTGATTTTATTTCATCATCTCGACTTTACCCATTCTATGCCTCACCCATATCTTGATGACTTTTCTTATAAATAAGAATTTTTGAACCTTTATTGACTTACTATTTATGAGTAGATTGAACGAATCTTTTCCTTCTTTGCCAGATTTATAGATCTCTTGTTTCTTTTGTGTAGTAGTCTCATATCTTAATTTGCATCTTCTAGCAAAGAGAGGTCGAATTGGTGGTGACAAGAGATTGATGGGAACGTCAGCAGGATCTGTTGGCCCTGTAATGGCTGAGACAGCCAAGCCAACGGAGATTGAGACTATCAGTCCCACTAAATGGTAGAGAAGGTACGACAAACGAAACAGAGGAAAAGGGCCATCTTCATCTACTAGTGAATCGGTCGTGGGCTGAAGGATGTTTTCTCTGAAATGAAAGAAAAATCTGTTGTAGAAAAAGAGATACTGCGCTGCTCCTAAAGGTAGGCGTATGATTTATTACCTTAAGCTACTTTTAATTTGTATTTTAATTCCCCCACTCTTTCTGATTCATAGCATATGAAAGCAAATTATGAAATAGATCCTAAATTACCCTCCTCATCATATGCCTGTTAGATCGTTGAAATACTGTATACCTATAAACAAATACTTTCAGGCTTGACTGAGTGGAAGTTCATTTCCATGACAAAATTAATTTATCTTTACTAAAAATAAATTAATTTTGTCATACTGCATACAGATACTCGTGTATAAGTTTTCAGCAATTTTGTATGATGAAAAAGCCTCCCTTGCACTCGAGTGAGGATACCACTTGTTCTACAGTGGAAACGGTCTGCTGTAGCCGTAAATCAATTTTTAGATTCCTCAATTACTCAATAAACAGTTCTTTGTCAATTTTTTCCTCTATTGCGTGCTTACCTTCGGTAGTTGTCGGATTGAAACCAAACACGTTAATCACAAATCACGAAATTTAAATTTTTAATTGCCTTAGAAACAATTTTGTTTATATGAAAAATCCAATCCAAATAATTTTGTGAATATTTTATGTGAGTATCTGCAATTATTCACTATCGGAATTTTCTCCCCATTTAACTCATATCTTAACTCTCTTTTTCTTTTTCCTTTTATTAGTGAATGTGATATGATTACTTTTGTTCACATTTATCATCGTTCTATTCATTGAAGCTGACCTTTCAATTCTTAGAATGTCGTCTTGAAGTATTTTACTGTCTTCATCACTATTTATTTCTCTGCAAATTATGCAATCGTCAGCAAAAAGCTTGATAAGGGCCTGACAACGCTTCCCTGGGTTATCCCTGACGTTATTTCAATCTTCTCTGATAACATTTCGCCTACTTAAACTCGCTGCGACCTACCAATGAAGACATTACGTAACCAGTTTTTATTTCTCTTGTCTATATCCATGTCGTCTATTTTTTACTAACTGATGGTGTGTTACTATGTCGAAAGCTTTAGAAAAATCTGTTACTATGGCAGAGTGGCGCAGCCAGGATTCGCCAATGGGGGGAAGGTCAAACGCTGCAGAGAAAAAAAAAAATGCCTACCTTACAGGGGCTAGTATATTCATGTCCGCTACTTACTACAATATATGTCAATTCTCTCAAAAACTAAATTTACTGAAAACTAGAAGAGTTTAACACTTATGTGGCCAACTTATTACACTATCATGGGAATTTTATCTTATAGTGTGAGTTATCTAACTAAAGGATGGGCTTAAGAAGTGCACTCGTCGAACATTGTGTGCAAAACACTCGTATAATAGCCTCCCATTGATATCGACAGCGGCATTGCATTGTCAGTTTTTACTGAGTGAGCTAGGCCATTGCCCGTGTCACCCGAAATAACTCATTTTCGTACAATTCGTGACTCAGTTGAAAAGTGACTCATTGGTATTGAAAATTAAGGGCCCAAGCAGTGACTAAATCTAAGTATAGCTAGATATTAAAAGAGAAAGATGTATATAAAAAAAGAAAAATAAACTAAGAAATATTGAGTAAATTAAATATAGAGTCTGGAACTCGGACATTTTTACAACGACGAAAAATATTTATTTTGGGGGACCAGATATGAGGCAATAGCGAATTATTCAAAGTAGGGGTTTTCATCTTACATTTTTTGCATATTTTTAGCGAACGGGAGGAGAGTGTGACAAGACGATGATAGGCGAAGATTTATTTGATGGGAATCAATCTGCTGGAGCTGGTTGCGAAACGAATTGTTTTCCGATAAAATAGTTCGTATTGCTGGATGTTCTTCTTGGAGGCGTTGAAAGTGACGGGACAAGCATAAAGCACAAGAGGGAGGACAAACGCGTGAACAAGACGGATTTTTTCGTTATTGAAAAGGGGACTTGAGGACGAAAGGAGAGGAGAAACTAACGAACGCGCTGCCGTCGCTTTAGCAATTGCTGTTTTTGTATGCAAGTTAAAATTGAGATGCGGATCGAGGATGACGCCTAGGAATTTGTGAGACGTTACAGCCGGAATGGGAATGTTTTTAATGGTAGGAAGGAGAGGATTACCAGGTATTTTCCGTTTAGGTACGTTCGGAACGAGGTTCATAAAGACGCTCTTATCGGGATTGAGTCGGCTCTAGGCCTACTCTGCTACCGAAAGCATCTCCTTAGCTGGCATCGGAGCCATATATACGGGTATGCGAATTTATCAAGTAAACACAAGACTAGTAATGAATCTCTAAGACTTGCGTGATGATTGAATTTTGTGCTCTTCAGCAGAAAAAAAGCACAAAGCTAGTTATAGGACTGGATTCTTGGGGGGAGGGGGGGAGTTGAACCCCTAACCCCCCCTCGCTGCGCCACTGCTATAGCATCAACTTCCTTTTAATATAATGAGTCTGGTATATCTTGAAATAAACTCAGCAACTGCGATTCGCATGAAAATTCTCTTTAAAACCATGTTGATACTTGTACAGCCACCCTGTATCCTCCCAAAATCTTCTTAAATAATCAGTTACCAATCTCTCTATAATCTTGCATGTCACTGACGTCTAACTGATCGGTCTGTAATTTTTCACGCTTGTCTTGATTCCTTCTTTGTGAATTGGTATGATCGCTGCCTTTTTCCAGTCCTCCGGAATGGTATTATTATTTAAATTGCTTGAAATAAAACTTTTAAGTATAGGACAGTTTCAGTTGATCCCAGTTCCAATAACTCTCCTTATATGCAATCAGGACCGCAAGATTTGTATTTCCTTAATCTTTCCTAAACATCTTGTCTGTGATAATGAGTTTCTTTGCCTGCCAGGTTGTATCTATACCCGAAGACTCATAGTCAGTTTGACTTTATCAATCTTACTCGTTCTATACTGATATACTTGTTTTGGTTTGTGGAACACACTCGAATACCACTCATTTAAACGATTCACCTTTTCTGTGTCGTCGCATATTTCTTTCCCATTCGCATCTTTGATCACGATAATATTCTCTTTACTGTCGCGTTTTATCGTTAGATATTTAAAACATTTCTATTGCCGTATTTTCCCAAGACCGATCAAGTATTTATCTTTCGCTTTCTTTTTCTCCCCATTTAGCAATTTTACATAATTTTCGTATTTCTCTTGGTTATATTTGTTGAGATCTCTAGTTTTGCGTGCTTTTCTAATTCTTCTTTCCGAAGCTTATATTTCTCTATTGTAATTTTCTGTTTTGTTCGAAATTGCGAGAATTTTGATAAAATATACGGAAATTCTGTTAAAATGTCGATGTTGTAAACAACCCATCCTCCTTGACGATCCAAGCGATTGTTGATTCTAGCTCATGAGTTTATATTTAGAATGCATTAAGAATTTAAGCCCAGTTACAATTAATGCTGTAAATAAGACATAGACTATACAAGGAAGAGATTTAATCATTATTATCTATGATATTTAAACATTAGCAATTACAAACAATATCCTGTGAACAACCTCTCGGACAAATATACGAACATTTAAAAACAATCAAATTTTGTTGAAGAGTCTGTAGCAATCTAGTTTTATTCGTATCAACGTAATTGTTTACCGTTTTTTTTTCGTAAAATAAAAGAGTTTTATAGCTGTGGTATACTGAAAATTGATTTTTCTCGACCAATTCAACTGGTTGCGTATAAATATCCTGGTAAGTTGCGGATGTATTGAATGTAATCTTCTGCATTAAGTATTAAATCTAATTTATTTGCATTGATGTAAATTTAGCGATTTAAGGAAATGAAGTTAGTGAAAAAAATAAAGATTTCCGAGTTTCGGTGTTTGTAATCTTTAGGGAGTCGAACGGCGAGTTGTAAAGTTGTAACAAATCTCTAACATCGTATAACAGGCCAAAAAGTTAAATCAGTTTAGTTTTGCTATATGTAGAATGAACAAAATGATTTACTCGTAGTTTTTAACTGCTCTCACTCCTTATTCATTTCCTATTCTTCTCTTATTGGCGTTTAATCTTTGTTTCTATTTTGATATTGCGATTACTTTTGTGTTATTTGTGTTCCGTGTTTATGTTTCACATTTAAGATTGAGATACAATTCAGCTCCGTAATACACTTACTTTCCGCAAAGAATATTCATCGATGGCTATTACAGTGATATATAATTTATTTCTGTCATTTATGTTTAATGTTTGATTCATTTGTTCACTTGAACCTGTATGAAAATGTACTATTACTATGTACTTGTAATGTTGAGAATCAAGGGGCACTTCTGACATACCTTTCTTGGGAAGTGTATTAGTAATCATCATTCTTAAGAGGTTTAGTGATACAATGTATTCTTTTGTACAGGAGGAACAATTTTTATCAAATTAAAAAAATCAAACATTAAATACAAACTTACGTGGTTGAGATCACGTCTTTCATTGTAGTATAGGTATCATTTGGTAAGAATAGACATCCTTCTATGGAGGCTGGTTTCTTCTCGAATTTGATTTGTCCACGGGAAATTGCTGCCTGAGTTCCGAAAGATATATATGCCATAGATATAAGACCTGTGATACCGCCTGCTAACGCTCCCTAAATAGAAAGGTTTTGTAAGAAACGTAACGTCAAAGCTTGTTAAACAAATTTGTTCCAATGTTGCGTGGTACCTTAGCATTTGCCCATGGGAAAAACATTCCCAAGATGAATATCGCTAGCAAAGGTCCATTTGTGATTCCTGCCATGCTTTCAGCTAGCTGGAAGATGAAGTCAAGTTTTATTAAAATGCACGACTTAAATTTTATTAATAAATATGTAAGACCTTATGGAAAGGTAAAGAAATATCAAGTGGATAGGCTGATTTCATGTTTCGTTGCATAAGTTGTAGATAGTTGGTTTAGAGGATTTTCAAGTATTTTTTCATTTTTCGGGGGCCAGCGATTTTAGGGGGGCCCAGGCAACTGCCTATTCTGCCTAATGGTTAATTCGGCCCTGGGAGCAATACACGTTTTGAATTTTGAAGAGGGGCCGTCCTAACGTTGAAAGATGAAAAAACTCTTCAACTGTTGAGTTGAAGATTCAGAGATGAAATTTTTGAGCAGGTTTAAGATGTAAAAAAGATGGAAATCGTATTTACACAAATGAAAAACTATACACAACGCTGTAAGTGTAATGAAGTTTGAAAAACAAATATTTTCAGCCGATTTTCTACTTTTTAAAAGGTATTTTTTCTCTTGTGGATACTAAGAGACAGTATAACTTGTTTTCTCTAAAGGTATGTAAAATGGCTTGCAATATGACTCACAACCCATAATCTTCTCCCCCCACCAAATTAAGAAAATGTAAAAGATGAAATTTGGACTCCATTTTTTAACTGATATTTTATGACGCATGCATTTTCTGTCATAAAGTGGAGTCAGCAAAACCTTGAAGCTTGGAAATTATTTACTGGTATAATAACGTCGGCGGCGGTACGAAAAAAAATATGAATTGTGGGAATAGTTCTCGGGACTCCAACCGGGTAGAGTCTCGCCATATAACCGTCATCATTGTCCTGAAGATGGTCACCGAGTATGCGCCGAAACGTCGACGATATAGAGAAACTCTACCCATATGGAATACCGAGGACTATTCGTAAATGAAATTCACCAGAAAAGAATTACTTACTTCAATAATATAAAATGTTTATCGGAATCTGCTAAACATAGGAGGTTGAGTCGAGTTACCTGATTTGCAGAGCCTAGATTCTCTACGGCGAATACCATAGCAAAGCATAACACTCCGATAATGACGCATATGAGCTTCATGAGGCAAGAGGCCCGCTCTTCGGAAATCGGTTCTTTTCGAAATGGACGAATGAAATCTTCGTAAATAACGCCCGACATAGAGTTGAGTCCAGTCGACATGGTGCTGCAAGAAGAAGTTTGGGTTAGAATAACTTAAAAGGAAAAACATTTCCTAAAGTTTCCTGATGGAGTCTTTTAGCTCTTGTAATAAAACAGGGATTTCAATCCTCTTGGGGAATTCGTAAAAAAACACAGGAATACAACAATCAATATCCCACAGTCGTTTCTTAAAAAATTAAATTCGTAGTTATGCAGAGAGAAATTTACACCAAGGTTACATCTATTGCCATACATACACTTACCATCTACGCTGTAAAATTGTTATCTACAATCATTCTAGTTTTGGCAGTTGATTTGGCAATTCCTTTGAGTCCATCCGATATAAAATAACATGAAATAGGCGCGTAAAAACAGCAGCTATTTATTTTTGCAAATGCCATAAATAACCTAAACTTACATTTCAATGCTGTAAGTGTAGTTATCTTTTGTAATTGTATAAATAAACTAGCATTTTATCCCGCCTATTTATATTATAAAATACCTTATTTCATGAAATTAAACATTCTTGAAAAATCTCTACGTATTTGGAAAGCAATTTAAAATTTTTTCCTGTTCATCCGGCCTTGTTATTTGTTTCATTTTATCTAAAAAAGTATTGGTGATATGAAATAAAATAATGATATTTCAAACAGGAAATAAGAATACTTTCAAGCGTTGCACCTTAATGCTGCACTGAAAACTCCAGCCATGAAGAGACCGGGAAGTCCCGGGAGATTTTCAGTGACGTCCATCACGAAGTAGGGAAATATTTGATCAGAGGCTCTCACAGCCTGCAAATAAAAGTCGGAATAGCACGGTTTTAATGCATCTCTTCTCAAGAATATATCAACGTAAGACATGTGACTATTGTCTTTATATACCTACTGCTACCAGTTGTGTACCCTTTTGTATTGTGTAAATGATGGTCATTAAAATCTATCATTCAGCTATAAAAAAGCCCATGGGAAGGGGGAAAACATAGAGGCGGCTATGTTTCCATGTGTTCATTTAAAATTGGATTTTTTCTCTCTAGACTATTTCAATAAGAAAAAAGCAATATATTTTCCATAGAGCTCTTACCTTGCTTAGAACAAGATCACAATCGTGGTAGTAGGCGTAGACGAGAAGCCCAACGTAGAAGCTTACAGCCGTAATGAAGAATGTTCCAAAGGCGAAGATGACAACCAGTCTAGATACGAAGAAAACAATCGATTAATCTATGTCTTGCGTAGAAAAAAGTTTCTTTCCATGGGGCCATTTCACGTTAAAATTTCATTTATGTCACCTACTTCAGTTTATCACATTTTGGTAAATAGAATATATTTCTTTTGTACGAGAAAGATGTACCTTTTATTTACTTTTGTCACAGTCTTATTCATGGCTGTTTTGATGTGATAGCTACTTAAATATGAGTATTGCAGAATAATGGTTCTATTTAAGGCTACCCCTTGTAGAATGCTAATGAAAGTGTAATTCGTACAATCATTGTGCTTCACTTATGTCGACATGTTCAACTTATAACATTCTGGCTTGGTGAGAAAGCAAAGGAATACTATAACTTATCTTAACCTTAGCTAGTGAGCCTATAACCGTCTACTAGCTTTTGGTCGCTAATGTTAGAGGAGGTGAGGCTCCTTCGGGCTGACAACATGAGTAATTTACAGTCAAACAGTATTACTTTATTAGTTCGTGTCCGTATTAGGGATTAAGGGAACTCAAAAGGTTTACCTATTTCTGAGGTTTAAATAGTATACAATGTCCTGAATATGGGTAGTCACTCTTTTAGCATGTTGATTACATTGAGGTATTTTACTTCTAATGGGGCATCTTGTTTGTCGTGTTTCCGCTGTTGATGCAGACGAAAACAACTTTCCCAATTTTCCGCAGGAATATTCCTCGCGAGCATTTGGTAATTTCTAAAACTGAATGGTCTTGTTTTTCAGTATTCCTCTTCTTATCCAGTGCCGTTCTTTTCCCTACAAGGAGGAGCTTCGTCTTGTGCTCGCGGAAGAATCTAGTTCAATTCCCACGTTTCTTGGGCAAACGGACGGAACTCCATTATCAGCCGATATCACCCGATCATTCGACAAAGGTAAAGAACGTCATATTCTTCCATTTACTCCAACGTATATTTCCGCAGATAAGACGATGTATGAGTTTTCGTCAAAATTTAATCTTTTTAGTATATACCATGTATGCCGGCGTATAAGTCGAACCGCGTTATACGCCGCGGCGTATAACCCCTAAAATTTTGAGGTGAATTTCAGGTTTTAGCCTATGTTCAGCGGATAAGTCGACCAAAAATATAAGTCAACACCACTTCCCCTACTCTATTTTGTAGGAAGAAAAACTACAGTATCCATAAATGTATTACATCTTAAGGAATATTTATCGCATAAGATTAATATGCTAGAATTATTTCTTTCAGCTCCCATGTCAACTTGCCGCCTCTGATTAACTATTACACAAGTTTCTTCGCGACATGCTGCGATCCACAAAATCTATGCCATTCGTATGTATCATGAGTATTGTGGTCGATGTAGACATCAAAAGAAAAAGGTCATTAATGGGAAATGTACCCACTTAAGTAATTTCAATAATTAGTTAATTTTTAAGTAATTGTGCTCCTTACATCTTTGCTCGACCCATGGAGGACATAGCAAGAAACCTCTGCACTAAGGATTGGTTGACAGAGAAGCTGGTGCACCAGCCGAATATGGATCCAATCGCCGTACTCCAGAAGGTGTGCCGGATAGTAGGGTTAGGGTCAAAGCTGGAAAATATTAGGGTAGACCAGTTTATGATAAACTGCATAAGTGAGCCGTTCTAAAGAATCTTAAATAACTTTCTATATTACACTATGCCTCATACCGATCCTTCCTCCATCCTCAACATTATTTCAAAGCTTTAAATAAATTAATATCCATCATTAAAATATATTCCTGATACCACGCGCAGTTTATGAATGCTACCTTCGTACAATTGCATTTTTTGTTTTAACTTTCATTCTTGTTTCGCCTGTTTTTATGACATTTACCATCCCCAAGATTGTCCTCATTTGCAACGAATAAATTCAACCGATTAACAATAAATTTCATTTTGTGCTTACTATTTTATTTTCTCTTTCCATCCTATCACGCCATTCACTTCACTCGTTTTTTGCAAATTATAATTAACAATAAACAGCGTAGCTTGCAATAGAAATTTCATATTTAATTGCATGGAAGAAAAATGTTGTCACGGTAAATGAGAGGAAACAGAGAAGCGAAATAAAATTTCTGTCATTTGGGTTCGAACTCGTATCATCATAATAAAGCATATTGATAGCTTTCACAGTCCATTGCCGTAACAATCATGGATGACACTTCTTAGTGTATGAAATTCTTTGAATTTAAATTTTTCGGGATTCACTGTGAGATTTCTCAGCTGGATTTCCCGTGACCCTTTTTAATATTAACACCGAAAGAAAACCCTCTCAAAATTTCATTAACATCGGTTCGTCGAATGACGTGAATGAAATGAAATGAACACCCCTTGTGAGTCAATGTCTTTGAGTAGCTGATAATAATGTAAAATAGGAACATATTTGTACTCAGTACTTACTTGAACAATTCAATTCTACCGCTCGCATTACTTCGCTCCCAAACGACCCCTGTTCCGCCGATAGCGTTTGTTCCGATACCCACGACCACCAGAACAGCACCGAACATCATTGTTGTCTGCAAGACGTCTGTCCAGACGACAGCTTTCAGCCCTCCCTCGGGTTAAAAGGAAGCACACATGTGATCAGACATGGAATTTGGTCAATCAACTGTTATATAATAAATGGGGTTTGGTTTTGTCAGGAAATGTTTCCCCAATCTTTTTTAAAATACTCATTCTTTGAAGAGTACTTTTACCGAGATATTATATTGCCCACTGCAAAATCAAAGCAGCCCCCTCCAGGGTTCAAAGTTTTTGATCTCAGAAGATGGATTCATACCTGGATCTTCCCAATGTAGTCGTATCTGATGTTGGTATAACTTTTAATTTATCGAAAACGATAGTCATGCTTTGGCTAATAGGATTAAATTTTCATTTAGAACGAGCTGAACCTATTTGTCCGTTTACCGGAACAGTTGTATCACTCACCAGGCTTGTGTAGAATATACAGACGATGCACAGCAATGGGGTGATGAGATGGAGATTGATGCCAGTAACTAAAAGCAAAATTTCAAGAATATGGTTATTTTAAAGAGGAATGTTTTTGAGTAAGTACCGTTTTTAAATTAAAAAGAAGCAAGTGTACTTTTTATCGAATTATGTTTAAATCATTTTAAAGGTAAATTATAGTACAGGCTTTCACGCAATAATAAAATAGATAAAGAAGTACACTTGTGTGTTTTAATTTCAAAACGGTACTTAGAAAACACGCCTCATGTATTCATGTATTGTTTTATATTTTATTATCCTGCAATATGATCAAATGAGTTGCGAACGGTTTATTAAAAAGTTAGTATGTACAATGAATACTAATATGCATCTATGGAATAGTTTACCTTGACTTGATGCTAGAGCTGGCATGTAAATCACGATAGGAATGTATAATGACTGGAAAAAGATATAATGTTGAATATCAGTAATCGTTTAAAAAAATAATAATTTACCCTTTCCGGTCCAAATTTTTAAACATTGGCAAAAAGTTTCAGTTTTTCACCTGAAAGGACGTTAAAGGAGTTATGTAGGTGCAGAAAATTCTTAATTCCTTCAAAAGTTATTATAACTAAAATTTTTGACATGATTCCGTATGTAATCAAGTTATATTTAGCGAAAACAATTAAAAAAAAATTCGTTACGAAAGTTATTGAAAGAATTTTAAAATTTTATACCTCACACTTACAGTTTTTCAAAAACGTAAATACCACCACCGATACACCCTGACGATAATCCGCGAGTATTAGTAGAGCAATCTTCATCTACAGCTGAGAATCATAATTTTTCTTGAACAGCGAGTCATGGAACTTGCCGCTGGAATTATATACTACAGTTATGACCCTAAAGTAAGTGGGTAATATAAATGGATGTTAGAATCAAAAAGCGACGTGATTCCATTTGGACTCTGTGGACCGGAAAGGGTAATAAGATATTTATTGCGATATTCAGGAAACTTACGCTGCTAATTAGATAAAGGATGGACCCAAGCAGTCGTACGTTTCTATCGAATCGCATCTGGAGATACTGTGAATGAAAAAAATATTACCATATGCAACTTTATGGCTCCTTTACATACCATCGATTTTGATTCATGCGAAGAGTTACCTCATAGGAAGAGTTGAGTTGCAGCTCGTAGAATAAGGGAACGAAGAAAAATCCGTTGGCGGCACTTGCTCCGATAAGCCCAATCAGTATGGCACAGTACTGTGTGCCATAGGTGTATATTTCCGCGGGCATTCCCAGCAAAGTTATGCCTGAAATGTAACTGAAAAAAGTTTCATTCCTGGCGAAAATTTTGCGACGATTTTCTGCTGCAAAATAATATTCAAACATCGAATTTTCAGACTAGTTTAACCAGCATACCATATTTTCTCTTCTGAAGCAATAACACTATTCTTTAGATAAAAATGTCACTGAATACCAAGTAAGACTATGAAATGCAACTTGAACATAATGTTTTACTGACACTGAAATTCTTATTCACGATACAAATTTCATGCTATTTTATTTTTTATCATGTTACAAATTTGTTACTCATATGGTACTTTCTATACATATTTGAAATATATCAAGTATGGATTTTATAGCAGTATAACGGCATATTTTAATCAAAGTCAATTGGATACAATGCAAATATTATCGTTAAATTCTAACTAGAAGCAAGCGCTATAAGGTAATTCCGAGAGAGATGCCCCACCTAAGGAAATGACTTCATAACAATGACTTCAGTGATAGAAGAATGTGAAACTACGTGATATAATAGAGCATTAATTAATTATTAACATGATACAAACAAATTTTGTTTAAAAAAATTTTCTCACAAAATATGAAAGTTTTTCTGCACTCATGCATTTGGCCACCTCTCCCGAGTGTGCGGGTGAGACGCCCCACCTCTGTAGGAGAGGTACCCCATTATCTTAAACTGAATTTAATCTGGAAAGCGCTCTTCAAATTCAAAATTTTTAAATACAACTTAAAGTCAGGATCTAAGAAAACGTTTAAATTATCTTTAAAACCTATTTAAAAGTTTCATTCACAAAAATATTTGGAGGCATCTCAGCCCTCTCTAGAGGCATATAAATAGCATATTGAGGCTTGGTCATCAGTTTTTTTGCAAGCGGCATCTTCTCACGCAAAACTGTTGTTGATTCAACCGAAAAACAATTATGACAATTTTGATGTTTTTTTCGAAATATTTCGAGGAAAACATTCTCACAGAAGATATTTTTTGATTTCGAAAAAAAATTATATTTTTTATGTCCATGTACGTGGGCTACTTTTGCCGGGTATTACATTTCGATCAGAAAAATACTGGCAAAAAGTTCCACCCTAGTGCTTAGTAAACAATACCTCATTTTTTGATCGTGCACAAATTGCATTCTACCGTGGATTTAAATTTGAATTGAAATTAAAATGTAGATGACAAACGTTTTCTTGAAGAAAGCCGTAATCAGTATCACCTTAAGTTAAATTGATACTAATAGGGTAAATATACCTAAAGATAGCACTAGGGCATCTATCCCGAGAGGAGGCGGGGCGTCTATCCTTTCAGTACGGGAGAGATGCCCTTACAGCCAGTGAGGCTACACTTCGTCCAAGATGGCCAGTACCTGCATGTGGATAATAGATAAACCTATAGCTACAAGTGTTCGCCCTTTAATTCAAAATATTCAAACATTTAAACAGGTGCCAAACAGAAACATTACACTCTATCTTATAACAGGGCCGAAAAAACAGTGCCTACTTGAAATGATGCTATAAAACTGCGTAAAAAGGATTAATTGCCGTGAAACTCTTGCAGATAGACGGGTACCTTCCAACTGACTGACGCACACCGTCAGTAGAGCAATCTTGTGGTTTTCCTTAAAATACTGCGACTGGGGAATATCTCCCGGTGAGTCATCTCATCCGGAATTTCCTTATGTATAAAGAAGCGCATTTGGTTTTAATAAGCGATTCGAATTAGATTATTTCGATAATGTGATATCGATGTAGATTCGATTTAACAGAAAGTTAAGTATCTGCATAATACCCAGATTGGATCCCATATTTATTAACATTAATTCCTTAAAAGCCATCTAGGGATGTGAAACAATATCTTATAGCCCTTTCGTAAGGGTCGTTAAGCTGCAAGGTAAAGTTAAATCACCAAGCATAAGCACGGCTTATTGGCTAGACAATCGGTTATCTGCTGCACTATTGATGATTTTATATCAAGGAATAAATTAAACTCTAAATAAAGTAACTCACCTGGATACAAGGGACATGGCCACCGGAGTAATTCCCATGTTCTTGCCACCCATCAAGTACTCCGAGGTGGTGTTCTGTTTTTTCTTAGCGAAGAATGCGAAGTACACTCCTATAAGTGCTGAGAAGGTTAACATAGCAGCGAAAAGGCAATAATCAATGGTAGATAGTGATTTGCGAGCGAAAAGACCATGGGCGTGGGTTTCAGAGGACCATTCTGCGCTGGTGACATCTTCAGTCGTCATGATACTTCTTGAGGTTGTCTCCATCGTGATCAAGGACAGTCCTGATTACTGAGGAAAAATGTCAACTGGTAAGATCCCTCACAAACCCATTTTGTGGTCAAATCCGACACACTTCAAAACTGCTTCGCAAACTCTAATCATAGTGTTTTATACTTTTTTGATTTTCGTTAAGACTGCGGTATTTTTGCTTGAAAATCCCGTTGAACCATACCTTTTATATTTGCGAACTTTTCAAGACTACAGCTTTGCTCTTTCGCCTAGGTCTATTAAAACATATAAATACGCAATCACGCTAATTCCAAGTCGATAAGCAAGGTGAGGGCGAATGTGTAATCTGTTCGCTCGTCATTCGGCTCGCGGCTCGCTCGCCTAGCCGTTCGTATCGCTCTTATCTTATAAGTTAGCATATTGACACTTGTAAACTCTATGAAAATTTCGAATTCTTAGACGATAAATTCAATTTTCTCAGCGAGGCAGTCTTAAGAAAAAGGGTGCAAAATACGAAATATGATTGTAATTATCAAGCGCAATAAGTAAAATTTTTAATGAAAAACGGTTCATAAGAATTGACAGATGACTACTAATTTTACGGAAATTGTATCTTCTAAATTGAATCTATTTTGAAAATGTTACACTGAATCGGAAATGAAATGAGTCGCAACCAATCAAAAAAAAAGAAAAGATAGGTGTGTTGACGTTTGTGGTGCTTTGGATTAATAAATTTCTCAACCTCCACAAACCCATGTGAATATCTGTCTCTATATTGTTTTTATCCACATTAAGTTATCATTCCAGCATTAAGGCTCAGTTTGTTTTCAGACCTTGGATCGAATTTACAAGTTATTGCTAGAATTCAATGGAAATTATTATACGAGATATCAATCACATTAATAAAACAGAGCTAATTAAGCTAGTAAATCGGGAAAAGAAATTTGCAAGCAGATTATACGATTATGAGATTAGCAAATATGGTACCTGGATTTTGCTCTTATGATCCCAGTCGTTTTTCAACATCTAGAGTTCCCTTTTCAGATTCTCCACGTGAAATGTTAAATGGTTAGTAGTATATCGCCCAGTGAATGCTTCACCGTTCTCAGGTTTTCATACTCTTCCCTAAGGTAGTTTATGGCTACTGAAGGTAGTGAAATGTTGCTGTTGGGTCATCGAGGCATAGGAGCTGATTTCTGAATTGTACGGCACTTGAGAGCGTGTGGGCGTAAAATGGTTGCCTCAGTAATCAGGAAGGTCATTTCTATTTGTCCTAATAAATCTAGGCAGCTGAAGGCCAGGGTTTCATACTCATTGTTACATTTGCATAGGTTCTGCTCGAGTTAACGTTCTGCAAAACCTTTCCTTTTGAAGTCATTTTTTTGAAACAGTAAGTTCTATTATTTTTCGCTCTAAATTGTTATTTTTATGCCTTAAGGAATCTCTCAGTTTATACCTGATTTATTTTGTTTCTAAATAGGTGTTCCAACGTATGTATATACGCTTATCTTACTCTGTAAATCTAAATTTTGAATTTAAAAATTTATCTCGGTCTCTCCTAAATATTTTAGCGTCCAAAATGAATTATTAGGAAAAATTTCATTTGAATTGAGTATGTTTTTCTATCGTAACATACTGTTTTAGCTGATTGATTGATTTGATTTATCCATGGATTTGGCGAAGAACTGAATTAGAATCCATTAATGGAACCAGTCATCAGTGAAAAGTTCTCATTTTTAGGCAACCATTCTTTATTTAACTCCACAAATCGTGCAGAATTATTTTTCTGAGACCTTTATATTATGGTAGCCGTAATTTTAAGCGATATTTCTCAGAGTAAAATTTATTACGCGTAATCTAATTACTCTTGTTATTTTACGCAAGACAAGAACGGATTAAATAAATACAATTAGTTTAGTAAGTCTCAAAAATTGATTCACGCACAGATATTTATACTTTGAGTACTTAAAATAATTAGATTAATAGCAGAAATATTTAATAAAATTTGATCCGATGCGGAGATAGCTGAACTCTCGTCTTTCGAATAAGTATAAAAATGCATTGCAAGTTTTTTCAATTTAGATTTAGCTCCTGATCCTTTGATCTTTTTAACCGCGGTCTCTATATCAATCCAGACCTTTCGAGAAAGTGTTCATGGCTAGCTAAAGGAAAAACGATATCTACCATTCTCTAATTATAAACTCCTCCGATAATTAATATCTCCTTGTCTATCTAAGTTTCTCTTTTACCATTCTTGTTAAAAAATCTCCTATTGATCTTTTAGTGTTTAGATGTTTGGCGAACATATTTTCCGCTTGAAATTTTTGTAATCATTCTGAAATTGTGTTGCCTTTTCAAAGTCCGCTATGAAATTTACGGAAATTAAATGAGAGTTAGAAACGCTGCACAATGGGCTGAAATTGAAGAAAGACATTGGGTCAAATTTTTTTTTAGCGCAGAACTTCGCATAGTTATTGCAAAAACAAACGTAATTCATGTTTCCATGTGTTCTTTTTTATAATAATTCCAGACGTCGAAAAGAAACGGGGTGTCAAACTACTCTATGGTTGAGATCTTCAGGAATTTAAATGACGGATTGATATATTACTTAGTTTGTTAGATTTGAAGTGAGAAATTGTGGAATATATTGAGTTTCATGTCTTGTACTTTGTTGTTTCGTGTTTGCTGTTTTGAATCTTGCTATTAAATTGATAAACTAGCTCGTTAGTCTACCTCGAAGCTGAACCTAGTTCATCTGTTTTCTAGATTAATCGTCTTAGATTAATGCTGAGTTAATGGTGATATAAATTTGCAAACACCATTATTTCCCCAAATAGAAATCTCACGAAAATAATACATACAAGAAAAAGTAGCATTTGATTTGAAATTTTTTATTGTCTCTTTTTTTAACATCCATCCTTTTCAGCACAATAATAAGTTACAGAGCAGGTTCTTGATTCTGCCGTTTATTATCATTATTATCCTAATAATGATGGCTAAATTTCATAAAAGAAATAAAACGCCAAGAAATACAATTTCTTTGAGATCTGTTCTATTCCATTTGCTGTTATAAGTTATTTAGACAGTAAAAGGTTTGAATCAATTATAGTGAACGTCTCTGAAAAATTCTGCAGTCCATCAATTCGGTTATATCACAATCTTTGAGCGAAATTATAGTGATGAAATAAATTCAATGTATAGAACGGGATATTTATCAAAATTAGTTTCATTTCGATTCCCATCTCGTTGAGTCGAAGATGTTTTCAGTGTTTCCACGAACTCTGTTGAGCACCGCTTGACCACATGAACACTTGTTTGACCACTTTTCAGCGTATTACTTAAACATTTTTTAAGTTAAATATTTTTCAATTTTTGAAACTCTTTGACTTTGCGTGATGCCATCCTAAATTTAATACGAAGGAGTTTAAGTTTTGCTAACACTTATGCGGTAATTTTAACGTAATGTTATATATATACCTATAAGGGCGGCTGGTGGTCGTTTGACCTCTATCTATTTCAGAGCCGAATATTTACCTTTGTCACCGATTTTTCAAATATTTTTCTGCTGATCTTTTTAAATCGATTAATTTATTACTTTGAGAACCATATGCATGATGTTTTCAAGGAACTCGAGTAGAGCCTGATTATTATTCAAAGCCCCAAATAGTGAAAATAATGAACTCTTTGCTGCATCTAGAAATTTGTTTATAAACTTTCTATCGATGTTAAAACAGTAATTTGAATTTTTATAAATGTATAGATATGCCTAAAATAAACAGTTTAACGCCTCCAAGATATGAAGAAGTAATAAAATAGTTATTGAGAAGCGAGGTGGTCAAATGATCAATTCCCGTCCTTCTAGGTAGAGGGAAATTCCCATCCTTCTAGCGTTAAGAGAATGATGACATCACATTTTTACAATAAAAATCATCGAGATAAAAGAATCCTCAATCCGTAGAGGGAGAGCTCAGGTGGTGACCGGATCAAGGAAACCGTCATTCTGATTTAATTTTGAAGTTTTCCTGAAATCTCTGCTCTGACAAAAAACATTTATGGTGTTAAGGTGCTCTTTTCAGATGTGGTCACCGCGTATTTTTAGTCTCTTCTTCAATAGCAGCCGTACGCAGTATCTTCTCTAAGAGAATAACAAGTCTCTCTGTCGGTGGTATAACTTATGAAAACAGTCTAGGAATTTACCTTATATGTTTGAACACTTTAAGATCCATAGTCGCCTTTATCGAACAAAATTCGTTTGTCATGATGATGATGCTGATCACAAGTGAGTAGTCCAGCATTCAGAACTTCCTCATTGCTCCTCGTTACCTTCATTTGCTGCTGTTCTGATGCTCTGAAACTAGTAATAAAATAATTAAATCAAAATGGTGTTATTTCGATTTTTAGAGCTGGGATTTTTAATAAAGTTATGCTATTAAAAATAAACTAAAACTTTTTTTATTTAGTTTTGATGTATAATTCAAAAATTCTTATGATATGAATAGGAATTGCTTTCATAGAAATACTCCTTTATGTGTATTAAATTATTAAGAAACATATCGAATACTGAAGCTGGGTTTAGCTAGCTTTTTCTTGCCTGATGTTTCGATGCACTTGATTATCGACAAAACAATCAATACCTTATAAAGGAAGCAGGCGTGAGAAGGTAAGGGAGGAACTATATTTTTTATAATGGCAACTGCTGAAATCAAAATTGTTGAGGTAAAGTAGGAGATACCTCCTGATGTTGCTATGGTATTAAATGGCAAAGAAACGAATTTCGGATACTCAGATCCGTCGATCTGATTTTTTCCATGTAGTTTTTTGGGAACGTCATAAGAAAAATCCAGAAGTGAACAACCCAACACGTAATTTTTATGTGTCAACTCGGCCAAACAAAAGATAAAAAGAAATCAGGCTGTGTGGTTGTTCTGCTATGGATGGATGATTAATATAATTTTATTGAACGATCCATTCAATTTTGTAGTAATAATTATGTTTTTAAAGTTGACGTCAGTGAATAAAACATATTCATCGTATATTAATCACATTTTAAAAATTTAAGTTTATTATAAAGATAATTTTTTATTGATACGATATTAAATATAATTTTAAATTTTATTCGTAATCGGTTACTCGGTCAAAGCGGAATCGAAAATAGCGTATAGAAATCGAAGAATTTTAAAAATTTTACGTAGAACGGAGGTTTATCCGATCCGACATTTCTGAGAACAGAAAGAATCCAAAGGCTTTGCATTTTATTCTTCCTTGACTCCTTTACATTGCCTTTTCTTAAAGACACAGATTTCATTTCGAAGTACTAAGCTTGAAGTTTAATTTTCAAGAACTTACTTTTATTAAAATTAAGTTCTTGAAAATTAAACTTCTTTTTTCTTTCCAAGGAAAAACGGACTTGAAAAAGGTCTTTTCAAGTCCGTTTTTCCTTGGGAATTTTCCTGGGTGCACGCCCTTATGTGCTAAGTCACCTTTACCCTTTCCTTATTTCTTTTTTCTTAATTAATTTTAGAAACTTACATTTATTTAGTCGAATGTCTTCATTGAGTTCAAGGGCGACGTTGATCTCTCCGGAGAGTTTTCGTCCTCTATCTTCCGAAGACCTCTTACAGCGTTTGGCGAAGAGCGGGCGGATGGCCGGTGTAAGAAGCTCGATCCTGACATCAGAAGGGTCCGTGTGCCCAGTCAGGAATGACACGACTATGCCCACCACTATGCTGATACACAGTCCAAAAAATGTGTACAGTATGTAGGATAAGCGGAAGAGTGGAAATGGTTCCTCCATGGTGGATGGAGCTTCCGTTGGCACAAAGTAAAACCTGGAACAATAATACAGCGAATCATATGAGTTTCCGTTCGCACAAATTTGAAAAGGTGATAATCAAACTAAGAGGCGCAGTCAAATTTTACGGTGAAACTTCTTTTGTTCATACCGTTTCTTATTCTTGGTTTTTGGTTTATTCCACTCACACTTAACAGCTAGTCGTTGCGGTCTTGTTATTATCAAAGGTTTATCTGTTTTAGTAAAATTAGAAAATAAAATCTTCACCTAGGCGAAAATGAATCTGTTGTCGCCTTTAAATGTTAACGGAGAAAGTGACAGAGGAATAGACCCGTATCTGAAGTTCATGAGAAGAAAGAAATAGGGTTCTCAAAACTGTTGTACGGAATACAACGGCGCGACTATCGCACTGAAAAAAAGGTTTTGGTAGAAATATCATATTTTTGTAAATTTCATCGAACATTTCGGACCCTATGGAACTTTGAAAATTTTGATAAATTTTTCCAAGGCTGTTTAATAGCAGCTGTTGCATTAAATTAATCGAACTTTCTTTGGTTAAATTTATCAAAAAATCGGATGATTTAAGTTAATTTTATCGAACTCTTCGTTAAATTTATCGAATCAACTGATGATTGAAGCTCATTTTATCGAGCTGTCTGTTTAAAAATCCCAGATTTTCCATGGCTTTTTCACATATCGAATAATTTCGATATATCACTTACAGAAGAATCTAAAAGGTCGGTAGAAGTCATTGAACATGTAGAAACGTCTATCGAACAGAGTCGTTGTCTTTTCGGCATTCTTAATCGAAAAGGCACTTTATTCCATAAATTTGGCGAAATCTGGATGAAAATTATCAATCATATGTTGTTATCGAACAGGTTTTGCTCTTTTCCTCAAAAAATTTAGTTAGTTCTGCTAAGTAATGAAGTATCGAAAAGTTAAGTATGATCTTACTGAAGAGTTTAGTATAATTTACCAATGGTATCCTTGTTTTTAATGAATGTAACGTTTATTTTATCTCAAAAGTCTGTATTGAACTTGTTCGATAACTACAGCCAGAGCATTTCTTTCCGTGCGGAGTGTTAACCGCTGATAATCCTGATATTTAGTTTATCTAACCTTTTAGTGGTTTTCCTTTAGCTATAACTAGAAAAGGTTTTTCGAGGCTTAACAATATTTATTGCATAACACATTATTAACTTTCAACTTACGTGTTATTTAAGTCATCGTATGGCGTCGGGAAGACACCCTGGGTGAAATTGCAACCTTCTATGGAAACAGGTTTCTTCTCGAAAGAGATTTGGCCGTTGGCGACCGCTACGTGAGTCCCGAATGAGATGCAACCCATTATCACCAAACCGCTCAATCCTCCGATCAATGCTCCCTGGGATATACAAGAAAGATACATAGGGATACAAATATACACTCTCTTTTTGATGTTGAATATTGTTCTAGTGCTCAAAGAGATCAATGAAATAACAAATGAGTAATTTGTCGAAAAACTCTCATAAGATTTAGTTTGATGAAAAACTAATGCTGTGAGGAAACATCCACAGAGAATGGAGGTTGAAAATCCCTAAAAAGCAATGAAGTGTGCCATAAAAAATAAAATATAAGTGTAGGATTAAAAGACTTAAAAAAAATCTTAAATAAATTTGATAGTATAAAAATTAAAGGGAAGAGGAAGCTACCACCACTATTAGAGTACAACCCTAATGATTAAAATATGTACACTTCCATGTCTTTTACTTTTGAATTCAAATTACAGGTCTTATTAAGTTTGTAAGCCAATAATAAGTGAAAATAATTCTCATAATTGCTTAGAAATAAAAGATGCGTTATAATCTAGTCTATGATAATCATGAAATCGACATTAATACTTACTTAAATGTTATACCTTTTCCATAAGAAAGCTCTCAAGAGTTTCATTAGTTTAATAGGACAATAATCGATGCAGCGTATTAATATGACCTTTATTTACCTAATTTACCTTTGAGTTAGCCCAAGGAAAGAACATTCCCAGCATAAATATGCCCAGCAATGGTCCACTAGTAACTCCTCTGAGACTGCCCGAAACCTATAAAATAAAAAAATAGTTCTTGCACGCCTTGAAAATTCAATTCTTTTCTAAAATTATAATCATTTATTTAGATGAAACTTTTGATTTTTATAAATGAAAAAGCTTGAAAAAGAAACCGGAATTTTTAGCAAAAATCGATCCAGTGACAGCACACGATTCACAGCTAGTGAGCTTCATTAGCAATTCATTCTTTTTGTATAAAAAATTACTCCATATTCTTTCAGTTTCGGGTATATCAATATTATTGCAGTATTTCGGCTGTTTCTTCATGTTTAATAAATTGAAAGAAGACGCGAATATAGATGAAATTTTAAAAATAGCGGTGAATATTATCTCAATAACATACATTATAAATAATATAACACTTATTAATAAAATTATTTTATATTATATCCATATTTCAATATTTTGATATATAAATAATATATATTAATACAGTAAAGTAGTGGTGAATATAGAAACAAGTAATCATGAAAGTCCGTTGAAGAACTCAGCAATTGATAAGCTTTGGGGCGTGAAAGAGATATTTTTGTGTAGATTAACGTAGATCTCTATCTTTGAACTGAGTTCAGATATCTATTATAAAATCGAAATTCTGTGGGTGTATTTGTTGGTTTGTGGGTTGTCTTAGATTGGAAGCCACACCGTTCGTATGATTTGCTTCAAACTTTATATAGGTTGTCCTCTGCGACCTAAAAAAGAATCACTGGCGCCTTTTTATTCGACAATTTTATGGGGTTCGAACCCAGATCGCTCAGATGGTTTTCCATAAAGAACACACGTAAAACTCATTTTCGTCGCATGCAGAGTTTATTTCTTTTTCAAAATTAAATTAGAAAGAATAGTCGCACGTTGACGAAACAAACACCGAAAGAAAGGAAATCGAATAATAATTCTTATTTTATTTGTGGAATTTTACTTTCGATTCAACTTTGCGAGAGTATCGGTAAAATATACGAAAAATTTACGAAAATTCGAGGTTGTAAACAACATATCCCTCTGACGACCGATCTCATTGTTGAATCTGAGCTCATGAATTTCCTATATATTAGTAGGAACAACTTGAGATTTTAGACCTGTATACTGAAGGGAATTTACGCATTGTACGACCGACAACTTGAATTTAACCTACTTCTGTATTTATTCCCCGTTGAGAATCAACAGGCGCTTCAGCTAGTTACTCTTAAACTAGACGTGGCTTTTTTCATCAAGGAATCGCTTACCTGTAAAACTGCTCCCAAGTGTTCGATAACGAACACCATCCCTACACATATAACTCCTGTTAGGACGCAAATAATCTTCATTATGAAGGATGCCCGCTCCTCTGTCATTGCGTGCTTCAGGTAAGGGTGAATGAAGTCTTCGTATATGACTCCGGACATTGAGTTGAGACCAGTGGACATGGAGCTGTAAAAGTAAAAATTCCTTGCATGAAAATGGGGTACTAATCTAGTAGTGAACAGGGAATGAGGTACACAATTGAAAGTTGATAATTCTTTCGCAGTATTTCGCTAAGAGAGAATTACTACCTTCGGTTGTATATCACCAACTAAAGGTTGTAAGAACGAAAAGAACCGAGAACAAACGCAGATATAAAAGTCACTCGTTTATTTTATTAGCATATTTAGTGCAATCTTGAATAATAAACACCGTTTTGTGCATATTTATATATGTATGTATTCGATGTCAGTAACTCTTTCTTAAGTAACTCTTTCTTAAGTTTTAAATTCAGGAATTAATCAGAGAGCCAATGGACTATTTAATACAGATAATTTTCACCAAAGGGATTCCCAAAAGACAAATTCAAGTTTATTTTTACGGTTTGCAGTCTTCATTTCTTTTGCAAAATTTAATTTGAAGTAAGTACCCAACGAAGTCGAGGTTAGTTTCAAAAGACAAGAAATCAATTAACAAGTCTTTGTTTGGTCGTTTTATATCGTTTTTTTTTGCTCAAAACTGCGAGATTTTGGACCAAAAAGACGAAACAATTTCTTAATTTTGTGGTTCTAAGCATCCAGTCCTTAAACTAAGATTGTTGAACTAGACTCGATTTTTGAGTTATTTAGAACGGAAGTCAAATTGACGGTCTTTGCACTTAAAACCTTTGAAAAAAAAAACATCCTTTTAATCCTAATTGCATCGTGTCGAAGATTTAAATGTGAGACCTTGCTTTTACCGCTAGGATACCTGAGTAAATAGGTTAATCATACCTTAATGCTGCGCTGAACACTCCTGCCATAAAGAGACCTGGAAGTCCTGGTACTGCGTCAGCTACGTCCATGACAAAGTACGGCAGCAGCTGATCAGAGGCTCGCACAACCTGTTTATGAGATTACGGATGATTTTGGTACCGATGAAAATTCAAAATATGCTAATGCTCCTAAATTTTGATTTTTTTGGAATGTATTGCATAAATGGACCGAAACATTTCTAAACAAGCTAATACATAAGAGATTTAAAATCTCCAAAAGCCGTCTTTGCCGGCGGTCCTCCTCTTATTTCCCTTTGGTAGGAGAAAGCAAGGAAGGAATGCTGCACTCTTTCGTACCCTAAGTACTTATCAAAGGCGATGCCTCCGTCAACTACTTTGGGAACAAAAAAGTTCGGCATTCCTTTCTTGCTTTCTCCACTACCTGGAAGTAAGAGGAGGAACGCCGACAAAGACGGCTTTTGGAGATTTTAAACTTCTAATTCATTAACAGCCGTGTTCCAACATTTCTTTCCTTAAAGCTTATACATGGAAAATAAGTGGATAGAATCCCAAAAACGTTTAAGAGATAGAGAATTCGTTTACATTAACATTCGACTTGAATATGACGGACTATCGATCCTATTTCGATTATTCTCGTCTGAATATAATCATAACTTTTGCACGGTTTTATTTGAAATGGGTTATTGTAGAAGTTATTTTTCTGCTGGTGTAACAAATTGATTAAAGAGCTGTTTACAATTCGCAAAAAACAACAAAAATTACGAATTTACAGTTTTATCCTGAATGAATTTAATCGAACATCCCTGATCCGAGTTAGATTATATTACAAAATACTATCCGTACCAAACCGGAACTATGCCAAAAAGTAAAATGCAAATCAATTTTTTAAGACCCACGTAAGTAGTTTGGATTGTTGCACCTACTTGAGTGTAACAATTAAAACAAAGAAAAAGCTAACTCAAGTACTTCGGAATAATTTTCACTGCAGGAAAACATCCACGAGAAAGCAGCATTGTTTAGTTAAAGGAAATTCATTTTTAACCCTTTTTAACCCTATCCTTCATTTTTGAAGCTTAAAGAGAACGTTAACAAAAAAAGTACTGTTTAAGTTTCCACACAAACCTTTATGCACGTAAATATGTAACTCTAACACGATTCCCCTAAGAGTTAGCTCCTAATTCATCTCGTTTATTCGCAATGAAGCTCCATTCTTTCCTCTGCTAAAATCTTTTACTTCCGTCATAGGCATTCATTCCTTCTCTCTCACTCCTTCATTCTTTCTGCTTCATATATTATTATTATTTCATAAACTACAAGTAGGCTGTAAGCCAGGTGGCAGTTTTTCTACATATTCATTTACAGTTCATCTAAATACATTCATATACATATGACATATAAATTGCTATTTCTGGATTTTTCAGGGTTCATGACAGGCCATCTCGGCCACCGTAGCGGTCCCAGGGCAAAACCCAACCGTACATCACCCTGCCAAGCAATCCCTTACGTCCTCCAGAAATTCTACATTACTAAAATCTCCTTACATTCTATAATAACCTTTTCTACTACAATACATTAAAACATTTCTTTTTAAAGATTTTGTATTTTTAGGCAAGGGGCTTAAGAGCGATCCAGATAACTTATTCCTTTCTGAAATACCTCTGTTAAGAAAAGAATATTTCGCTATGTCCGTTCTTTGCCGCCGATGCTCAATTTTATATTCATGACTATCCTTTCCGCAGAATTCTGGTTTCTCCATAGCATTTTTAAATGCTTCCCAACCATTTTTACCTGAAATTATGGTGTAAATACAACCTAGTCGATTTATTTTTCTCCTTTTCCCTAACCTTTCCCATCCATATATTCTTACAGGAGTATCACATACACCGCATTCAGCAAGCCTTCTGTCTTTCTTCACTGCAACCCGCATTTTCCTAATCTAAAATATTCAGTCCAAAGGAAATAACTCACATATTTCACGAATGCGAAGCATTTAGGTGATAAGGGAGGAGATTCTTCATGCACGTACGTACTTTGGTTGAGACTAAGTCGCAGTTGTAGTAAGAGGCGAATATGAGCATTCCGGAGTAGAAGCTGAGGCCGGTGATGATCGTCACCCCGATGGCAAACACCACGATCATTCTGCAGAAAAACAGCAAAAGTTATCGTAAGCCTTAAACATGGACATGTTTTATTTTCCACTTGGCTCATGAATACTAAATGATATTAAAGGTTTAAAATCTTGAATAGCGGTCTTTGTCGGCGTTCTTCACCTCCTTCACCGGTATTCGGAGACAACAGGAAGGATCGTATTACCGATCTTTTAATAATTCCTTACCCCTGATGATGATAGCATCACTATTAAAATGTACATCGGGAGTTCTTAAAAGATCGGTAATCCAAGCTTTCCTGTTGTTTCCGAATGCCGGTGAGGGAGGAGAGGAACGCCGACAAAGACGGCTATTGGAGATTTTAAACTTCTAATTTATTAGGAGTCGTGTTATAAATTTTCTTTCATTACACAAGATGTTATGCGCAAAAATGAGTTTCAGCTTTCAAGGGCGTCAAAATTTGCTTAGTTACAAAATTTACATTTACAGACAACAAGGATTAATCCCTGAGAATTAAAATGGGACCAACTTTTTTCCTGAAAACCTGACTGATACTTATCGAATTGCCTAATATTTACAACCGCATGGACCTATTTCTTGTGAGAAGCAAGTATAGGAGAGTTTTGTATGCAATATTAATTACTTTCGTTTAAGGAATGTGTGTACCTCAACTAAACCAAATGTACTCATAATTATCATCGTCTCAGCAGTTATTCGGATATATTTTCGGTAACTCCAATTAAAGATTTTACAAAGTAGAATCAAAAAAACAAAAAGCCCACTCTAAAGCTGAGGATTACAACTAGTAGTATAATGATATTACTTGGAAGATTTTGAGGCATATGACCGACAGTTGATGCACTTCTGGGTCAAAATATGAAAAGTAACATATCAAGTAAGAACGCATGAATTGCAAGCTTAAAGAATATAAGAACAGAAACAGGTAAAACTTTTCCGCAGGAAACTAATTCTTATTTTTTTATTAAATTTTGCCACAAGAGTAAGTGCTCTTTTGTTTATGCAAAAGTTAATGAAAAAATAGGAATTAGTTTCCAGTGGAAAAGTTTTTCATGTTTCTATTCTATCGTCACGGAGCACCACAAAGTTACTCGCAAGTCAGTTGATTTTATTAAAGAATATAAATATTATCCATTGGCGAAGCATGCATTTTCATTTTAGTTACAAATATTCGTCCCTAGAAAAAAGTTGGGGACCCCAAATTTAGTTTAATGTCCTATTAAAACTCGATTATTACGTTTGCGCCCTTCCGATGTTAGCCATGGCGAGGAATCGCTGGACCATGGATTGATTGACAGAAAGATGGGTTCCCCATGTGAAGGCAGTGCCAAAGGCCGTGTTCCAAAATGTGTGCCGAATCGTTGGATCTGGGCTCATGCTGAAAGATAAGCAAATATACATTAGTCTTTGAGATAAAATTAAATAATGCGGAGGAATTTCATAGAAGTAATCAACATTTGAGCAAGGATATCCGCAAACCACGACGAACCATGTTTGCAAAATGGAGAATTTTTATTAAAACAATATCTTAAATTTTTCGTATATTACATGCATCTCATCTAAATATGGAGATGGAAGCATACGTTTTGTTTGAAAATGAATAATTTTGAATCATTGCACACTATTTGAATTAAACAGTCGTTTATTGCTTTTAAAAGTGTGTAAATCGTCGCACACAAACAAGATATAATGGAAAATACCATCTTAGAAGTAAAATCTTAGGAAATAATGACTCATAGCGTTTTTACTATTAATTAGATTGAAATAAACTAATAGACCGATGAAATATGGAAAGGGAAACTTTGTAATTTACACAAGATAGATATCTTATGGTAATCTCTTATTTCATCGTGTCTTTCCATGAAGTTATATAATATATATTAAAATAACAGAAGTTAGTACTTTTTCCACAGTTTATGTGGAAATTAAACTGTGGAAAAAGTACTAACTTCTGTTATTTTATTGTGATGGATTTCCACAAAACTACGCCTTCCTCCGTGGATTTTATAATATATATTATTTAATTTATACTCCAATTGTTTGCAGTGCCACGCGACAAACCAAATCGGCTGCTACGAAGAAATTTCAATGCATATAAACTTAGTTTAACTATCTTACGGTCCAACTTGAGAGTTCTTGACTTTTCGTGGAAATACAAACACACAAACTTTCTACTTTATATATATAAGATTGTCAGAGCAAAATCAGAACCAAACCGGAATTTGATGCCTTCATTGGACCAAAGAGAAAACAGGAACAAAAATAATAACGGTTCAGTGCGCCCAGGAGTCAAATTTAAGAGCAACTTACTTGAACAATTCGAGTCTTCCACTCAGTTTATTTCTTTCCCAGACGACGTCCACTCCACCCACGGCCATAGTGCCAATGATGACGACCAGAATCATGGCACAGAACATCATGACCGTCTGAAGGGCGTCCGTCCACACCACAGCCTTTAGTCCTCCCTTAGAGAGACAATATATGTATTGTTCAAGATAAATTCCATTCAGTTTCAATGCATTTTAATCTAGAATTGCCAATGTTATTTTTATAGGGAATCAACTCACCAAGCTGGTGTAGAAGATGCACACCACACACACCAAAGGAGTAACTAGATGTAGATTTATACCGGAAACTGTGGAAGGAATTAAATCATTATGAATTATTTACGTGGGAAGATATAAAGGATACCATCAGTAAGTACATCGTTTGCTTTCATCTCATTTCTTCATGTATTTAAACTCTAGTGGTAAAACGTAATAGGATGGATGTACTTTTATTAGAGTGGTTTTTATATGTCATTAAGCTCGAAAAATCAAACTGTCACGCAAATTTGAAAGTTTACCTTTATTTTTTCCAAAAAAACCTATAGGTATATCCAGTGATACGCTTTCTCCTCATGGTGCCCTGTCTTATAAGTTTTTTGCTTCTCTTTGACTTTGACTTGACCACTAGGAAAACAGTGATAGATGATCGTTTTAAAAATTTTGCATTATTGATAAACAATGAAGTAACTTGAAACTTTTCTTATAATACCCAGTGGAACAAATCAAAAGGAATCGGAAATTACTCGGTACTCAAAAATATTACACGACTCAGTATTACATTTTCTTACTCGTTATTGAGACGTTTAGTGTTTCCGGCGTAATGTATTTGAAGTGGAATGGAATAAAAAATGACTTTGTACAGTTTTATGAAAATAGTTTACTCGAGATGCGTGTTTCGACTCACACAGTCATCGTCGCTTTCAATGCACAATCAACCCAAAACCAATAAATGAACCAGAACGAAAGCTATTGAATTATTTGTTTTGGGTTCATGCTACATTTGGAGCTCAAATACATGCGTTTAGTTAAACTTGACCATATTGTTTTGTTTCCCATTTCTTGATGAAATTTCACCAAGTGTCTGCTTTTACTCTTAATTATGTTTGAAATACTTATTATTATAATTTATCACAGAGAATAAATTTACGTACAAATATTCAGCAAGCAGTGATAGTTATCGTAAGTTTGTGGGAAAGAATATTGACATTACTCAAAAATGTTCAATTTTTCTATTAATAATAATAAAATCGATTATAATTACTTTGGCTGAACGCTAAGGCAGGAACGTAGATCACTATAGGAATGTATAAAAACTGAAAATAGAAAAACATAGAGTTACGAATTTGAGTTAATCGATTGCCACTCCAAATTGCATGCATTCAAACAAAAATAATTGCAAGACTCACGCTGCTGAGAACGAACAGAATTGATCCCAGAAGTCTGACTTTCCGGTCGAACCTCATCTCGAGGTACTGTAAAAGAAATTTCGGTCTTAGTAGGTAATCTTCGGGGTACTTAAATACTGCTTTATAATAACCTTATTATAAATAGCGTAATACCAAAAAGTATCCAAACCTGTTGAAACCCCCAATGCGCTTTTCGCCTGCAAAAGGGTTCGCCTTTTAGCAAAATAAACATAAGCCTTTCTTTGTATAGCGACTTTAATTTAATGAATCCACTTAGCAGCATTGAAGGTAAAGATGATTTCTTATACAAATTGGTATATATGAGAATTCTTTTTCGGAATGTTGTTTTAAATACGTTGGTCAGACGAAAAGGAAGGTAAATAAATACACATTGTAAAGCGTAACTTGGTGGAATTTCATTCTAAAAACTTTTTGCGACAAATTCAAAAGATAAAATTTGTATAAATTCCACAATTAGAACCCAAAAAGAGGTTTGCTGGTTTTGGCGATCGAACACCATCGTCAGAACCTTAAAAACTGCGTGTGTAAACCTCTTCTTGGGTTCTATTTGTGGAATTTGTACAAGGTTTATCTTTTTACTTTCTCATTAAAAGTTTTTTTAAAGGAAGGTGATGATATGATTTAAGCTTAATGATTTGCTCATAATTCATTGATTGGCTCTAGGCTATAAGAAAACTCATATTATCATTATTATTATGAATCAGGTTGATATAGCCATTCCAGGTTTCCAAATATATGGAGGTAATCGTACACAATATTCCATTGGTTAATGGTATGTTATTATATATAATATATAGTTGCAGAACTTAATTTCTGAATTTATACATAAATTTTACATACTTTAAGTCCTCGGTTCGAACCCAGACGGGTCAAAACGTTTTCATAAGAAATACACGTAAAGTTCATTTTTTTCGTTGCTGGCTTAATTTCTTTTACAAATTTAATTTGAAATAACAGTCATAGGATGTCGAATCAAGCTCAAAATTAGGAGAATAGAATAAAGATTCGTATTTTGGTTATGGATTATCGTTTTCAATTCAAAATTGGGAACATTTTCATTAAATACGTGAATATTTTATCGAAATTTTGAGGTTATAAACAACCCATCTCCCTGACGGTTAAGGCGATTGTTGAGTCTCCAGCTCATGCATTTATCAGTAAAAATACATTGAGAAAATTTATCTACTTTCAAGTCATGTTAAGAATAAGTGATAAATTATACGAAGAGGGAGAAATTTAAGGGGATATTCATTGTGGTTTTTTAAGTTTCATATACATTTGTTATCTTTCTGTTATTGGTGTTTATTTAATCTTTGTATCTATTTTGGCATTGTGATTGCATTTGTGTTATTTGATCGACCTCCATGTTTATGTTACGCATTTTAGCATTGGGGTAAAAGTCAGCTCCATAATACACTTACTTTCCGCATAGAATTGTCATAGGTGGTTTAGAGTGATATATAATATATTTCTGTCGTGTTTAATTATCGTTTCCGATATCGATTTGTGCCTTACTGAAAATGTCTCCTTAAATGTGGTGCTGCTTATCCTAATGTAATCTTCGAATATATTTTTCATAACGTTAGATGAACGTTGTCTTCATCGAAGAAATCGTTCATTCAAGGGATATGAAATTGAATATTTATTTACCTGAAATATGAGACATGTTACGATCAAGGTTGTTACACTTATATTTATCAATTTTAATTTCCCTGTTGAGAATCAACGGGCACTTTTGCTAGTATATTTATAAAAATAGAATATGCCTTTGGATTTAGGCCTAGATTTTGATAAAGCTTTATCCTGTTTTTATATTGGATGCAGCCAGTTGATCGCTCTTCGTTTTTCCTCTTTTTTTTCCTCCCACCTTTGCTACTTGACGCAATTTGGCATTCATTTACTGCCCCTGAAGATGCCTTGATCGAAGACGGAAGGCGCTTTGGGTGTCTTAACAGTTTTTAATGTTTTTTGATGTACCCCTATTCATAATAACCTACCATCAATTAATTTTACAAGTACCTCATAGGACGTGTTCAGTTGCAGATTGTAGAACACCGGCATGAAAAACACCCCACAGATGGACGCTGCGATGAACAAGCCGACCAGCGTCGTGCAGTACTGCGTTCCGTACGTGTACATTTCAGCTGACATTCCTAGGAGCGTGATTCCTGAAATGTAACTAAGAATACCTTTATTATCGTTAGGAAGTGGAGAGTAATTTTTAATGCATTTTCAGTGCGGCATGACAGAACATGGAGACCACATAAATACTCCGCTTAGTTTCAGAATAAATTCATAATAGGAATATTTTATTCCGATTCCAATAATAAAAATACAATTAAAAAATAAAAACATCTCTTAGGTGGTAAATCACCTAATTAGGTTTCCTACTTTTCATGATTCTTGATGAAAAATTAAGTTAATAATAAATATAGAAAATGCATGAAAGAAAGATGTTCAGAATGAAATTTCATGCTGCACGAGAAAGCGTGCGCCTTTACACCAAAAGTTTTTCTCTTCTCAGTTAAATATTGGGTAAAGTAAATAAAAGAGCATGTGTTCGATGTACAAGAAATCGAATTGTGTAGTCGTTACGGACGACATTAAATAATTTTCAAACTACATCTTTAAACAAAAATTCATATTTCATCTGCATATTTAAAAAGGAGTTCTTTAATTGCTCTAATAAATTTGCCTCATTTAGTAGCAGAGGAAATATGTTCTGACAGGAAGGGAAATTATAGGGCTTAAATATAAGTAAGATTTACGGAAGATTTCACTATTTGGCTTAGGGATTTATATTTTATTATATCTTAAAATGTAAGATGACTTTCCGTCCGTGATTTTAAAATATCCTTACAACATTTAAGCATATGAAATTTGAAAGGGTAACATTTTCGGCATATTAAATAGAGGGAAAGGATTCGTAGCACTGCGTGCTCTTGAAATAACTCTGATGGCCTTCTTCTGGGCCACCATTAATGGTGATCCTGTCACAATAGATTCACCAAATTTTCTACTCCTAGCTGAAAGTTTAACCGAACATTTGGGGAAGAAATTTTGTGAGATCAAATGATTAAATAATAAAATTTGGTGGGTCCGAATAAAAATATAAGGGTAGCAATACGAAGAACAGATGTAAGACCAGACAGAATGAATTTGAACGGAGCGTATAATAGTTATTACTTTTTACTTTCTCCATATACGAAGTATAGAGAAAGTATTGTTTTCATGAAAAAAATCGACTTCGAGATTTCAACGGAAATACATGTTTTGGGGTCCCTAGAACACGTTTTGACCATTTTCGGAATGATGTCTGTGTGTGTGTGTGTGTGTGTGTTAGTGTGTGTGTGTGTGTATGTGTGTGTGTGATAGTGGGCGCTCTAACGTGAAAACTATTAGTCGTATCAATACAAAAATTCATATATAGTACTGTGGTGTGTGCTGTCAGAGTTGATTAGTTTTTGGAGTAAATCGATCTACCGGAAGTCGAGCTTCGTTCTTCAAAGCTCACTTCCGGTTTTCAAAATATCTCCATAAATATGATATTTAGGTATATACTATTATTTGTAAATGTTTTAGAAAATGTAATTTACTATAACTTTTGTATGAAACATATTTTTGTATCATTGATTTTTTAGGAGTTACTCATGAAATACTGATAAACTGGAAGTTGCTGACTGTATTTTGCGGGCGCTCTGGGCTCTATGGGCGAAAGGCCAAATTCATCGTTTTTCATCGAGAATGTCCCGAAAAACATTATTTATAATGTTTGTGACGTAAAAGATAATAATATATAAATTAATCACTCATCTTCCAAGTTTAGATGGAATATAGAGTTCGAAATTACTGTCGTAGATAAATATTTACATCTTATATATGGAGAAAGTCATGTGCTGGCCACATCAGATTTTTACTTAAATAATGAGCGTATAATAGTTAATACTTTATTACTTTTAAATTTATGCTGTAAATAAATACTAGATGTCTATAGCGTGGCCCGACAACTGACCGCGCGACAACTAACCGCGTGACAACTGAGCGCTACGACAAATGATCGCGTATCGTTTTCAGGAAGCATTAAAGGAACGAAATTTTGATTTAAAATTTGGAGCCCTGGTTGGGTTGATAAGATTCCTGCTCAAAACTGTTATAAATAAGAATGCGTAGTAAAAAATTTAGGGTTTTGAGTACCTAATCTTGTTTAATCAGTATTCGGTAAAATGACTACCGCTCTATTGTTCCCTCAAAACTCCTACATTTCATATTATTTTGTGTACTGTCTTTCAACTAATGCTTCCTGAAAACGAGACGTGATCAGTTGTCGTGCGCTCAGTTGTCGCGAGCGTTCAGTTGAACCACGTCTATAGACTTTCGACTCCTAGTTTACGATCACGTTTTTCTATTTTGGTTTTCATGTTACTTTGTATATTGCTATCTCTTTAAATGTTAACTGATTCTTATTTATGTATCGCATGTAAGTACTTATTGGTAGTGTATTTATTTATTTTTGAATGTTTTTCTCTTCTCTTATCTTTTAGCTATCACTATCGGTAGGTTTGCGCAGGTTTTTCACACCCCCCTTCTTTGTGGGTGTTTTCCTGCAGTGGATTTTTTTTCCTAAGAATATCTTAGGTTTTTTACATCCACAATTCTTCTAATTTTTTCTACTTCTAATTTCATAATTATTGACGATTGGTTAGATGGAAGAAGAGACTTTTAAGTCTAAATCTCGTCCAAATAAAGACGATTTATTATTATTATCATAACACTGAAACACACACATATATACAGGGTGGGGCATAATGGATTCCCTAGTTACCCACGAAATCATTATGCCCCACCCTGTAAACGCAGATTCGGGGGTAGCCAAACTAACCTGGCGATGAGAGACATGGAAACAGGAGTTATCCCCATGTTCTTCCCTCCCATCAAATACTCCGACGTCGTGTTTTGCTTCTGTTTGGCGAAGAAAGCGAAGTACACTCCGATGAGGGCCGACAGCACGAGCATGATGGCGAAGAGGCTGAAGTCGAGAGGGCTGAAGTGATGCAGTTTAGGGGTGTCAGGGGGGAAAGTTGCGGACAGTACGTTGAAGGCATTTCTAGGCGTGGTCTCCATTGGAGAGAAGATCTTGAGGAAATGTCGGACGGAGTATCCCCGGATGGTACCTGCAATGCAAACAGAGAACTCTCGTTGTTTCATTTGCATCATCAGCCACTTTTATTCTTCACACTCGAGCAAACAAACTCTCCTAGAAATCACCTCTCGCCCTTCCTCGCATTCTCAGCTATTGCGACGTATGTCCCTTCGCTTTGGATTTCCTCCCATTACAGGAAGATTTATTTTACAGTTCGATATTGTAACTTAGCGCTACGTAAGAAATTCAGTTTTGAGCGGAATTGTCGTTAAAACTGTCGTTACGTTGGTTTAACATGGCCGACAATTCCGCTTAAAACCGAATTCCATGTGTCACTCTAAGTTACATATTGAACCCCTGGTATCGCTGACTAACCTCTTCAATCAGCTGCAAGATTCCTGAAACATTTTTCTGTTACAAAAACTTCGATTGGTTTTCTCGAAAACGTTAAATTTTGCACCTTGTGGAATGTACCGCTGCGAATCATCAGCATTGTTACGCAAAGCAATGCATTATATGATCTTTTAAAAAATAATCGAGAAAAAACGACCCTTTACTGGACTCCCCTCATTAAGACAGCTAACCTGTGGCCTTCCTTAATATTCCACTCGCTTTTATCGCTTGTACTGATCTCATTGATTTGACAACCTATTAGAATTTCACGACAGTACGCCGTTAAATTATCCGTATGTGGATATTTTTCGTAGGTTTTTCATACCCTCTTCTTGAGGGTGTTATCCTGCTGCAATGTATATTTTTTCTTAAATGAAACCTTATGTATTTTATGTGTATTTTTTCAACCATCCTATTTCTTAAAAATTTTAAACGACAAATGTTTAGATGAAGTAAGAGACTTATTATTAGCCTCAATCTTGCCCTTATAAAATAGGTAAGCTTTTTTATTATGTAGGACATTTTCAAACTGACACACTCACATGCATGCATCTCAGATCTATGTTACTGAGGAAATCTCTTCAAAGGAAGTTGACGAGTTTGAAGTAGCGTTCGGAATATTTGATCCTTGCAAATGATTTAAGTCATTGCTATGAGGGTATCAAGATGATTCAATTTCCTTTACATCATCCATTTTCGTCAGTCAGTATATTCCTTAATATAGTGTCTCTAAACGCCTGATATATTCATGCAACCACGCTTTGCTATGTGGAAAAATATGCAAAAACAAATGCAGTTCACGTTTGGGTTCGTAAAATTAGCGGAAATATGTTGTAAAATTTGTGGAAATATGTTGTGATATCCTGTTCTTTCTCGCTTGTCCCTTCCGTGAAAAGAAAACACTTTGAGACGCCTGAACTGAAACATGGCAGAGTCATTGATACGCACTACTGTTCGAGTAGTCCCTGTTGAAATGATATTGACAGCGCAACTTTGAGTTGCGTTGAGCTTTGGTCGCTTTGATAAGAAACTTAGCAAATGTAAACATCTGTTTGGGATTTAGGTTGAAATTTTTTTCTTTTCTATCGAGTGAGTTTTCATTTCTGATATGCACCTTACCCTGCGTCCTCAAGGCGAACATTACGAACCCCATCGACTGAACAGAGCGGTTTTGTCAGAGTAAGTCCTCTTCTCGTTTTCATTTTCGATTACTATACTTTAGATATACGCTTTTTGCCGACTCTATTGAATTAAAATTTAGCGACATTGAATAATTGGTAGTAATGTAGGGGAAGGGCTAAAGGATGATTCCATTAAACTTTCTTGATCCTTTTTCTTCTTTACCCTAAACAGCAGAGAATTTCTTTTCACTAAGAAATTGCCACATTTCACGCACAATAGTAAGGAGTCCGACAAATTCAACGAAACTACGATAGAATCTTATAGAATTATCTTAAAAATATAATTGTTAATGAAATTAAGAAATAACACAATTATAATTGTAATATGCACTCCTGATGAATAAATCGATACTTTATTCATAAAATTTGAATATTTCTGCTGGATTTTCTGGGTTTTTGTAAGAAATGCAAATATATTGAGAGAATCTTTGTTTTTGGATCAAAATGTTAAGTTTGAAGCTTAGTGATTCAATGAAGGCGTTTTAAGGTTCAATTTGATAATTAACTTCGTCTTCAGGAAATATTTAACCTTTATAGCGAATCAAAGGAGGACTGGTATGGTGGAAAAATTTCTGAAGACTCATTTATCCTCAAGAAAATCAAAATAAGTATTATAAAAATGTTGTAAATCTTGAATTTTATCGCTCTTATTCATTAGAGTATCAAATTAAGATATTTACATTCTTAACAGTTCATTTATCATCAATTTCATCTTTTATTCGTTATAATATTTTCATGAATAGTATGCTAGTTTGAAAGTTAGTATATACTTGTTTCCCCGTACGAAAATGTCTTACAAATGGTCATTGGAGTGTATACGATTTGATTAAAAGGAAGCGGTACAAATGTGTTTTTAATAAGGTAATGAAAACAGGTGTATATATTTTCATACAGTGACAAAACGAAAAATTGGTATCAAAATCTAAGAGTAAAAAAATACGTCAACAGAAATATCAGTCTAATAAATCCTGCTTAAATACAACATTGGGGGATGATGTAGGTGTGCGTAATTTTTTGATTCTAAGAATCGTTAACGCAAACAGTGTCGGTTTCGAAATGTAGATATCGAGTGACGATCCATAAACGAAACTGTATTTTCAAAAAATTTCGATTTTTTGAACAAATAGTGCATCTTTCATTTATTGGTTTATTTTTAGCAAGGGGCGGGAAACTTTCTCTTTAAATGGTGTTTCATTTATAAGTTTTGATAGAGAGTAAAGGGAGAAAAGCGCTGTCCACCGAAAGAAATTGTTTGGAATTAATATATAAAGATTTTGACGAAAATTGGAGTCATTAAAGTGAAAAGCATTCGATTCAGCTCAAGGATCGTTGCAGGTTAGCGAGAAGAAATTCGTTGAGATTGTTAATAAGACCCTTTACTTGGTGGAACTTCACCACTGTCCACTTGGGTATCCGGAAGCCCGTCAACAATTTTATCGGGAGAAATGATAAGATTTTTCCAAAGAGAGATTCTCACTTCTATTTTCAATTCTTCCTAAAATACCAAAAAAAAGTTTTGCATACACGATAAATGAACTTACTTCCTAAATAATGTCATCTGACAAAGGTAACTTTGCACGTAAAGGCGTGCAACAAGGAAACTTCCAAAGGAAAAACGGACAAGGAAAAAAGTCTGACATAACCGGGACACGATCCACTTTACTTCCAATTTCCGGGTGGGTACTGTGACCAATCAAACAATTTAGACCGTTCTTGGAGGCTTTATATCCGTGTTCGAATCTCGATCTGACTGTGAGTCCTGTACAGCATTTTTCATGTCCGTTTTTCTTTTTATTGGGTACTTATCTAGAGTAAATAACTTTGCGCAGAAAAATACAGGTGCGGATGAGGTTTTCGGGTTACGAAATGATTTGGGTCAGCGACCTCCTTCAAGCTATTCGCAAAGGCGTAGAGAATGCAGATGCCAGGTGTCAGGTGAATAACTCTGCGAAATTTCTCGGAGGCTTTGGTTTAAAAGAGTAATCTATGGAACGTAGATTTAAAAGAGAATAATTATTTCAGACATTGACGAATGATATATTCTTTACCCTGTATATCTCGAAGATTATGGAAATAATTTCTTATCTCGTGAACAACAAAGGGACCTACTTAAATATGAAAGTATGTGAAGATTTCTGTTTGTTTACATTACCGGTGATAAAATCGACGAAGCGGCGATTCACATTGTTGTATTCCATTGACAGGAAATGAAAAATAACCACTTTATAGAGAAGAACTGGTGTATTTATTCAGAATTTACTTCGCAAAACACTACAAATACCACACAAAACGTGTGTGGTATCTGTAGTGCTTTGTGAAGTCAATTCTGAATAAATACACCAGTTCTTCTCTAGAAACTTTGCAAAATACCACAGGAACTCCTGTTCCTGTGGTATTTTGCAAAGTTTTTAATAAAATCAGGGTGAATTTCATCAAGAAAGTTTCTCCTGTTTTAATTGTTTGAAGTAATGAATTGTGAAATTTTTGCTATTTTTCGCAAGAATATATTATTACAGTATTCTACAAATTACCGATTATCCCTACATCAATTTTATGGCCAAAATCTACTCAACGACCTGAGATGTTATATAAACAATTGCAGAGACATATAAATTACGGGGGTTTTATAATTTTCCACGAGAATATTAATTCCACCAGGTGCATTCCATAAGTATTATTCCTACGGAAAATTACCAAGCATCCCCATTTCTGTAATATTCCATCAAGTAATTTCAACGCATAATGACTTCAGCTTAGCGAAGTACTTCATACTCGGTCCATGAAGACTCAAAGGAAGCCAATACCAATGACAAGTCAATGGCGAGGAAAGCTTCGATACTTTTTTCATAGCGTAGTCTTGTATTATATCTGAAAATATCCTTGGTGAACTCCAGGACAACCAAGTGGGCAGAGCGTTAGTCTTCGATGAAAGCGGTCCCGGGTTTGATTCACGATTAATATCCACGTGGGAAAGACATAAACATTCGAAGCACAAGGAAATATCTTTTTTTTCGGTGAATACGACGAAGGAAGTTTTCTCAGGTTTTCTGCTGGGTTATGAAGCACTTTTTACAATTCTACAACCACTAAGATGTCCTCGAGGATTGTCCATAAGAAATTTCCGTTCACCTTTTTAGAAAAACACATTCCGATAACACGGAGTCACACGTGCACAGGGATATTGATATTCCAATTGTCATGGATGGATGGATTGGGAATAGAGTACTCACCGATCGCAGAGATCTGCAGACGATCTTCCGGGCACGAGAAAGCCCGCGGGACTGACACAAGAGCCGCGGCGACTCTCCGAAGAAGGTGAAAGTGTCAGAGGAAACTCCGGCAGAATGTTTAACACTGAGGCCGGGTTGGAAAAATCACTCGCGGAAAAAATCTGGCTTTCTCCATGTTCAAGGTGGGGAAATCTTTTATATCGAAATGGCAAAGTCAGCGTCCAATTCTATGGCGTTACAAATCCTTTTCAAACGGTCCACGGACGTGTGTTACGTCCTCTGCTGACAATCTCCCTTTATTAATTTGGTGTGGTTGGAGTGACGGGAATCCAAGCTCTAAATTATTAATAATAATATTTAATATGCACTGTGGCAAGTCACGTTAGAGGAACAGTATAAGAGTGTGGCAAGATACGAGCAGTCATTTACATATATAAATAAAGAAGTGTAGGTAAATGTAATAATTCGGTGATATAAAATAAATGACTAATGGTTGATTCAAAAAGTGGAATGTAGGATACAAAAAGTTTACCTAAGGAATGAAATATTACGTAAAGAAATAAACACATCAACAAGCGCAGTATTCAAGAACATCAATTTAAAACACGTTGAAAGAAAAGGAAGTTACATTTATTTATTGCTTGAGCCTTACTAATCGTTATTCGTATATCGAATTTGAAATTTAGAATATGATAGCTGACACAATGAATGATTTCCAATGAAGGTGCATGATGTGTATGAAGGGTCATAAATAATTCGTAACGTGAAAGATTAAAAAAATAATGATCTATATGAATGGACGCACAATATTCGTGAATTATTTTTAATTAAGGAAGAGTAAGAAGAGATGGAGGGAATTTAAAATTGTTAAGCATATATAAGGGACCTATTATTACTTAAGGTCGCATAATTAAGTAGTCCAAGTAAGTATTTTTTTTCGTTGGTTCTCTCAGCCAACGTGCGAACTCTATCTATGAATTATTGAAGGGAAATTAACATTTAGATTAAAAATATTAGTTATTTATTGATCCTAATACCGATTCTTCTTTGTATATTGCTCGTATCCAGTTGGAATGCAACATTTTGTCGAACGTTTTAATTTATACGTATTTTCTCGGATCTTACGTCATTTCCCACGTGAAAGAAAAAGACAGTAAATTTTCCTCGTAGTTTTAACGACACGACCGGTTTCGCTAGGCGATACCTCTGAAGATGCTCCTCCGGCAGCGAAACCGGTTGCGTGATTAAACTATGTGGAAATTTAACTATCTTATGAGTCTTTTTCTTCAGTGTTATGGCAGGCCAAGAAGCAACTCCTGAACGTATAATTTATTGCCTAGGTCATTGGCCTCAGTGATCTTTCATCCCGTTTATTTTGATTTAAACTTTCGGATGTGATAAGTGTGTTTTTTGAGGAATTTTCAACACCGAGCGAATTCATTAATATAGAGACTGGATTGTTAACCAGTAAAAGGTATTGCAGAGACGGCTCTATTGCAGTTTAATTACAAGTACAAATACTCCATGAAAAGTACTGATATTAATTTAACTTATTTAATAATGTCTGTCTGCAATTGCATACATTAGATACTTTAGGCTATAATTGGCAATTCTCTTTACTATTAAATATAACGTATTTCTTGCAAATAAAATTGATAAGATTTTATTCGTTAATGGCTTTTGAAAAGTAAAGTAAAGAAAAATTGCCAATACATAAATGGGAAGTTATCTATCAAATTATAATTATGAAATCAGCAAACGAAACTCATACATTTATTTTACATTTTGAATTTTTTGGCTGTGAACTTAATTGATTTTTAGAGAAAATGACTATTATATTCTCATTATAAACTCTGAGTTTGGGCAAGGATTTCCCATGCACGCTCATAGGATAATACATTGAGCAGGTGGATCAACATCGCATTTGCTATTTTCCCCTCACAAATCTTGACGGAGCATGAATTGTATCGTAAGTCTACAATAATTGAACACTCAATACTTATCTTTAGTGAAAAATTAATTAGATAACAATGATAATAAAGTTTAAACCGAGAAATATTAGTAAACTTTTAAACAATTTCTTTATGAAATTTTTGTGGTAATTACATCGTACTTTTAATGTGTACTCCTCATTTTTGCTAAGCACCTACCAAAGTCTTCCAAATACTTTTTCCATTCCTCTCCCGCTTTGATAAATATCTTGATTTTTTATCGCCTCTTTAATCGATAAAAAGCAACGCAAAATTGTCTTTTTCAATTATATATTTTCTTGATGTATTGATTGTGCGTCATATACGCGCCACTGTCGTTCCAGTAAACAACGAAAAGAGATCTCTGAGAGGCATCAAGAAAGAGTTACTAGGCGGAAGTAGTTGCTATAAGAGATAAATTCTTCTGGTCGTTCTTTCCGCAAACTTTGGAGAAGCTAGCAGGGTAAAATATTGTTAATTGATTTAAAGTAAGGTACATATAGGTTAATATAGGTTAGTAATAGGTATATATATTTAGGTTAATTAATAGGTATATATAGGTTAATTGATATATAGTAGTATACATAGGTAAGAATATTGATGTCAATACACTCCCGGACATATGCCACTGGCGACTCGCGGTATAATATCTTAATCAACTTTTTGAAACTTATGATATTTTTTTCCTTTTTGGGAATAAATTTTGCTGGAACCATTTTGCCCAGGTGTCATTTTAAACTTGGAGTGAGATAGAGGCTTACTGTGATCGATGAGTAATGAGGTAGTCTCCATTGATTTCCTCAAGGTGGATGTTATCCAACTAAAATGGTCCCAACGAAAGTTTTTACGACGTCCGAACTCTCCCATCACTCGATTTTGCCCACTTCATTACGTAACCCTCCAAAGCACGTGTAACAGGCCGCAGAAATACAGTTCGAAATGTCGATGTCGAATTTTCTGCTATCAAAAGACTTTCTCTATGGTGTTCATTCGGTTGAAATAGCCTGTTTTAGTTCACACCCGGATTGTATTATTTCTGCATCTGGCAATCTATCAGTTTTTGAGCAATGGTTTTGTATTCACTGATATCAATTAGGAGTTCATCTTCTTTCAGCAAACCCAATCATACAAACCTGCCAGAGTGCCTTAACGGGGCTTCATGTTGAGGTAGAAAATCATTCACAATCATCACCTAAATTTCACACCTTTCAACAAGAATTACAGGATTGAAAATGGCTTATAACAATTTATGTCGTTTTTGAAAAATGATGATCTGAGAATTATGAATGGAGTGATAGGAATAAGTGATAAAATATGATAATTTAAAGGGATTGACTTTTGTTAAGAGGAAACAACTGTTGAACACCAGCAGTTCTCTACTTAAAGATATTATAATAAATGTATTGTATGAAAGGGGGTTTTGGATGTATCGTTTTAGATATTGTTTTATCTTTAATATGCAAGTCATATGATTTAGAAATTTATGGAGTGACATGTGACTTATCGAAGGAACAATGAAAAATTTGATTTCTTAGGAACAGTAATAATAGAAGATATCTAATGTAGATGTATTAGGTGGAGTAATAGTGGGATGTTTGCTAAATTTAGTCTTGTTTGTTAAGCGTGACCTAATCTTGTTTTTTAATATAGTTATGTTATTTAGGAATTTTAAATGTAACTATTTAAGTGTGAAAGGGTAAATTAACAATGGTGGGACTGCTACCTGATTTTTGTCCAACTGTAGCAAATAATAATAAAATACTGGGTACCGAGAGATGTGCAGAGGCTAAGAAGCCGATCAAAGTATTATAAATATAATAATACATGCAATCAAAAGTATTAGAGTGCATCCAAACAAAGTATACATTTACATGCATATGAAACAAATACATACGAATATCTTTGCGTAACCTGACAACGGGAAACTCAAATGTAAGAGAAATTGAGAACGCCGCGGGAGATCATCCGTCGTCGGATTGAAACGGCCCCAGTAATGATGGTACACGCAGGACCAACATAACAGAACAGAAAGCAAACAATATTTTTTTATTTACAAAAGTCTGGTATATTTATGTAATAGATTTTACCCAAGGCTATTAACGAATTTAGAATAAAAGGTCTATACTAGCAAACATTGTAGGAAATCCTCAAGAAAATTGATTTTGCGCAAGTTTTGCTAGTAAAGACAATTTAAAAATGAAATTTCACCTGGTATCGCTGAATTTGATTCTAATTTAGAATGCTTAAAATAAGGAAATGACGATCGCCGGATGTTCATCCTGTCATGTCTTGATGGATGGGATGTATTTCATTTGCAGTTTGGTACAAGTTAAAGAATTAAGTATCATTTACGTATTCATGTCACAGTCTTGATTATGGCTGTGATAACATGGAAGCTACGGTGGTATGAGTGATGTTTAAATGGCATTAATTGAGGTCTCTCCTTATAGATGCTAAGGAAAGTGTTATTCGTAATGTGATTGTGCTTCACTTACGTGGAAACTTACATTCCGTTTATATTATATATCCCGAATGGGTGAGAAAAGCAACGAAAAACTACCTCACTCCTCATCTTGCCTAGAAAGCCTCATTCCCCCTACGATCTTCCAGCTGAAAACTTAAACGCCTATCACCGAGTCCTCTGCAGCTCAGATACCGCCTAAAAATATCATATTATGCCCCATCTCCATCATAAAGTTGTCCCGTTATATTTAAGCCCCGTTCGCATGATTACGATGTTTGGGGAAACATCTGAAGGTGACGGCTTCAGAAAAAATTCAGATTCGTGCGTTGACCCCTCCGTTTGGATTTAAGGTCACGCCGTAATGTATGGTATTACGGAAGAATACCATTCATATGTTTCCTGCTCATGCCATGTGTCAACTTCGGACAATCTCTTCTGTGTATGGGAATGAAAAAGTCATCGTGTATCTCTCTACGCATTGTTGTTTCCTTTGGAAAACAATCGTGTGCCTCTCTACGCGTTGTCATTTGCTTTGAAAAACAATTTCGTTTATCTCTAGTCATTGCCATTTTCTTTGAAAAACAATCGTTTGTCTCTGTATGCATTTTTATTTTGTTTTTGAGAAGTCGTGACTTTTCTCGCATATTACCGTAGTTGAAGGACGTAAGATTATGGAGCAATGAGGCTGCATTCGCTCTTCAACTTCCAATCCTAACAACCCATTATTAGTGGCCACTGTCATTTAGTTAGTGATTGCTTTAGATACAATTGCTTTTCACGCGATTTACCATAAGTGTTTCATCGTCATATACATACTCACCGCATTTGAGAATAACTCTAACTGCGGCAGTTAAGCCTCTGTAGGAAAACTATGTTGATTATTTAACTATCAATTTTATAAGAAATTGGCTCAGTAGGAATTTATTAGCTAATTTAGTTTTGCAATTTGACCTTTGGTTCAGGTGAGGGAGTTTGAGAGCTTAGTGATTATAGTGCATTAATTACTTATATGAAAACATTTCATCGTGTCTGTCTTCTGAATCGTAACTCGGCGGTATTTTTTACCAATTGCTGATTAAAATAGTGTATAAGTTATCAATAATATCTTTAATAATAAATACATCGCGCAATGAGCTGTCGCTCAATCAGTTTTCGCCCTCTGAATTGTCGTACTCTAAGTTGTCGCACTTTGAGTGGTCACGGAGCTCTTCTGGATATGTCCAAAATACGAAATACTCACAGAATTCTAGTCAAACAACTTATCAAAAGTATTAAATATATTACTTCTTGTAAAATTAAGGAGCTCAAGTAATGCACATTGGAAGGTATATAAATATAAAGTTGGGTAATATATTGCAATTTATAAGCGAATATTTAAGAATAACGCTCCAAAAGATTGGGTAATGTTAATTATAATTTACCTCTTTTACCTCAAGGACATACTACATATTATGTATGAATTGTTATGTGACATTAATATAAGAGATATTGCATTGAAATTTGCTTTCAAATGCATAAATTCATTTTGAGAAATTAAATGTCGAAGTCCTTTAAAACACAGGTTGTTTTTCTGCTTTGCCTATGAAGGAATACCAACCGGATAGACAAAAAAATCAGCACATACAGAATGAAACATACTGAAATTTGGTGTTACTTATTTTTCTGTGGGATCCCTTGTTTAATTTTTATTCCCCTCTAAACTCGAGTAAACAAAAAAATAATGCGACAGTACTTTCTATCGCACGTCGACATAATACTATGGAAGTTCGCATGCAATGCTTTTAAGCGAGTCTATAGATGATATAACTGTCGTACTAATAACTTCCATTTAAATTACATCGCAGCTTCTTGATGATCGACTTACATTAATTGCTCAAAGATTAATTAATTATTCCATGATATAAACTTAACAGATTGGCGTGTTACTATGTGCCAATCCATGACAGTTGGAAAAAATATAATAGAAATTGTTTTTCCCAAAGGAACTTAGTTTCGAATTTATTAAAATGAAAACTTTGCAAGATACTATGTCTATGACTGGCTATGTCCTATTATTTTAATACTCGTTTGTTTTAGTCACAAACAAGGTGATTGCCTCTTGGTTATTCTTTTCTTTAATTTTCTTATGGAATCTATTATATTATGGAATTAACAAATTCCCATATGCTTATCTTTCATTAATTTAACATTCATATTTCATTGATGACCAACATTTATACTTCTCACGCTTTCCTGTAGCATAAGTTATTGCTTCGGCGTGGCAGTTCCTAATTTACGTAACTTAAAACTTTTAACCTATGTTCCTTATATTCCACTTCACAATAGATTATGTTAGGCAACTCGATTTGAGAGATACCCCAACGCTTTCAAATCGCCAGTACAACTTCCTTCTCTGTAGTAGAAACGTCTAATATCGCAGAGTTCCAAAATTTCACAAATCAAGCTCCTCGCGTATTATTGATATTGGCAGTGACGAGCAAACTTTTGGGAGGTACTCTAACACTTTCGGATTGTCAGTTCAACTTTCTACTCTGCAGTAGAAATGTCTGGAGTCTGGAAAATATCGTGGAGTCTCAGAATTTTATCAACCAAGGTCCTCGTGCTTTATTTGCGGTAACGAGCAACGAGAACTTTCTACTTAACATCTTAATACAATAGTCGGTTTGATTTCTCCTTACCTTACTTGAGCTTGGCACGACATTCGACAGGAGAATAGGGAATCACCGGACGGAGGATACGAAGGTGGGATTGTTCCGAGACTTAGAAACAGATTAAAATCTCCTCTTACCTCAAATCCTCGCCTTTGCTGAGCTGTCCCTCCGGCGAAGAGTTGAGGTGCCTATCTGCGGAGGTTTTGTGCGACAGAAGATTGGACGCGATCACAATTCTAACACAATTAGGGCCGCGTGGGTACGGAAAGGCCGTTCAGCAAGGATGTGGCCAATCATACTCAAATCAAGGACGATGCTACTCAAATGTTGATCTACGCTCACTGCTTATCTCTCGAATTTTGATTGAATGCGCTCTCCCGTGGTAGGGGTCAGTGAGCTATTAACATGTACATATGTACCCTTCTATCCGCATTTCGGAGTGTGGCAGGGGGTATCATGAATCTTCATGCTATTCAACATTGAATTAAATATTCGTAAATATCAAATTACTACAATTAAAAATATTACATATTTTTGCTTGTGGGCTCTTTCGAGGTGTTGAGAGATGAAACTTGATACTTTAGAGGTTAGGATACGCTGCTATATGGCACGAAAATCAAATAGTTAATAAAGATTTCAGTGTTTTCATACCCCCTGCCATACGCTGTATGAGTGCTTACAGAGTACTAAGGTAACCTGGAAATGTAAAGGAATACCTCTTTTCAGAATTATTTTGGAAAAACTCTCACCTTCTACTAATTGTTGGCAATAATGACTGTAAATGTGGAATTTGTCATAAAAATCTACGTGTGAACTGAAGTTCTATGTGGTTGCTAGATCCAAACAGTAACAATTTGATCGAAAAAGATTTGAATCGATGGAATAGTTTTGCAACAGTTCTGCGATACTAAGATAATATTAAGAAAAGTATGGTATGGTATATTATGGTAAAAATCTTCGAGAGATAGGAATTCCATAGAATTCTATTCATCTATATCTACGTACTTACCCTAAAAGCCGCCTTTTGGCGTGTGATAGGGGGTGCATACGCCATGACTCTACCTCCCTAATCGACTACTTTCGCGTATTTTTCGTGGAAAAATTCTCTGTATTCGTTAAACGCCTCGTTCTACCATCTATTTCCCTGATATTTCCTGACTCTCCCCTGATAGGTTAATATGTAATAAGCCTATCATAAAGCTAATTTGAAATAACAAAATTTGTGTTATTTAAAAATTTTATTTAACTATGTGCAATTTTAAAAATTTATATGCAAAAAATACGCTCAGTATTCTAATTAAATTATTCGATATTTAAGCCATTCTTTGCTAAGTTATAAATAATTAATTCCCGGATAATTTATGTAATAATTGAGGGAAAGGCTTTTTACAAAATTCATGCATGAATAGGCTATAAATAGAAAGAATCTAAGGCAGAACTGTACTTTTACCAAATATTATTTTATTATTTTCAAAAAACAGTAACACGACCGGTTTCGACGATCAGAAGACTCAGAAGAAGATCAGATCGACTCAGAAGAAGACGATCAACTGTAGAAACTGATCGTGTTTTTTTTTGTAAAAAAAATTTTGGTAAAAGTAGAATTCCATCTTAGACTCTTTCCATTATAGATTACCACAATACCTCGCCTGATTCTGTCAAGGCTGTAAATAATTTGTGAGGAAGACAGGATTTATGAGAGATATTTATTTTTGGGTCGAATTCTATAAAAATTCCGCAAGCATATTTTTCTTTCGAACGCATCCGAGCAGACCGATTTCCAGTAACTTCGTGTTTTGAAACAAGGGTAATAAGCGTCGTACCCAATAAATTGATCATAAGTCATTCAATTTCAACAACGTAGTATTTACAATGAGGTGATCCACCATTGAAATTTAACTACTATCACGGAAAAAAGTCAATTTTGGTATTTAGTAAATCGCACATATGATCAACTTTGTACCATAGGTACCAATAAATTGATCATAGGTCATTCAATTTTAACAACGTAGTAATTACTATGAGGTGATCCGCCATTGAATTTAAACTACTATCACGGAAAAAAGTCAATTTTGATTTTTAGTAAATCGCACGTATGATCGACGTTGTACCACAACAAACCGTAACTCTTAAGGCATTCTTTCATTGACGGATGCTGTTATTGGCTCCATTGTCCGAACCAGTTAATCTGGTTTACATCTCGAAGAGTTGCCCAACCGAATGTTTCGTCTCGGCCCTTGCATTGAGAGGAAAGTAAATCGTTTGAAACTGGTGACTGAAGGACCTCAACGGTGAATGCATGAGATCGTTGGACAAGGAAACAAATGAGGATAGGATAGAATGAGGATAGCCTCATAATTTGAGATTTATTACTAAGCAGTTGGGACTTGGACCAAAAGGTGCCACTCCAAAGAGATTTGAGTATTAGTTTCAGCATTTAAAATGCTCCTACATCGCAAATATGAGGGCTGACTGAAGAGTAACGCCACCACCTTGGTAACTAAGTTTTGATGGTAGTATTTTAGTAAATGAAACGCAGAAACAATCCTTAGATTGCGCTCATCAATTCACGATATTCACCATTACACGTTACCATAAACCAGTATACACTCTGCCAACGATGAACAAGTTCAGTTTCAGCTTCATCAGATGCATAATAATGTCTCCGCAGATCCTCTTTCATTATCTGACCTCACTGATTCGTAGGACATCACTAGCATCTTATGAAGAAGTTGAGAGTACTGTGAGAGGTTGGCTGCAGAAACCGAGTGTCGACCTCTTCAGTGACGGCTTCAGAAAGCTTGTTCATCGTTGGCAGAGTATATACAGTAATCTGCCGATTATATGGATTGGAGAACATTGTTGATTATAGAGAGAACATCGAAAAGATTATTTCTGTACTTGATTTATGGAAATATTCCCATCCAAACCCAAGTTACGAAGTGGATCCATTAATTTTCAGGTAGCCCTCCTGTATCACTTTATTTTCACCATAAAATGTGATCAGTTTACTATCGTAAACACGATGAAATTCACTGTTCTTGTTCAAACGCTTTGAAAGTGTTTTCTGACATTATATTTTTTCGTATATGGGCTTCGTTGAAACTTCGATCGATCGAAACTTTCACCTCGAATGAGAGCGGTGAAATTTGAATGCATCTTTTATTAACTCGCTTGGGAATCTTTCTGAATACTGCAATTAATTGTAGAGATCTTTCATTTCCGTAAGCTCGTGATTTACTAAACTGCAACATATATTTAACTTTTACGGCTCTTCCTTAAACTCTTCTACGTCGGTGATTACGTGCAGATATTGCTCTCATGAGTCGAGGTCTCGTTGGAATTCCAGTGGTTGGTGCTAATTGAGAAAGAATGCTCAGCGTGGGCAAGTCTACCCCTGACCTTTCTCTCTGGAGTGTGATTTTGATGCCAATTCAATTGAAGATTCAATTTTTCTGTGCAGATCTTCTTTTCGCATTCCTGGAAATAAGACTTACATGCTTCATCGACATTGAAGCTCTTCGGATGATTAGATCCTCTATTTATTCAAATGTCTCTCGATTTTCATTTCGGTGCTAACTCAGTGCTTCTCTATTCCGTGGTACATACAAATACAATTACAAATAAAAATTATGATGAGAACATAGATAAGTACAGTAGTCTACCGGGAGTCAACTCTTGGTGTGCCGCGTGACATCCAAGGGCAAAACACTTAAATAATATTGCCTTAGGGATTTATTTTTCTAGACAATTTGTCTTTTAGTGATAGTTCATAATAAAGCACTAATATATTTTATTCTAATCTTGGCTTTTCTTTCTTTATCAATTACAATCTATAATGAAATTATTACAGATATGTTTAAATGTGTTGAAATGATAAAGCCAACATTTAAGTGTGCTGAAGAAGACAAGAGGTTGTGTGAACTACTCTGATAGATATACTCCTCAATTCTCACATTTTTTGCCTCGTGTAATGGATGCATCAAAATATTAGGCCGTGACCTAAATTATTTGAATTTAGAAACCACATAATTATGTAGTTCGAATAAACAAACAATTATGGATAAAGGGATTTACTTCTCTGGCTGTATTTAGTAATCATGAACTCTAATCCTATTTTCTCACAAAAGTGAAAAATTGAAATAATTGTTTTTAGCTCTTACAAATTCGGTGACAAAGAATTGTCTTGCTAAAAGAATACGACAGATATATGCATACTTCTAATTGAAAACTAAAACCTTAGCTGTATAGAAAACATTAAATAATTATTATGATTATAATAATATCACAACATATTTATTAAAATTTCGTGAGAAAGTTCGATTACATCTAAAGAACTTTATCTCCAAATTTATTTCTTACAAGCAATTCTCTGCTGTATAAGGTGTATATTTTGGCAGCCAGAATAACATTAAAGGTTCATTTTAATACATTTTTAAATAGTGTCATTTTGTACTATTTAGCTGTTTATACTGGGCGTTACACTATGATCACGTTTTACTTTGTGAAGATATTTAAAATACCCTGTATATAACACAAACAATCAGAGATCATTTCGTTCATCTATGAAGTGTTGACATCGACTGCAGTTTGACCTTTTCACCTCAAAACTGGTGTAACAGCTAGCTGTCAAACAATATTTCATTCATCAGAAAAATTTCGATTGTCTATGATTTTGAGACGAGCAAAATTATGAGGAGAACATGTAAAATAGATTGATGATGATACAAGATAAGAATTGATGTATAATGATGAGAAATGTATGCTCAGTCTTTCGCCACCGTTTACTATCTTACCAAACCGAATGCATTGATTGTTATGAATGCAAACAGATACGGTAAGACGGCTGCTTTTGCAATCTGCCCTTTTCTGTAGTCCTCCAAGTAGGCAAACGGCACCAAAACGTTAAAAGGTTTGATTCCTGTGGATTTTATTCTCTAGAAATAAAGATAAAACGGTCTCAGTTAGTCATATTGGTCGAATATATAACGAAATAAATGTGAATGAATATTAACAGACAAACATGTATCAATAATTATATTAAATGTGAAATTAATCTTCATCAGTTGATGATGATGGCCGATCTGTGCTGAAACTGGTCGTTTTCAAATATATGCGTGGAAAAGAGAATCATAATTTTATTCTTACAATCCTTTGACATGTAAGACCCACTTAGTAAAGTTTTCCACTATCGATTTTATTTGTGCATTTAAATATATTTCAAATGTTTGATGTGCAGCCAAAATATAGAGTTCAATTAAAACAAATATAGAATTCAATTTATTAAAAGCATAGGGTCTGTTCAATCAGGACACGTAAACTGGAAAATTATTGCAAGAGAGTGTAAATATCTCAAAGGGTGCATTTCAACCATTCAATGCAATTGATTGATTGTCTTCTTACCTCATGAGTGAGGTGAATTAAATATTTAGGTACTCACATTACAAGCCTTATCAAAAAGATATACACGGATTCAGTATTAGAGTTCATACCAAAAGAAAGGTTGTCGATGAATCAAGTTCCTGCGTTATGACAACAGTTTCTAGCACTGATTTTAGAATTTAACCACAGTAATTGTGGCGAATCTTCACTATCTAATTTCGAATACATGGACAATTCAGGGGAAATGTTGGTAGGAATCTTTCCACGATTTCTTTCCACAATAGAGCTTCAAACAATCAAGTGCTGGCGAAATTTATGCTCAGAATTTCGAATAATTGATGCTTAGGTTTTTTATCTATAGCTCACATTATGAATTCATGCTCAGAATTTCGAATAATTGATGCTTAGGTTTTGTATCTATATCTTACATTGAAATTTTAGATCACATATACTACGGAAGCTAAACTGGAACTTCAAGTTCTTAATGATACGTCAGGAATAACTCCGTCAGAGATTCCTTCACTCCGAAAGCTTCTGTATCGATGCTGGATTTTAAATACAACAAAAGCTGGAATATCCTACATTGCATCAATGGTCTACTCATTAATACGGATCCTTAATCCTACGTAAATTCAACTAGTGACTAATGAAACAGTTTATAGCGTAACTTACGTTTCTTCAATAGGTTGTTCATTTCATCCTTATCCTTGATCACCTCCACGCTGTCTGGGTACCTCCACTTGTCCTTCCAGTCCCCTCCCTTGCAGCGGTGGGCAAAGAAGCGGTGGATGGGGGGCGACAGTAGATCGATGTGCAGATCTTCAGGTTTCGTCAGCCCAGTGAAATACGAGACAGCAAGTGCAACGACCATTGATATAACCATTCCGATCGAGACGTAGAGAGTGTACGAGATGCGGAATATTGGCCAGGGTTCGTCGTTCACCGGGTATACTTCGGTAACAGGTGGTGCTTCTGTATGAAGGCTAGAAAAAAGTTTACCAATAGCAAGTTGTACAAGTTAGGAATACGCACCTACTTGTTTTAAAGCATTAGAGTTTAAACACTCCTAAAGCAGTTGTTTCATGGGGGACTAGACAGTCTTTCTATCATGCCCTAGTTGCAAGCAGCCACGTGGAAAATCCACCAGCCATGTCTTAGAAATCAGGAAGAGATTTTGAATCTCCGTGTTTCTACTTGATCTTGCATTTTCTACAACTAACAAGGTCTTTATTGAAATCGTTCTCTTCAAGCCCTGGAGTTCTCCTTCTGATAGAACAAACAGGGTTGGAAAATCAGTATGAACTCGGTATTTAAGAAATAACGAATCGAGGAATTCTGCCGTTTGGGTTACAAGATCAGCAGCAATGAAAAAAGCTAAGAGAGAAATAGCAAGTACATTAGCCATTTTTTCCTTTAATATTTCTCATCTTTGAGTGAAAAGTAAACTGCAATAGATTACAATATGCTCCGAGGTTGTAGGGAAAGAAGATGGATTGAAAAAGATGACTTTCACTTATGATGAAGAATAACGAATAAACAATATTTTAAAGATTATTAATACTAGATCTGAAGGGTCTCAATTTTATCATTATATATCTGGCGCTCGACTAATCAGTTACGCGTTATTGATAAACGTACCTAAAATGAGCTTTGAGGGAGCACTGGAGAAAGGAGGATAATTACCCCAAACTATGTATATGTTAAACAGCAAACGTGTAATTGCTCATTTCATGAAATGGGCAGGCGCGTTGCCCATTTCATGAAATGGGCAATTACACGTTTGGGGTGTAACATATATCCGGGAGAGTTATTTTGGCAGGCGGAATTTCCGTCAGTAATATCATCGTTATGTGTTCTTAACTTTAAAAACTTGAGCTTTTAAGCAAATGGATGTGAATACCATCAATCAAGTTTGGTTTTTCTTCAATTAGTCATGTTAAACATAATTAACATATGAACATGGTCAATTCCAACATCTTTCGCTGTGGTTTGGAACCGCTTAAGCACGCAAGTAATTTAAATCTCTGTGGTAGAGAAAACAAATTTTGACAACAAGTAATTCAAGCTTGAGTGTATGTAACATGTTATTTATGAGTTAGTGAAAAGCTCGAGAATTTTCTGAACGTTCTTGTCGTTATTTTCAATCGTAATACCAGAAACTAGCATATTTAGAAATGTCTGGGAAGTTCTCATTAAAACGGTGTTAAAGAATGAATGCAATGCTTCATAACATGGATTTAACTTGCACGATGAAGACGATTTATAATATAATATGCATGAGTGAGGATATTACATATATAATTTTAAAAGCTTACCTCTCATTGATCATTGACTGCAGCACACTTTCAGGCAGGAACGTGCATCCTTCGAGCGTGACCGGCTTTTTCTCGAACGTTATTTTACCACTGGCAATCGCTGCTTGGGTTCCGAAAGAGATGTATCCCATCACAACCAATGCGGTGATTCCACCCGCGAAAGTTCCCTGCAAAATTCATCCTTCGCGTTAGCTAAACAGCGTCAGGATCATGTTGATCATGAATATTCACATAACTTCCATTTTATATCATATTTATATCATAGTTACCGTTGCGTTGGCCCATGGAAAGAACATCCCCAGGACAAAGATGGCCAACATAGGGCCTGTAGTGATTCCTCCCAAACTTCCAGAAACCTAGGGATTTTGAAAACAATAATCATTTTTGGGATTTGCAATGATATTGATACATATTATTGGCGATGAACTACCGGCTGCGATGGAGGAGTGGTTAGCGTGCTAGCACTGCAACGCAAATAAACGGGTTCGAATCCCCGAGAGATTTTAGGGTAAAGAATGGTTGTGTGTCTTTGTAAATAGTAATAATTATTGAAATGGATGTAATTGGGGTCTTCCTGTTTCCATTAGATAAGTCATTATTATTATTATGAACACACAGAACAAGTTTCCAATAACAGATATTTAAGGGTAATTTTGGATTAAAATTATAAATTTGATGCAAACATCATGTACTTATACAATATACTAAAAATATATATCCTATCAAATGTATGATATAAAAGATATTCTACCCTTAAAAACAAAGAAAAATCTATATTTGGCATTTCCAGAGCCATTAATACAATAATTATGAAACACTAGGAATAATAATTTTGGGAGGTACTGTTCAAAGAAGATTAAAAAGCACTATAATAATTCAGAACAAGATTATGAAGTTTATTTGTAACGAGGATAAAAAAGTTAATGTAACTAACGGTTATTACTTCTTCTGAATGATATATGAAACTTCTTTAATTGAAGTACTTTAATACCCGCAAGCGTATGTGCTTTTTGTCACGATCGGATGGTAATGAATAACTGTTATTGTTTTCGTATCAGATTCCTTCTTTAGGAAATTTTTACATTGAGAGGTTTCGTAAACTATCGACGTACAGTCCTGGTCAAAATTAACGCAGCACCAGCCGTAAGGATCGCTAGGGAGGTGCTGCGTTAATTTTGGCCAGGAGTGTACATTAACTTTTTGCCCAACATTAGATCTTAACAATTTGTTACTTTAGGACAGCCAAAATCAGCCAGAAGATTACCTGAATCACAGCTCCAAGATGTTCCACAATGAATACCATACAAACACACAACACTCCGATAACGATGCAGATTACTTTCATTATATGCGATGCTCTCTCTTCAGACACCTTCACTTTCAGGTTCGGGTGTATGAAATCTTCGTAAATGACTCCAGCCATGGAATTCAGTCCAGTTGACATTGAGCTAAAGAAATTAATAAAAGTATTCAACAATTAGTTAAATTAAATACTTATGAGCTAAATAAATTAATAATATGATTCAACAATTAGTTTAATTTAACACTCATTTTAATGAGCAATCGACATTTCATGACGAATTTAGAATCTTGTTATTGTGACTACCGTTTCGCGTTACTTTTAATGCTTCTCTGCTCGATTTTTAACCTATTTAACCTTAACTTATGTATAAAATTTTTTATTCCATACATTTCTACATCCATCGAGAGGCATTTCTCAGTGAAATTCAAACACATGTAGGTACGTTAGCTAACTCAATTGACGCGAGGATTACCATGATAATACGACTTTCTAAATATGACTGCTGGTGAAGCAAGTACGAGTATCGCATGATTAAAATATTCGTGTCGATCTTTGCTCCTTCCTCGGAAAGAGTTGTAACGGGTTAACTGAAAACGAATTCAAAATACTTTATTTCATAACTAATTAATTTAGAGTACTACGGACAATTTATATTACTATCGATTTGGCTAGCGCGGGTGTGTAATGCGTGGTTGCCTGCACTCAGATTGTCAATTTTCAATTATTATTGCATCGTAACCAATGCCCATTTACACGAAAGCAAAGGGAGTTTTTCATAATTCCACTCCCTGAATCACCAAAAAAATTTTCATCAAAATCCCCGGACAAAAGTGAGAGTCTCCCCTTGTGAGTCATTTTTATTTATAGCACTCATTGTATTTATAAATTTATTATTGATTTAGAATATTATTAACAACCTCGGCAATCGAATATTACCTGAAAGTTCGAGTAATTCGAGGAATACTTTTTTAACTCAACAATTGTTTTAATGAAAAAAGAAATTGTGGGACTTTTCATAATCATAGTAGGGAAAATATGAATTTTGTGTTTTCAAAAATCTATTATTGTTATCCCTGAAATAAAATTATGATAATGAAAAGCCTTTTAGGATACAATGGTAATAAGTTTCAATTAAACGAAAATTGCACTTTCGCAACAAACAATTCAGACACGCACGGGTGGGACGTGCGATCTATAAAAAGAAAACCATACTATGGTGAATCTATTTCCTTCTGTGCATTTTATAGTAATCATAGCTCTATCAAGTTTTAGCATGAAATTCCCTTCGGCCGAATGATCGGCACAAGATTCGTCAGTAGGATACGAAATAGTAGAATACAGGAATAATACTGACCTCAATGCGGCACTGAACACACCAGCCATGAATAGCCCTGGAAGTCCAGGTATCGATGAAGCAACGTCCATAACAAAGTAAGGAAGTAGTTGATCTGAAGCTTTAACGACCTTTGAAAACAAACATATAATCGAATTAATTGCATTTTGATTTTGATGAGTTATCAATAGTTTTGTTTAGTTGCAGAAAAGTTTATTTGAATTCAAATAGTTACAAAATATTACAAAGATATCACAAAATAAGCAAAATATAAGAGATAAGACATTATGTTCCTCCTGAGCCAGTCAGAGGCTCATCAGGAGGTTCCTAGTATAGTCTTTAATTGACTGAAGCCAGATCTTTATTGTAACATTCAATGCACAAAATATGTGAAACACCATAAACCTATATGCAATACACCATATTATCAACAATTAACAATTAAGATGCTAAGCTATAAGTTACAATAATTTCACAATCCTTTACTTACAGTAAAATAATCGTTAATCTATACAAAACGTAAAATTTCTAGTTATAAACAAGCTTTATAAGCAAATAAATATATTCCCATACACATCATAGGAACGTAAATAATGTAAAAAGTCATAATTCCAATTAGTTTAAACTCATTTTACTTCTAATAATCAACTCTTTATTTTCTTTTTTAATGTAGAGAAGCTATTGATATCTCTTAACTGCAATGGTAATTTATTTAAGAGAATGGGTACCATAATTGGCATTTGCATTTTACCATAATTGTTAAATTATTTTGGCACCAAATAGTTATCAATTCTCCTTAGATTTATACCAACCAATTATTATTGATAAACAATAATAATTGGTTGGTTTATCTCTACCTAATAACTGCCCTAAGACGTTATACTCTTAAAATCGCTCAATTTCAGTGAGTCAGCAATATCATATATTAAAATATGATTATCTTTCATATTTATTGAACATGATCCGTTGACTGAGCTCATTGCGCAGCAGTATTCAAACAATTTTTTTAAGACTTACTTAGTTTTGGTTTGTCTCAAATGAGAAAATTCCAAGTCTTTCTTATTTTCCACTAATTTATTTTTCTTAAATTGTATTATACATGTTTTTTACGTTCACTTAGTTTTTTTGTATTTTAATATCTCAAAATGAAAATTATGTGTTATCATTACACTCTCTTTTTCTTGCAACGCATGAATGTACTCTTTCTTGTGCGATGGTTGCCTCCACACAGACACTACCTTTGAGGCAACGAAATGCTTTCTTAAGCTATTTATTATAAAATTTGATTTCTTTTTGAAAGCAATAAACTATACTCAATACACTACATATCGAGATATGACACGCTTAAGATTTAAAATACTAACGAAATCCTATGGTGACGTTGAAACTACGAAATTCCTACGTATATTTAGTCCATCACAGTGCAAGTTATTCTAGATGGCATAAGCGTAGCTTCGCAAAACCTTGTTTAATTTTACCTTAAAGATGAAATATTTAAGAGTACATTTCTGGATAAAGTTAGGAAATAGTAGTAACCTTGCGAATCATTAAATCTAAAATAAAATAAGATTTATGTATTCGTAAAAAATAAGCACAAGGTGGTCTATTAATACATCAATAAAGGTGTGATTATACGTACTTTAGATGAAATGAGATCACAGTCGTGGTACGAGGCGTAGATGAGAAGACCGGCGTATAAACTGATGACTGTTATGAAGAAAACTCCGATTGCGAATATCAATATCACTCTGTGTAAAAATTATAAGAAAGCAATGAGAAACATTAGTGTAATTTGTAAACCTAGAGGTAGTTGTCAATAACTTAAATGCCCATTTAAAAAAAATTACACTGTTAATTTTATATTATTTAATATTTTTAAATATTTACATGATCTCTCATGTAAATATTAAAAAATAGACGACTAGATCCTTTTTAGGAACAAGTTTTACTGAGGAACTTCTTTATATTCAAAACTTTTTTGTTCTCTGCTAGTTACGAATCTACATCATACTCTGTATGTAATAATGTAGCGAAGCAATTTTCAGTTGATTAAAAATGTATAGAAAGATTTCCTGTTGAAATTCGTGAGACAATAGATGGAGTAGAGAGTATACAAGGGAGAAATATATGTTCGTAACTTTTAGAGAGGAGCCAATATGAAAATTAATTAACAAATATTTACGCTCTATGTTAAATAAACCAAACACACTTAGTAATTTCCACGGAGGTATTTTTAATGGCGACTAGTTTCGTCGATACACCGACATAGGACCTGATGTTGGCTCCCTTCCACAAAACTGTGCTGGATCAGATCAGATTTATATGCTCTATGTGACCCGTTGTGTACAGATACCAAAGATAGAACGAGAATGGCTATACGTGGAGAAATAGGGGAGGATGCCGATTTCAATGGAGAGAGTTAGCATAGCATTTTAGCCTCTAAGCACGAATCCATGTCAGCACGAAAATAATATATATTTTCACTTCACATGCTAAGAAAAAGGTGGTTGGAGTTTCAATGTTCCAAAACCCGCAGATACTTGAAAAGACAATCAAGCAAAACTAGGAAACAAGCAAGTGGTGTAGAAATTCACTGTTTCCACGTGCTCTTGTATTTTCCAATTCATATTTCGAGGCCCTCTAACCTAGATGCCATCTTCAGGCGGTGAAGAGAACTCATTCATGCGGCTGCCTACATCCACGGCTCTTGGAGAATTTAAACTTCAGCCTTGTTTCTAAAACTTTTGTATGAAAATAGGCGTTGGTGATTACAAGAAATGAAAAAGAGAGGCAGAATTAAGGAGGGGAAAATGGAGAACGTTTCGTAACACACATACTGAGTGAAAATAAAATAATGCGATTGCTGATGATAAAGCATCGACAGAGGAAATGGGTGGGTAAGATATTGAGAGTAGAGATACTGCGAAAGAATGTGATTGAGGGTAAATCTGAAGGGAAAAAACAGAGGGGAAGACAAAGACAAAAGATGTTGGATGACTTAAAGAGTGGGGTAAATTACCATGAAGTGAGGGAGATGGCGTTGATTAGGGGTTTTTGAATTTTGATGCGCATGAACTTACCAAATGTGTGAACACACGCATACCTACACATTGATTGCTTGTACTTACTTTTGTAACTAAATCACAAAGGATGGAAGGAATGCAAAAGGTTTCGAAATTTGAATGCCTCAAGCGGACATAGCCTTTAATGGGAAGAGTAGCTCTCTCATCTTGAAACATTATTCAGAGATTAATTATTATTTTACTATGGAATAAAACACTATACGAATGCGAGATGTTTTAAATCATAACTGGGAAGGAGAAAAAAATAGAAAGACTTCGAATTATGCGGCAGAACACGCATATATATATAGCATGGAATGGTAAAATGGCAAATCGAAACGTTTGCAGAAGAATGTGGACTACAGGTAGTTGTTCAATTATCTGAAGAAGAGAAGAATATCCTTGAATGAAAATTAATTGGACTGGATGTATTGGAATTGAAATCCCAAGGAAAACCGGACTTGAAAAAGGTCTGACGAGGCCGGGAATCGAACATGGGATCTTCCTCTATCCGTTACGCTGCTTCAACTATCTTAGCTACCCGGACAGAACATTGAATGGATCGATTGAATTGAATGATTGGAATTAAAATCTAAGGAAATGTGGGAGAACACTCCATAATAATAGAAACTACAGTAGAGAGAAAGTACAGGGACACATATTGGGTGTCGGATATGAATACATTCTTATGTTAGGTATAGTATAGAAATCACATACATGTTGTAGATTGATTTTTGAAAGATTTTGAACGGACGACTTGAGCTAATAAATATCGGTGAATAATTAATGTTGATGGTTTTACACTTTGAACTTACATATTCGCCTTCTTGATGGTGGGCATAGCGAGGAACCTTTGCACCATTGCTTGGTTCACAGAGAAGTGCGTGGTCCACGCAAAACTAGATGCAATAGCTGTGTTCCAGAATGTGTGGCGGATGGTTGGGTCTGGATCCAAACTGTGATTATAAGTAAACGATGTTTTAATCAGTCGGAAATGATTGAGATACAAATTAAATGTAGTTACAAACAAAACTGCCGAACAAGTTATACTCATTTCTTTAAAATTTATTTCATATTTTCACGATTGCAGGTTGCTATAATATCAAATACAGAAATTCTTCTGACAGTCGCACCGTTGTATACCGCAAAACTCATAATACCTCGGGTCTTATTACTACTACGGTGGTTCTATGAAACCCGGGTCTAGTCCTCTGTTATACTCTCTGTTATCTTTAAACGGCCTCAAAAGCTTCGTTTTAGCCTTATTGTGAGCCCACCTGCGAAAGCGAGTAAATAAATGAAGTTACGAATTTTTTACCTCGTATAACACACAACCAATTAGGTAAGCTCTTTCTCAGCTAGCTTTAATTTTGTTTGGGTAACGAATGCATGGAATGATATTCTAATTTCGTTTATTAATTTTCACTTAGGTATTATATATATTTGTAATTTGAAATAATGAACCCAACAATGATTAACCGTGAGAACTTAAAACGCATTCTTATCGTTGGAGTTCGGAATAAACAGATGAGGAAACTAAAGAATGAGATTCATTTTTAAATTATGTCTCATTACGTAGGTATATTATGAGTATGTGGAAAAGAATTATTTCGTACACTCCCACAGAATCTATTGGTGCGATATGTTTCACTGGTGGACTAGCATCCTCAGACTGCTAGTGAAACATATCGTGCCAATAAATTCTGTAGGAGTGTACGAATTAATTCTTTTCCATATCACGGCCTTCCGCGCATATTGAGTTTATTAAGAGTATGCCTTAGTATTCAGAATTATAATTAATCAAACGTTTCTTAACATCTGGCCGGTAAAAGACCTGCTACGCGGAATAGAACGCGCGAGTTTCCGTGTTGATTTCACGCGCAACTGATGAAAGGTTAATGATATACGAGTCTATCCACTCTTGCTTTGTTTAGCGGCTCTACTTTATATCCCTTTTGGAAGCTCCTTAAAACTGACGTTGATTCCGCGAGGATCGAATTAAAGATAACCAGTTGAAGTTTCGGCGCAAGAGTTTTCAACCTGGGGTTCCAGAACACAAAGATTGGTAATAGCTATTCCATAGGGTAAAGTAATTATTAGGTGGGCAAAAATATCAAGATACTGAAGTACATATTTCAATTACCGTATATGCCGGCGTATAAGCGACCCCTAAAATTTGGTGGTGAATTCAGGTTTTAGCCTATGTTCAGAGTATAATTCGACCCAAAAAATTAAGGCAAAACCACTTCCCCAGCTCTATTTTATGGAAAGAAAAACTACGGTTTCCATAAATGTATGATAGCTAAATATTTATCGTATAAGATTAAGACACTAGAACTGTTTCTTTCAGCTCCCATGTCAACTTCTCGCCTCTGCTTGACTATTACACAAGTTTCTTTCATTGGTATCACTCAGGCTACACAAATAAAAACGCTTTACGACACAGAAACACAGTTGTTTTAAAAATGTATTATAGAAATAATGGTAATATAGCGTGTTGATATCAAATCACGATACTGCTAAAACAACGTCCATCAACTCCTAACTCTAAGACGAATCATAATGATTATAAAAACAAAATCAAACCATGATGTGCTTATTGATATTCATTTGTAAAAGAAAACATTAAATTTTTGTAAAATAAAAATACATGCGATGAAATGAATATAATTTACGAAGAATAAATATGCGTCAAATTTATTTTCTAAGAGCTTCCCGGATAGTCATGTGGACAGCGCGTTCGCTTTTGGTGAAAGCGGTCCTGAGTTCCATTACCGGTGGGAACCAATGTGCGAAATGACCTAAGCTGTTGAAGTACTTTTAATAATAATACTACTTTATTTTCTAAATATATTTGACTCGCCGATAATTAGTTTGCTACTTTTTCCGTTTTTACTTTCGGCCACAATTGTATTTCGTGATGAAATTTGTTTTATATGATATCTACGTTAATTAGACTTCCAAAAATTAGTTTCAGTAAGAAATAATTGTGGGAAGTTGTGAGATTTTGTCTACTACAAGTGTTAAGCAGGCAGTTTCACTTATTTACCCCTCAGTGGTAATGGGTTACATTTTATGTTCGGTGTATAAGTCGACACCTGATTTTTGTGAGATTTTTTAAGGCTTCAAAGGTCGACTTATACGCCGACATGCACGGTAGATATGGAATAATGATACGAAGACTGTCATGTCAACTCTATTCGGTGGGCAATACTGTACATACTTTCAAGACGAACTTCCATGTTACTCAGTTGAATTATTTATCTAATTAAATTACGCTAGCAATAACTTAAATTCTTAAATGTGCCCACTTGAAAAATTCGAGCCGTCCGCTTTTTCCGTTTCTCTCCCATACTTCAGCGACTCCTCCAACAGCAGCTGTACCGATGAAAATGACTACTATCATTCCGCCGAACATCATTACGGTTTGGAGAGCATCTGTCCACACCACAGCCTTGAGACCTCCCTGTTCGTACAGAAAGAAAGATTTATTGTTCGAGACCTTTCTGAAGCTCTACATTGTAACAATCTCAGCTTAAATATCATCACTGTAAAATCAGTGCAGCCAATTAATTACTCACCAAGCTGGTGTAGAATATGCAGACTAGACACACTACCGGGGTGATGAGGTGTATATTGACTCCGGTGACTGGAAATGATCCATGAAAATATTTTTAATATCGTATACATATCATGGTACAGGGTGTAAAAATATGGACCTTTTACCCATGAGATAAACAATTAATATGGTTTATGAAGATAAGTTATCAAATTACGTTTTCACGATGTACAAAATTAGTTAATTTATCATAGAAATAATTCGTAGCTGAATGAAAATATGTAATGACAACTAGATTTTTTTATAAATTCGTATTGATAGAAGAATAGAACTGGACACAATATATCAATGTGCAATGAGGGTTGAATGTATATATTTGTCTAAGAGAAAGGAGAAAACGAGAACTTTTTATACGAGCGTAATACTCTATTACATTTTTTACCGTCATAGTTCCTTTTGCTAGCATACAGAAATTACCGAATTTAAATTGCGGATTGTTAGCTCCTCCCGCAAAACTCTATCGGTAATATTCAACAGCTTCTACCACCACATCTTGGCAAATGAAGTTTTTAATGACCATTTGATATAAGATAGAGGAAATTTGTTTTTGAGCATCTTCTTACAGATACTGAATAATGGCATTCATTTTAAAAATTCAATCGAAAAAGCCTTGTGACTCCGTTACGGAAAAAACATGGTTAAATAATTTTGCTTAGTTATTTTACCATGCTTTCTGATTGTACACATACATTTATTTTGATTGCTTCTCATAGAATTCTGCTCCAGTTAGGATATCTATAGGAAAATACCTGACTCATTATCTTAAAAAACCTTATTCTCTCCCCAATGCTTTTGGCAGATAATAGTGGAATAATTTATGTTCAAACTTCGTGTTGGACACTTTAAAGAGAGAATATTCAGTGACTATCTGTGACTGGCATATGTGAATAAAAACCTTGACCGGTAATGCCCCAAGGTTTACTGGTCCCCTTAGCGAGGAATGTTTCGGACACCCTCGTCGATAAATTTTGGAGTTTGTCGTCACCCTATTGAGAGATAAAACAGTATCATTTGATGAAAACTATAAGACTTTGTTAAAACAAAATTTATAAAATTCACTACCGAATTGTGGGATGTTAATGGAAGAGAAAATCCTTTCTTCGACGCAGCTGAAATGTGACATTTTATTTTAAAATGTTCGCAAGATGAAAGAATGGGTTTCAATAACCACACTGAAATATAACACGGTATCATTTCCTAAAAAGTGACAAAACTTTTTGCTTTATCAATATAGTTAATAATGCTAAACAACAAGCCAGTGAAAGGGAAGGCATCATCTCTGCTACTTAGCTGAAATTTGACATCTGATTATTATGAAATTTCCTCTAGATGAAAGAATGAATTTCCTGTCCCCTTTTCACCTCGTCTTAGACCGTTATCCTTAAATATACAATCTCGAATATGCTAAGCATACCATGGATTTGATCCTCTGCCTAAGTTCCCTAAGCTGCCGATGCAGCAGAGAAAGGATATTGCCTTCGAATCAAAATCCTCGTACTTAAAATTTGCCACTACCAAAAGATAGTGTTCTTGTTGTTTTCTAAAGACCTGTTTACCTGGTGAGCGCATTGCGCAAGTGAATGTACCTTGTAAACTGGCCTTATAAGTGCTTCGACATTTAGGGAATCAAACCAGGGATCGCTTACACTTAAGAAAAGGTGCTTGTATTGTAGGTCTGGCCCTGACGATAGTACGTATTTTCTCCATCTTCAATACACGAAGTTCATATATTTCCCATAGACTCTGCACAAATTTGCGTAGAAATGGACTGGAGAAACGGTAAATAATATTTGCCGCGCAAATCCTGGCAAATCGGTTCGCGCCCTGCTGAAGTCCTTGTACGAAATCAAGGTGATGACCTTCCCTGGTGACATGTCCGAAGGGCACAGAACCCTTCTCCGCTCTGAATTAGGAAATTGCACTGCCAAGGTCAATAAGCCAAAAACCTCCCGCGCGGTGTAGTAAAAGTAAGGCTCTGTCTCAGTGGGTCATTTTTGCTTAGGTCTTGATTTGAAAATCGCCGCTAAACACAAGTTGAGGTTACGTGCGATGATTATTGAGATTCTGATTGTTCTGACCTTGGGTACGGATCGTAAATTCTGGAGGCTGCGTTGCAGAGTCGCTAAATTTCTCCAGCTATGAATCCACTGACTGGCCAGTTACTTTGTGGAATTCCACGACGATAGGAAAGTAAAAAAGGAGCCGATTTTCCCCAAGGAAAATAGATCCTGTTTTGATAATGTCTATTGTGGCAGTGTATGTTGGGTTTTGCTAAGTTTATTTCAATGAGATTGACTCTAGTTTCCCAGAGAAAAGTGATGTATTTATTATTTTCTCTCTCCAGCTATATTTACCTTGACTGAAGGCGAGCGCGGGTAGATATATCACAATGGGTATGTACAGAAACTGCAAAGGAAAATCAATCACGATGAAATTAACTCTTCATTAATAAATAATAGATAAATATATGAATATGATAATAACTTAATGCCACGAATAATGGGGAATTAATAAACGATGTAACAAAAAGGCGAAAATTTGCAGTTTTATTTAAAAATTAAATGCTGTTGATATTTGCAACTTGAATCTAAATCAGGCATACAGTAGACAAGTTTTAGATATATATTAAAATTTAACGAAATATTAAATGTATAATCATATGCATATTTAGTAAAAGAGGGCGTAATTAGGTACTATATTGAAAATTTGTACAAAGATCTTCAGTAAACAATTTAAAGTATTTCGGAAGCGTATAAGATATTCTCCATCTTCAGCTATAAATTTTCAACTTTAATTTATTGTTATTTTCTATTGTACAGTCCTGGCCAAAATAAACGCAGCACCAGCCGTAAAGATCGCTAGGGAGGTGCTGCGTTAATTTTGGCCAGGAGTGTACCTCCGAGACAAGAATGTTACTTTATGTCAGTGAGTGACCGTATGCAATTTTCGAAACGCCCTTAAGAATTTATCAAGAGAAATTTCTGAGAAAGATTGACAGCATAAATAAGGAAATTAGTTCCTCGAGGAGGATATGAGTGATGAGGAAAAAGGTTAGGGTACATTTGCGCAAAAGGGCGTGCACCCAGGAAAGCGACTTCTTGAAGCCACGATAAGATAGATGGTAGGCCGCCATATAACGGCTATCCGAAAAAGTTTGCGGACCAATGTGCTGGAAGAACTGGCAATTTTAATCGTGCACCATCAGTACAATATGGTGGACATCACTCGCGTGCTGAGCAGAGGAGTGATAGCAAATACACCAGTGTATTCCAGCATGCTTAAGAAGTACGTTAAGTCTAAGATTGTTTTGTTTTAAGTCTAAAAAAAGTTGCAGCATTGACGTAATACTTACACAACCAATAAGGAACAGTATAGAGCCAAGCAGCCGCACCTTTCGGTCGAACCGCACCTCTAGGTACTAGCAATGAGAAATATTTTCAGCTATTAGGATAAAAAAAAAAACTTCAGAAAATGACATCCAAATTAAAAAGAATATCTCGGTACCTCGTAAGATGTGTTGAGCTGAAGCTTGTAAAAGACAGGCATGAAGCATGTCCCACAAAGGGTACTGGCGACTAGCAAGCCAAACAGAAACGTTGAATACTGAGTTCCATAGGTGTACATCTCGGCAGACATGCCCAGCAAGGTGATCCCTGAAATATAACTGAGAACATTTTCAGTTCACATTTATTAATTTCACGAAAGTTGTTAGCTATTCAATTCGAATAATTTGGAGATATACAGAGCGTCTTTGTATTATACAATTATACAAAATGTATTAATTTGAGGAGTAATTAAGATATTTATTGGCGGTTTGCTTCCAGGGCCGGATTAACCAATAGGCAGAATAGGCAGTTGCCTGGGGCCCCCGATTCTAGGGGGCCCCCGAAAAATGAAAAAAATCTTTGAAAATTTTCTTACAAACATAAAATTCCAAAGAATTAAATGAAAATATAATCACAGCTGAAAATTGTTATGAAAGCTATAAGTTTTTATTTTAATCGAAAAAGAAGGGAACGGACGAGAAAAAAGGGCCCCAAATTGATGGTTGCCTAGGGCCCCGTTGAAAGTTAATCCGCCCCTGTTCTACGAACACGGTGACGCAAAATGTTTTATACGTTCCCTTGAAGATGGCGCACCATGCCATTATGCAGTAGCTATGAGGGATTTCTTGGATCATGAGTTCGCTGGATTGGAAGAAGTAGTCCATTGTTTGATTGCACCCTAGAAACCCAGACATGAGGCCAATTGATTTTTTTTGAGGGGGTTTATCAAGAATCAAGTATACCTGACACCAGTTCGTGATCTATTGGAACTGTGCCATCCCATTCGTGCAGCTATCGCAAATTTTACGCCTGCAACGCTACTAAACACTTGGAGAGAAGTGGATTACAGATTAGATGTCTGTCGCGCCACTAATGGTGCACATATAGATGTGTATTAGCTCTGTGCAAACACATTTTGAGTTACCGTACTTGTAGAAACAAACCGCCAATAACTATCTTAATTAATTCTCAAGTTATTACATTTTGTATTATTAGTATGTTCAACCCGGACACTCTGCACTTATATTTGCTCGATTTTTGTCATACCTGGCAACGAGTGACATGGATATGGGCACTATTCCCATGGTCTTCCCTCCCATGAGGTACTCTGATGTCGTGTTCTGTTTCTGCTTGGCTATGAATGCGAAGTAGATTCCAATGAACGCCGAAATTGCCAGCATTCCACTGAACAGGCAATAGTCGAATATTGAGAAGGACTGGTGGTGAGGACTCGATCTCACATGCTGGTAATCATCCTCCGTAACCGTAAATTGGTGATCGAAAGTGTATGGGAATTCATCCTTAGCTGTGATGATACTGGCGGTGGTCGCCATTTTGTTGATGTTGAACCAGAACGATGCTTCTGAAAGCCTGCAAACAGAAAAGGTCTTGGTAATGGAATTTTTTTCCTGCTTCAGGACGTGCTTCACCGAGGCAACAGCAACAACGAACAGACAACCATTCTCTGATCGGAAAAGTCCGATCAGCCGAGATTCGAACTCAGGACTTTGGGTAGGAGCGATAGCCTCGCTGGAATGCTATCCACTTGGCCTCTAAGTCCAGTAAATTAATTACGCCATTAATATTCCGATAGACATATCACAAGCTAGCCCTAGCGAAACTTTAATTACTAAGAAGGGTCTTTTTTGTTACATACTCGTATCTCCCCAGTACTGTAAAACTACCTTACCCCTCATCTTGTCAAATCAGCCTATCCAGAGCTTTTGTCTGTCTTTTGGAACTGTCGTGGATTCTACCAGCATTATGGCTGATGATTTAACAGATAGAGATAAAAAGAATAGAATAAATAGAATTTCATATGAACATGAGACACAAGATGGGATTGACTTTGTAGTATTGATTAACACAGAAAGACATTGTAACACATTTATTTCTGTTTTGTTCATCTCATAATGCAACTTTGCTACGAAACCGGTCGATATAATGATCTAATGAATGTGTATTGTTAACTAAAACAGGTTTTATAAAAAAAGTAACTTTTACTTTTCCACATACAGAGGTTACAAGCCCTTAGGATTCAAGATGGCTATTACTAGCCGTAACTAGTCGCCACTGTAACCTCAGTATGTGGAGTACTAAAAGTTACTTTTTTGTTTTATAATGCCTGTTTTATTTAACAATCCTTTCTATGACGTCGGGTTTGTCCTCTATATTTCAGCCTCCTCCATGAATTTTATTTTGAATGTAATGAGTAAAATAAATCCGTAATTTAAATCTTGATTTCTACAACTCCCCATTCAGCGTCCTTAAGCATCCGAAAATGAGTAACGATCGCTGATTTGCCATAACAATATTTAACACAGTGTTTTGCCTTTCGTTGTACTCGGACTAATTCACGAATATGATTTTTTCAGCAGGATCTCTTAGGCTACGTGCATACTCCAGGTGAGGCCCAACTATAACGCAAAGTAGCATCGCTCGTGGACTTTTCTTCGCTCCTGACTACTATTCTCCTGACGAAGCCGATATCTGTAAGTGTTCGCCCATAAATGCTACGTGGTTATCCTATGTTAAGTCATTCGTGAGATACATAAATCAACAAAAGATGGCGTTCCATAATTTTAGGCCACAACACCTCGAGTTAATTCGTAAGAATTACTACAAAATATTCCAGGGATTCTAGTATTACTAAATTTCTACTCGTAGGCTGCACGAATAATTATAAGCAAAAGATTTTTTATCAAAGAATTTAAGTTGAGCCTTTTACAAAACGAAAAACGGAACAAGAAAATCACTTAGCTATGGTTGTATATTTATCTGAAGAAAATTATCTGGAGCAGTAATGAAAAAGAGTAATCAGCTAATTATACGAGCCCAAAGCAGGAAAAAATTCAGATCGGGATTTAAAACTAACCCTTTTCCTTTTCTTTCTCAAATGGGAAGCTAGCGTTGAAATGAATGATAATACAAGAATCGAAAATAAAACTTTCGCCGTATTCCAATCAGATATCCGTGAAATACACGAAAATTTATTATTTTTATTCCTGAGCATAGTTTCACCAATTTAGATAGATAGTATTATTGTTAATTCACACTACTTGTGGATGCCTTACGAAGACATACTAAGAAAAAAGAGAATTTTATTTTAATACTACAAGGTATTTTTCAGCCTCATCCAGTTTTTTTATTGTTGATCTCATTTTTAGTATTATCAAAAAGAAAAACCTCTCGAGCAACTCTTACTTAACAGGAAAAGATATAAATTCAAAACAGCCAAATTTTAGCCGAGCGTGAAGAAACGTAGAATAGAGGTACAAAAAAGGTAAACAAATCATAAATTCAAAGCAAGAGAATATTTCGTAACATGGCAGGGATTTTATTTCAATTTATTTCCTTAGAGAGCTTCAGTACACAGAAGTTATTGAACTAAATTAAAGTCGAGCTGCTTTTAAAAATGCTTACGACAAGGGGCTATCCGTTTTCTCAAAAAAGAGATGATACAAGGCGGCGGAGATTCCATCCTTAGCGAGAAATTCAGAAGTTGACTCAATGAGATCGTTAGTTTCCATGCTTCAGAGGAAAGGAGAGATTTGAGAGGAGAGGCAGATTGTGAATTTCGGCAGCCGCATGGTGAGAAGGAAAAGTTTTAGTAAACAATCGGCTCTGATAGTTACGTCATGGAATTTGCTCAGATGACTTGCTCTTTCTTCGAGTTACTTCTCGTTTACCGTGACACATCGTTTTTGTTTAAATTTCCTCTATGGTGATCATATGATCAATTTTAAATAATAGTCGATGCACAGGATATTTGATCTAATTGTCAACGTTCAAAATTTAGAATACAATCATAAGAAATGTCTCATAATTTCTTAAATTATACACCAAGATTTCTCATGCTAGAAACTGCTTTAATAAAATTAATACGCGACAGTAAAAGAACATTATTTTTGTGTTATTTTCCTTGAGAGTAAATTAGTGTAGGATTCCGCAAACAAACTGTTGGACGCAGATTGCAGGGTTAGAAGTTTAAAATTTAATTTTACATTATTTTATGTTGGCAATTTTCACTGAATTTACTAACCATTAATTTCCTTATACCCTGAAAAAATGCATTGTATCACCGGGGCCTACATTCCATGAAAATTAAGTTTTATTATGCATAATTTTAAAACTTCAGGTAGGTATAAATACCACGTTGATAATGTTTGGAATAATGAAAAGATTATAACAATGATATAATGATTACTGATTGTAATCTGCACCTAAATTAATTCTCAACTAGCCGCCTCTCGGCGTTTTCCAGAGTTGATTGCAATGTCATAAAATGCTAATAAGAAAAAAATTAATTTACATAAAAAATAATGCAAAAAATTAATTTATATAAAAAGTAAAGCAAAAAATTAGTATTTCTTAGGATTGCACTAGCGGAATGAAGGTCAGAAGCTTGGTCTGTTTGGGTTTCGTAAACATCGAAGGTGATGGCGTCTTTAAACTATATCCCTCTTATTGCCTCTGTCCAGATTTACAAGACGCGCATCTATGTCATATTTTGTTAATAATGCGAATGCGAAAATTCAGCTCGACACAGCTTATCAGGGTATCGAATTCCCCGTAATCAATGACTAAATGCTGCTTTTCGGAACACAGCGGTGTACATGCTACGAAAACCTTCATACCATATTTATTCCCCGTAATCAAATCTTCTTAGGAGATAAAGATCTTCCCACGTTGTGAGGTTGTGATGAAATTATATTCATTGTAATTTTCTCGATCTTATTTATCATGGAGAATTTCTTTAAAACGGCCTACGGTTGATTAGAACAGTAATAATTTTGCCAAGGGATAGCTAGAATATCACCCAGGACGGAAACGTTATGTGGTGCCCGCTTCGCTTCCTGAAATGCCCTTTGGTGCCCCGGCACCAAAAAAGGTTGAGTACCCCGGCGTTACATGGTTATACTCGTATATATTATTGGGTATGACCTAGTGTATCCTTCATAGCAATTCATATCGTTGACGTCACCTACGTCTAAATCAACTTTATTGTGGACGTCATTATCAGGGCCATCGTTCCTTTCTTCGTTTTATTCTTTGCAAAGGGAATGATAAACCTTGTTGCGTTCCCAGTTACGATCTACGGATCATTCGAGGAACCTTCGATGAATATTCTTTCGTAGAATTGTGTTGGAAGCTGGGTCCGTCCTTGGACGTCTCATTGTCAGTGCAATTTGGTGTTGCGTGCCGTGTTTGATCGTTCAAGATCCCGCTAAGGCATCGTGTGAAAAAAACTCCACATTTCGACGTGATTAATGACCGCAACTTGATTTTCGCAACCGTTTATCGTCGAGTTCCGAACACATTTATTGCCTTAAACTTACAGACCACAAGGATATCGCATATCAGCTCCTCCCCCAATTTCGTTTGCGTTCAATTCGAATATGAGTTATAAAATTCTTTTCTCGTGATGTGAGTATCCAGGTCATGGAAGAACAGGCTTGGATATTAAGCCAGGATCTCTTGTACTCTTTCCTAAAATTAAAAATCATGCTAACCGAATATTTAAAGTGCGTGTAAAACTTTAGTTATTAAATAAGATACCATAATCGCTAAGAATTAAACTACTGAAAAAAAATTATAGTGGAAATCCAACTAGGTACCGGAATTCAATTCAGTGCAAGTATATTTCACGCAAACAATTTTGCATCTGATATGATCTCACGTATTCTTATGAGTTTATTCTCTTGTTTCTCAAAAACACGGGAGTGATAACATCGCTTTCATATCCACCACACCTTTCACGCTGGTACGTATTGTAATAGGATAATTTGGTAAACGAAATATTTACATTTCTAGTGTATAATTCATTATTTCTTGTGAGTAAAGAAATTGGTACACCTCAAACATTAGTTCTTAGTTTTTCTTCGTCCGTGGTTTTTTATCTTATGCGTTTATGTCATCGAAAGATATGTTTTTGGCGTGCATGATTATCATTTTATCTAGCCTGAATGTGTCCTAAAGTTTTTAAGAATTCACCATTCTGTATTCAGAAAATCGCGAATGGACTGTACCGTCCGGCCCCAGGGTAAAATATAAAGCCAGTCAACAACGCCTGTAATGTAGGCTATAGGTTTGTATTCTATACACGCATGTGCTATTGCATCTTCTACTGTGTTATATAAATACATGTCCCAAGCGTCTATGTATGATATTTAGATACATGTTTTATGGAGAAGCGTATTTTGATGAATCATATAGCTAACATGTCTCGGTATGTCCATCATCCCTCTAAAAAAAGAACATCATCGATAACCCGAACTATTTAAGTTACTCGGAAGAAATCGTTCAAAGGCCATGATGCGTTACCCTCCGATTTTTGGAATCTTATTGATTCTTCCTGGACGATGACCTCGCTGGATTTTAGAACAGAAGTAGAGTAATTTCTCAACCTGGGTAAACACAGTAAGCTTTATTGACTCAAAAAGTGTCATGATTACTTATCTGATGAAAATATGGAGCGAAGCGAGTGACAAGGCTCCTTATCGAGGGCAGTACCCTGAAAAGTGGGGAAACGCTTTAGTTTCTATTCTCTTACAACTCTTGTCGTTGACATTATGTAACTGAGAAATAGATAAGGGACAAAAAAATCTAAAGTTTCTTTTCCCAGAAGTAAAGTTAGCTGCGTTAAGCTATTCGGATTATAATTCGATTGTAGCGATGTGATATTCTGATGCAATTAATCCTAAGCCTCTCTGTTATTGTCAGGTGTGAGAAGGGTCTCTATAGTTGCCAATATGTCAGCTATTAATCTATTTATCAGAAAATGAAAATTGTTGCGTTCGTGGATTAGAAATTAGTAAATTAAAAGTACAACGAAAGGCAAGGAAGAATTGCTACGTCAAAGAATGGCACGTTATCCAGATTCAAAATGATTCAGGATGGGAATATTTAAAAGATGGAAGATGCAAGAAAAGACTCAATTTACTTAACACAGAGAAAGTAGATTCTCAGAATGGGGTTACTGATATTATGCATGCTCCCTGTTACAAAGAGAGTTCAAACCACTCAGACACAGGGACAATGATCAGGGAAATAGATGCTTGAACGAAACGCTTCAAAAATTAATTTTTCCACGAATTAAACTTGAATGTAATCGATTACGGAGGTAAAGTCATGGTGCATCCCCTGCCATACGTCATAAGGCGGCAGGTAGGGTAAATATTTAGATTTAGAATAAAATCAATCTGAAACGCTTTAACTGTGTGGAACTCCATCTTAGTAAATGGGTGGGAAATAATTTTACAAAATTCCACTGTTGAAACAGTGGAATTGGAATTTAACACTTTTAAACAGTGGAATTTTGTTAATTTATTTCCCTTTACTATTTTGATTTAGATGAAAATGGAGAATTAAGTTGAAGATGATATAGAAGATATCATCTTCAACTTAATATTCCAAGAGATAAACGGATATAACAATGAAGGATATAACAAGATAACCTGCGTGGGTATTTACTTTAATTTGCTGTTGACGTGAAATTAAATTAACATGCCATGAAATGTGGGTGTATTCTTATGGTAATGTAGAGAGTAAACTGATTTTCATCTTCTATAGAGTGGTCTTATGCATGAAAGGTACTGACTAACGTCTTTCATCATGGTCGCTCCTTGCCATCTATTTAAATATGAATATGTCTATTCTTATGCATGTACTTACTGGTAGTGTATTGCTATATTCTGTCATGTTCTTTTTTCTCATCTTTTGGTTATTACTATCGGTAGTTTTGCGCAGGTTTTTCAAACCCCCATTCTTTGTGGACGTATTCCTTAAATGGATAATTTTTTTCCAATGAATCTCTCAGGTTTTCACATCCTCAGTTCTTCTAATTTTTTCAGTACTATTCTCTTTAATTCGATTATTTTATAATTAATGACGATGGGTTGGATAGAAAAAGAGAATTTTAGTCTCAATCTCGCCCAAATAAAGACGATTATTATTATTATTTGAGAATTGTTTTTCACATGTTCATTGTTCTGCACTTACATAAATTTATCCACTCATAGCATTCTGCCTTATTGAGAACAGGCAAAATATCTCACTCCTCAACAACCTAGTTAGCCTCTTTGTATTTACTTATCTGTTTATAGTTGATGGTGGGCGGATTAAGGTTTACACTGGTCTCTGGTGTAAATACTTCACAGAAAAACATCCTAGATACTAAATACATAACTGTGTAAGATCAAGCCTAGAAATAAATAATTAGGTTGGAACTTGCGTTGATATTAACCTATCTTGAATACACCTAACGAAAAAAACTAGAATTTCCCCTCTTATAGTATTAATTCTTTTTCTACCACAATGTTGCCGGTGGATGGGCGATGGAGAACTTATTTAATGAATCATCTCTTAGATAACGCTACCATTATATAAGTATTATCTAAGATATTCCTGTGTGCATACAAAAGCTGAAAAGCAAACAAATACACATTTTCGTATATGCAACTTAAACATCATATATAGGGAGATACTCGTGAACGGGTTAAATAAAATTTTCCCTAAAACAGATTAGTATTGAGTTTGTTTATTGGCGAGAGATTATTTAAGTGACGTCCTACGCCTTGGAATGACGAGCTAATATTTCGCCCGAAGGGGTTGTTGAGAACTTTGCTCCCTTTCCTCAGTCTATCTTATCATATGCAAGCAAGGAAGATGCAGTTTGGTAATTAGTTTCAGATTCAAACTAGTATATACTAGTCATAGTCATAAATTAGTAATGCCTTTAAATCTATTGAAATGTTTCTGTTTTCTAAGACTTTTTCTGTCCCTTTTTGTCGAAAAGAACTACTCACAACTATTCATTGTAATATTTCCTACGAAAGACGACCAAGCTGAGGCTAACGAAGAAACAAAAGAAAAAAAGAATAAGCTAGTCTGGCTTTAAGGGTAAGGTAGCAAGAACTCACTTGAAATTAAACATATTATCCTTACAGGTTGAGCGTTGGTGAGATATGCATGGGAGTAAGTGCTTCCAGTAAACATATTTAATATAATATTGGAGTAGATCGGCTTCTATAGTGATAGGTTTTGCATTAATATCATATGATTTCATATCCAAATTGGCTCGCTTAGAATTAAAAAGTCAATTAGAGATGTTTCGTGGGTTCAGTAGATAATTAATATAAAATTCAAATGCAATGTTTAAATAATAATAAATCAAGTAGAGCCGAGTTACACTTGGAAGTTTCAAGAAATTCCGACGAGAAACAAAATAATTTTCTTCTGATCCATGTTTTACTATTAGCTTCCTATTTTCATATGATCTGATAAAATAAATAATGTAAACGTTTGAACTATTTAAAATTTCTAATTATGCACGAAAATTCCATATGATAATTACGTATAGTAATAGTTACGTGATATTGGGATCTTTATTTTCGTACAATTTAATTTTATGTGATGTGGTTCACCGAAAATCCATTATATTGTTGCTATAAATAAGGGAAAGATGAGTAACTTTTAGTGTATTTATGTTACTAAGTTATTAACCAATTTAAGTTGACATATAACCTATTCAATGCAGATTTTATTCTGACAACACGAATGTATCGAAACGAAATCAATTATTATCATCATTGTAGACATTAGGATGGAGTTAAACTCAATGAAGGTAGGTTAGGTTGTCCAAACGAAAAAGAACAGCTATAAAACCTCATGCGCGCTTCTCAGTTTATTAAATAAGTCAGCGTTAATTCAATAAAACAAAATTAGGGAACTTTAGGGAACCATGCTTTTATATTTCTTCGCTTCATCGTAGTTGAATAGGAGATAAGGCATGAAATAAGTAATGCAATTTCAATGTGAACATACTTTACCATATCAGAGCGTCATCACTGCCGTATGGGATGGATTGGTCTTTAATAAGAGCCACATCCGCTAATATCTAAGTATGATGTGTTCATCGGTATGCTTCATTACTATCAGCTCCTACGCAATAGCTTTAGATGTTTCAATTTAGATTTAGACACCTGTCAGCTCGCGCAAAGTGCTTTAAAATCGCTGAATTAATCTCTCTGAACTTATCTCGTTCAAAAGTCAGTTTTCTAAAGAGGCGTTTAATTAACTAATTCAGTTTAATTCAGCAGCCTCAAATATATTAAGAGAATATCTAAACTTGGACTCTCTGAAGTTGAATGGCCTATCAATCAAGCAAAATAAATAAAATGCATATTGATGAATTATGAAGGAAATTTAGATAAAAACGAGAAGTGGGATAAGATTTTTGTTATATTAGTACGGTACGTAATAATAAACTGCGTTACGGATAAATTAAATTTTATTACGGAAAATAGTATAGTGATTATTGTAGTGAAATTGGTGATTCGCTCTCCTTTGTTTTGTGATACTGTTTAAAATTAATCAAATTTAAAAATAGTTTATCGTGATCAAAAAAAGGTATGCCAATGAAAGTATTTTGAATGAACATGACGACCGGAGCCGAAAATGATTTTTTCTATAGCGTTTGTGCTGAACTCGCACTTTATCTAAAATATTCTTATTAAATAACAGTTTAACATAAATAACAACGGACTTACATTTTCGAGGAGATGATTGTCATGTTTTAGGATGGCTAAGCGAATGAGAAAATGGGATATTTTAAGCTAATGTCTGTTCATGCTATTATTTTCCCTCACAACAATAATATCAACAGATAGGGTGAATTTCAGTATTCCTATAATTATAATTTTTAATTATATATAAAAGGTAATTTTTGAGCGAAGGAAAATTAGGTAAAATACTTGGGTATTACTCTCACTTTTCAGTCACTTAAAATGAAACTCGCACATAAATAATGTGATAGGAAACGTTGTCAATATACTGCGTTCCAGTTTTAGTAGTCAGTTGATTGCTGAAAACTGTTGTTAAAATGTTTTAATGTCAGCAATTAATCGTGATTTAAAACCTCCAGATAAACACCGCATGGAGATAATTTACAATGCTCATCACACAAAAATTATTTGAAAACGAATTCTTCACAGGAAAATTCTTCGTATGATAAATTTGAAGAAAAAATGCCACTTGCGAAGACCAAACCTAACCCAACCTTTAAGGAGATTTACTGAATACATTTCAACTCCGAATCAGTTTCTTTGATACAAATTTTGGATAACTTCAGATTTATAAGAGTGGTTTCTATTTCCAAAGAATCAGGGATTCGAAGAATTGATCGTTCGAAAAATTCGCTTCCGAAGAATTTGCAAATTTGCATGCTTCCGTCATTCTTATAGGGCGGAGGAAAAAAGATAAGAATATATAAAGAAAGGAAGGTGGGACACGGCTGTTCAGGACTTAAAATTAAATTAAGGAGGTTTAAAATCTCCAATAGCCGTTTTTGTCTGCGTTCTTCTTCTCATTCCCCGGTATTTCGAGAAAACAAGACATGACACCGCACTTTTCGAGAGCATTCAACACGTATTTCAAATGCGATGCATTCTTCGTCAGGAGTAATTATGTTGCCGCATAACCCTTTATTACCGACTATGGAAATTGGATCGCACGATGGCAAGGTGAGCGTGGAACGCTGATAAAGGCTTTTGGAGAGCTTTTAAACCTCTAAAACAATACTATCTAAATTGTATTCGAGCTGGGTCCTAGGTGTAGTACTAATGTGAGAGGGGACATGGGGGTGTGTCATTTACCTATATCATGAAGGCAGTCGCGCCGTGTAGCTGGAGGCGAGGTTCGTGGAGATGAGATGTGTTTCTCCCGAGACGAGGAACCCGCGACTGAAGTTCACTCCGAGGTTTAGGAGAGAGAACCGGAGGGAGGGGGTGCCAATGGGTCACTTGCGCGGATGTGTCCAATAATGATATGGAGTAGAACTTCAAGGGCAAGGTGAACGACTAAGGGGTTGTTGCTACAAGTGCATGCGGGAGATAGCAGAATGCAACACTTTCCTTGGAAATTTACACTTGATGCCAGAAGGACCTTCTTCTCTCAATGGGTAGTAGTGTAATAAGTGTAGTTTTTATTTTATGACCTCCTCCTCTTGTGTATGCTTTCATGAGGTGTAATATTTCATAGTCAGCTCGTATCTTTACCGTATAACACTTTCTGGTGTTGTCATTGTATCTTCTTGTCATTATCGCAATACTTATTATGTATATGACGATTTGGATTATCTGATTGCTGCTTATTCATATATACCTTCTGTACAGCGTATCTTTTTTACCGTGTTATACATCATTTCTACCTTATATATTCTTTAATGTACTGCCTACAGTAGGTTTTTGGAAGGATTTCAACAACATTACTATCTGGCGAGAAGTCTAACTTGCAGCGTAGGATTTAAACAATTATATTTAAAAATAGCCCCTCCAATTATTATAACTACTACCCAGAAATCCATCTTTCTCTTTATTTTATTCTTTCCTACACCTCTCGTAGGTTTTTCACACAACCCTTCTATTTGTGGGTATTTTCCTGCAGTGGATTTGTTTTACTGTGTAAAAATTTTCATAAGCAAAATTCAAAAAAGAAATGTAGTTATGGAGAAGACTGTTAAAAATTAGTTGGGTGGAAAGGAAAACGAATGTTGAAGTTTTAAACGAAGTGAATGAAAAGAGGAAATTGATAAATGCAATGGAAAAAAGGAAAGTAAAATTCTTGGGTCATCTACTGAGACATAACAATATAATAGGGATAATATTAGAAGGAAAAGTGTTGGGGAAGAAAGGAAGGGGAAGACTTAGGAAGAAATATATTGAAGATATCCAGACAAGGATGGCAGTTGATGGGTGATGATCTGAATTCAGAGACAGTGCCTTTAGACGATGATGATGTGTTAAAAATTTTTACAGTTTTTTTATTTGCGTCACCAAACCATTTATTCTTTCCACACTTAATTTTTATTTTGCACTTATTCAAAATATTTTATGTATAGTTTATATGCCTGTTTAAAAACTCCATTTAATTTACCTACTTTGTACTAGACAAGGATTTAATGGTAGATGACCATAATCCCAATTTCGCCCTTTAAATATGTTGGGATGAATGCGTGTATGTATGTATACATATGAAAATAATATGATGCTCCTCCTGCCTTCAGAAATCTCGAATTCAAAGAGCGTTCGCCTAACTAAAGGAATCGAATTTGTATTTTGTTGGGGTATTGCATGTATGGGTAGCAATATTTTTTATTTCTTTTAAAATTCATTTTTATTAAGTTAACGTCGCCACCAGCCCATGCGACAAACTGCGACGGTTTTGCACAATGAATAAGGAAATAAATTCATCGATTTGAATTCGACTGCTTAATCCCAGTCATTGTGTTTGGCACGAAAATCTCAAATTTTGATTTAGTTACTGAAAATTTAAATGAATTCATCAAAATTCTTGTTTCCAGTTTATTTTATTGGTCTTCTCAAAGTTCTCCAGCCTAGCAACGAATTGCGAATATATCTTAATGTGTCTACATTCGTTTTTATACATACTTCTACAGAAACGTAACACACTGTAAAGAAACTACACATTTACTATTTAAAAGAATAATGGATCTAATATTTTAATTTATATATAACCACAATATACATACATGACCATGGTTTCGAAGCCTAGCATCATCATCATGACGGTGCTATGCATCGAAACTAAATCTTCTATTTAATGTGCAGTTTAATAATTAGAGATTAATGATATAAATTAATCTAATAATATGTAACCTCATCTCCTCCATGGCCTAAAATTAATTTAAATCAAGCTTTCATAGTGTGTTTTTCTTATGTTGTTACTTCGAAGACCATCAAAAATATACCATACTTTGATAAGAGCAATAAAGTTTGATGTTAATACAGATGCATTTTCGTGCAGCATAAATACATAGCTGATTTTTTTCACAGGTGCCCAAAAGGGCTGTCGCGTTTTTAAGTAACTCCTTATTTCCAGTCAATATAATACCTACGTATTTTTCTTTATTTATCGTCACCACGTTGATTTCGATTTATAGCAAACTGTGAAGATTGTCTAATATTTTGTGATCCACCAAAAGTATTTTACGAAAACATTTTGCATATTCGAAACAGTATTAGGGATTTTATAATCGATGATAAATTCATAGTGATTTTTCTATCGTAAATAATATTTATTGATAATTATAAAAACAAACAAAAATTCAAATAAATGGTTCGATTCAATTTTAAATTTACTTCTGATAGCCGATCTTTGCTAAGACTCTGGTTTTGATCGCTAATTTAATTACATAATACGGAAAAAAAAATTTTAATCACTGTAAATGGACATAAAAAAGTCACGTAAGTTCAAAAAGTAAAGAAACCTAATTTCATCGAGATTTAGTGATTTTGCTTAGTATATCAGTTGTGTAAGAATTAGTTTCTTCCTTCATATCTTAGGTTTTGGGATGTTGTCATTTATTAAGACGGATAATGATGTTACACAATGAAAAATTCGGAATTTTTTATTTGTTTACAAAAAAATATCGATGCATATTACAAAAATTAAAGCATTACAACGAAATGAAAAAAAATAAACGGTGACTACCCTTAGAATGCTAAGCACATACTTATGGATAATTTTTATCCATCTCAGATAGCCATCTGTTGAGATCGGTAAAATCATTCATAATTACCTCGCCTAAGATATCCCATAAAGAAATAGTGGCACCATTCCTTCCCTGATCCGAATAGCGCCACAGCAATAAATAAATCATTGAAACGGGAATTAATGGAAATGCCATAAAACGTTGCCCCTCCACAAATTATGCTGAGGTGCATTAATTTCAGTAATTAATCACCAATTACAAGCTCGGAGATTATTGTCCTAAAGTAGCTGACAGTCGAAACAACAATAACTATTTTATTGAATTTACTTTTTAATTAAAAGGAAAGGATAATTTGAATGTATGATAGGACCATAGTAGTAAAAACACGCAAACCGAAAATTAAGTTTGCGTGGTCATCATCATCAGGCGACTTCATCGTGTTACACATTTATTTTTCCCAATCATGTTTGTATAGCATTGCTCATTATCACGGTCTCGTTGAAATACGAAGAATTTTTCACTTTTGCTCCTCAAGTTTTATAACTGCAATAGAAATATTCCTAAGAGTTTGATTGATAATCAGCAAATTTAGTAGACATCTTAATAAAACACAGTAGTGTCCGCAATTGATGTTCATAAAATCAGTACCGTCAACCAGTTAACATCTTCAGGTGATGAAAAGAATCTTCAATAAGAGAATCGTATTGAAAATCTTGCAGAAACTGTGAGTTTTTTTTAAGATTTGTGCTCTGAAGTTTCACACAGTTACGCGCGAGCATATCAATGATATAGCAGAGCTGAGATATAGATTATCGATTCAGTACTAGAAAAACAAAAGTGGCCTTTTAGTGAAATACTAGACGATGAAACTCCTGATAAGATAGAAAATAAATCTGATGATGATGATCACTTGACAAAATCTGCCGTTTAAGTTTGAAAAATAAATATGTGGATAAAGTACCACCGGATGTTTCCCTCAGATTCTGCCATGCTGATGTTCACAATACCATGCCTTACAATCCGGAATTGATTAGTTTCCATGCGTTCTTAAATATTTTCACCGCTGCCTGCTGTCTAGACTATGCTGGTGATCCTCATGACTGGTTGTTGGTTAAAAGATTGTGCGATTCGTCTTTCTCTTTTATCACTTCCACACTTTCCGGGGTCCTCCGCATGACTTTCTGGTCTCCTCCCTTGCAGCGACTAGAGAAAAACGGTCGTACGACCGGTGACAAAAGGATGATGTCAAGATCTTCCAGGTTCGTGAATCCTGTTACCGCTGACGCAGCCAAGCCAATCGAGCTCGAGATTATTAGTCCGACCAATGTATATAGAGTGTATGAAAGGTAGAAAATCCGGAATGGGGGTCCTTCCGAAGCAGTTTCCGGTAACGTAGGCAGAAAGTTGATGCTGTTAGGAAGAATAAAAGGAAAGTAATCAGCTGTTGTGCATTTCTCGTTCATCGTTTATTCATATTGCAAATGTACCAATCGTAAAATAAAGGAAGCTATCATTATCTGCTTGCTCAGCATTCCATAACTGAGGTTCTTGAAATAATTGCTTGTTAGTTTCAGATATTTACATTTATATTTTATTCAAATTTTAAGATTACAAATATATATATAAACCTAATATTATCATATTCAATGTTTTATTATGACTTATGGCAAAGTTCATTATATATGATTTTTTAAAATAAGGCTTCCAGTATATTGATTTTTATGATTGACAGCATATCACGGGGAATACTAATTGTATTTCTATTGTTTCCTTTATTATGGCATTACGATTGTTTTTTGTAATTTAAAACTTTCTTACAATTAGCGTGTTAGTAATATATTTTCTGCAATAGTAACAACTTCTCCGTAACATGAGTAGTTTGATCTTTATTAAGACTAATTAAATTTACAATTTTTTACAATTTTATTTTCGATGTCTATTTGTTTCTCTAATGAGCTCAGTGTTATTGCATCTCCATTTTTTCTTTTCCGGTGAACTTTATGTATTTAGTAATATAACATAGGTATGCACACACCGTCATGTGCTTGTTTCAGATGTAACATCTTTCTATGTGTCAGATATCATTGAACTGTACATGATTTTCTGTCGATTATTGTACATTTGTAACTGGACTTTGCAAGTGATGAATACTGCTAATATTGTTGATTAGAGCGCATCCCACACGAAAGAGTGTGTGTGAAAGCAAATCCGATTCCCCTTACCTGCTGTTCAATGCTTCATTTAGCGTGAAATTTCCGTCTTGGAGGATGGAGGAACATCCGTCTGTTGTGAAAGGCTTTCTCTCGTATGTAATCTGTCCACTGGCGATCGACGCTTGGGTTCCAAAGCATATGAAGCCCATGACGATCATCCCCGATATACCACCTATCAAAGTTCCCTAAAATTTAGGAAAGGAAAGAATCATAAATATATAAAAATAAATGTTTTAGTAACGGTATAAGTAGAATAAAAATTTTACGAATGAGCCTGCCGGTCATTTGTTGGCGATGCTCTACTTGTCTCATATTTTGATATGAGACAAGTAGAGCATCGCCTGGTAGGGTGATGTACAGTGGGGGCTTCGTGGGCCCCGTGGCCGCTACGGTAGCCGTGAAGGCCTATCAGGAACCCTGACAAATCTTACATGATACAAGTAACGTATTACTGATTTAGGTTTTTTAAAATTTATACTGACTTAGCTAATTCACAGCGGTGTTTTTATATAATTCATATATTTTCTGAATATTTAAATTTTTTCAAATATTTATTTTATTTTTTATTAATACATGCTTATTTTGTATTTAGTTGGGTTTAATGTATGTATACGCAGTAATATTTTTTACTTTCTCCATATACGAAGTATAGAGAAAGTATTGTTTTCATGAAAAAATTCGACTTCGAGATTTCAACGGAAATACATGTTTTGGGGTCCCTAGAACACGGTTTGACTATTTTCGGAATGATGTCTGTGTGTATGTGTGTGTGTGTGTGTGTGTGTGTGTGTGTGTGTGTGTGTGTGTGTGTCTGTATGTGTGTGTGTGTTAGTGGGCGCTCTATCGTGAAAACTATTGGTCGTATTAATACCAAACTTCGTATATAGTACTGTGGTGTGTGCTGTCAGAGTTGGTTAGTTTTTGGAATAAATCGGTTGACCGGAAGTCGAGCTTCATTCATTATAGCTCATTTCCGGTTTTCAAAATATCTCCATAAATATGATATATACGTGCATTGTTTTACTTATAAAAGTTTTAGATTATGTAATTTACTATAACTTTTGTATTTAACATATTTTTTTATCACCGGTTGATTAGGAGTTATTCGTGAAATACCGATAAACCGGAAGTAGCCGTTATGTACTTTGTGGGCGCTCTAACTTAAAAACGATGCATTATATCAACACCAAATTTCATATATAGTACTTTATTTAGTTTTTTAAGAGTTGATTAGTTTTTAGAGTAAATCAGTTTTACGCAAGTCGAGCTATATTCTTCAAAGCTCATTTCCGGTTTTCAAAATATCTCCATAAATATGATATTTAGGTATATACTAGTATTTATAAAAGTTTTAGAAAATAAAATTTACTATATCTTTTGGTTGAAACATATTTTTGTATCACTGATTGTGTAGGAGTTATTCATGAAATACTGATAAACCGGAAGTTGCTGATTATGTACTTTGTGGGCGCTCTGGGCTCTATGGGCGAAATGCCAATTTCATCGTTTTTCATCGATCATGTCCCGTAAAACATTATTATTGATGTTTTTGGCATCAAAGATAATAATATATATATATTAATCACTCATATTCCAAGTTTAGATGGAATAAAGAGTTCGAAATTACTGCGGTAGATAAATATTTACATCTTATTACTTTCTCCATATACGAAGTATAGAGAAAGTATTGTTTTCATGAAAAAAATCGACTTCGAGATTTCAACGGAAATACATGTTTTGGGGTCCCTAGAACACGTTTTGACCATTTTCGGAATGATGTCTGTGTGTATGTGTGTGTGTGTGTGTGTGTGTGTGTGTGTGTGTGTATGTGTGTGTGTGATAGTGGGCGCTCTAACGTAAAAACTAGACGTCGTATCAATACCAAACTTCATATATAGTACTGTTTTGTGTGCTGTCAGAATTGATTAGTTTTTGAAGTAAATCGGTTCACCGGAAGTCGAGCATTATTCAACAAAGCTCATTTCCGGTTTTCAAAATATCTCCCTAAATATGATATATACGTGTATTGTATTTCTTATAAAAGTTTTAGATAATGTATTCTTCTATCACTTTTGTATTTAACATAGTTTTGTATCACAGGTTGATTAGGAGTTATTCGTGAAATACCGATAAACCGGAAGAAGATGAGTATGTACTTTGTGGGCGATCTAACATGAAAACCATTAGTTGGATCGACACCTTACTTCATATATAGTATTTTGGTTGGTGTTTTTAGAGTTGATTAGTTTTTGGAGTAAATCGGTATACCGGAAGTTGAGCTTCATTCTTCAAAGCTCATTTCCGGTTTTCAAAATATCTCCATAAATATGATATTTAGGTATATACTATTATTTATAAAAGTTTTAGAAAATGTTATATACTATGACTTTTGTGTGAAATATATTTTTGTATCACTGATTGTGTAGGAGTTATTTGTGAAATACCGATAAACCGGAAGTTGCTGATTATGTACGTTGTGATCGCTCTTGGCGCTGGGGCGAAGGGCCACTTCATCGTTTTTCATCGAAAATGTCCCGAGAAACATTATTTATAATTTTTGTGACGTAAAAGATAATACAAAAGAAATTACGCACTTATCTTCCAAGTTTAGATTGAATATAGAGTTCGAAATTAATGTCGTAGGTTAATATTTACATCTTATATATGGAGAAAGTCATGTGCTGGCCAAATCAGATTTTATATATGGAGAAAGTCATGTGCTGGCCACATCAGATTTTTACTTTCTCCATATACGAAGTATAGAGAAAGTATTGTTTTCGTGAAAAAATTCGACTTCGAGATTTCAACGGAAATACATGTTTTGGGGTCCCCAGAACACGTTTTGACTATTTTCGGAATGATGTCTGTGTGTATGTGTGTGTGTGTGTGTGTGTGTCTGTATGTGTGTGTGTGTTTGTGGGCGCTCTAACGTGAAAACTGTTGGTCGTATCAATACCAAACTTCGTATATAGTACTGTGGTGTGTGCTGTCAGAGTTGATTAGTTTTTGGAGTAAATCGGTTGACCGGAAGTCGAGCTTCATTCATTAAAGCTCATTTCCGGTTTTCAAAATATCTCCATAAATATGATATATACGTGTATTGTATTACTTATAAAAGTTTTAGATAATAAAATTTACTATAACTTTAGTATTTAGCATATTTTTGTATCACCGGTTGATTAGGAGTTATTCGTGAAATACCGATAAACCGGAAGTAGCTGTTATGTACTTTGTGGGCGCTCTAACTTAAAAACTATTCATTGTATCCACACCAAATTTCATATATAGTACTTTGGTTAGTTTTTTTAGAGTTGATTAGTTTTTGCAGTAAATCGGTTTACCGGAAGTCGAGCTTCAATCTTCAAAGCTCATTTCCGGTTTTCAAAATATCTCCATAAATATGATATTTAGGTATATACGTTTATTTATAAAAGTTTTAGAAAATGTAATTTACTATAACTTTTGGTTGAAATATATTTTTGTATCACTGATTGTGTAGGAGTTATTCATGAATTACTGATAAACCGGAAGTTGCTGATTATGTACTTTTTGGGCGCTCTGGGCTCTATGGGCGGAAGGCCAATTTCATTGTTTCTCATCGATCATGTCCCGTAAAACATTATTTATCATGTTTTTGGCGTCAAAGATAATATCTATTATATATAGACGTTTCTCCGGATATACCTATATATATATAGGGGATCAAAATTCTAACCATGTTCCACAAGCGCCACTGCTTTGAAATTTTTACCACGTTATGGCCATGACGTGTAACCTCCAGGAAAAAGCCGACTTTGAACCTCGGTGTCATGGGTTCGATTCCAGAAGGCCCCAAATTCGCGATTTTCTCCATAAGGATACATGGCGGGGATTTTCGAAAATTTATTTGAAGCACTTCCCGGAAAAGGAGAGAGTTGAAACTCGAGGGATCGCTAGATGCCGTGCATATCCAAAGGAAACCATAAAGACATCTACGAATATTATCCTTGGTTCGATGCTAGGTCGGGGCAAAAATCGGCCGTTTAAAATGCATTGCGGCGATTTTTAAGATTTTTTTTGATCCCTTTTCCGATGGCATAGAAACTTGAAATTCGGCATCGCATTAGATATCATAATTATATTTCATAATCAAATTTTACATATTCCCTAATGGTCCTTGGTTCGATCCCAGAGGGCCATTTGCACTCCACAATGCATTTCTTATGGGGATTACGGAAACACATTTTAGGTACTTCCCGGTATGATATTGACTTCAAACTTTGCATAAGATAAGATCAAGTCATTACTAATCAAACTGTGAATTCACAGCTACAAATGTTTCCTGGTTTCACCACCAGGCGTCTCTACAATCAGTAAATGATCCGATTTTTAAGAATTTTTTGGAACCATTTCCCAAATATATAGAAACTTGAAATTCAGCATACAGATAGAGATTATAGATACTTTTCAGGATCATGTTCTAGATTCACACGATCGTCCTTGGTTCGAATCCAGAGAGCCATTTACATTCGTGAAAAGTAGAACGTCGTTTGAAGCAGTTGTAGCAAAGATTTCTGCTTGAATTTTAAAACATAGTTAGATATAGTGATCTTCTATTGTGCCGCTTAGTAAGTTCACCAGGAAAATCCGGGTTCGATGCCAGACGTTAAAATTGAAGCGAATTTTAAGAATATTTTCAATTCTTTTTTTTTTTCTTTTGAGGACCGTCCCGATATAATGCCGAAATAAAAATAATATTGCCGATCTGCTTGCAGTATGCAAGCTACATTGCACTCGTATATATATATATCTATTATATATAGATGCTTCTCCGGATTCATTCATGTATATACCTAGATAGATAGATAGATAGGATACTAATTCACAGCCTAAACCACAAGCATGATTGACTTGAAATTTTTACGACGTATTGGCCATAACGTGTAACCGCCAGAAAAAATTTTTTTTTGATTTTGAACCTCGGTGCCTTGGGTTCGATTCCAGAAGGCCCCAAAGTCGCGATTTTCCCCATAAGAATACATGGCGGGGATTTTCCAAAATTTGTTTGAGGCCTTTCCCGGAAAAGGAGAGAATTAAAATTCGAGGGACCGCTAGAAGCCGTGCATATCCAACGAAAATCGAAAAGACATCTTCGCATTTTTTCCATGGTTCGATACTAGGTCGGTGCAAAAATCGGCCGTTTAAAATGCATTGCAGCGATTTTTAAGATTTTTTTTTTATCCTTTTCCGATAAGAAGGATACTTGAAACTCGGTGCGTAAATAGATATCATGAATATATTTCATAATCAAATTTTAGATGTTCGCTGATGGTCCTTGGTTCGATCTCAGAGGGCCATTTGCACTTCTCAATGCATTTCTTACGGAGATAACGGAAACAAAATTAAGGTACTTCCCGGCATGCTATCGACATCAAACTTTGCATGATAGAAAAGCCAGTCCTTACAAATCAAACTTTGCATTCACAGCTTACAATATTCCCTGGCTTCGATACCAGGTGTCTCTGTAATCAGAAATTGCTCCGATTTTTAGGAATTATTTTGAAACCTTTTCCAATAATATAGAAACTTGAAATTCGGTATATAGATAGATATTATATATAGGTTTCAGAAACAAATTTTAGATTTCCAAGATCGTCCTTGGTTCGAATCCAGAGAGCCATTTACATTCGTGAAAATTAGAACGTCTTTTGAGGCAATTGTAGCCAATATTTCTGCTTGAATTTTCACACATAGTTAGAGATGGTGATCTTCTTTTGTGCTGCATAGTAATTTCACCAGGAAGACCCGGGTTCGATGCCAGACGATGAAATTTCAATGAATTTTAAGAAAAATTTCATTCCTTTTATTTTTCTTTTGAGGACCGTCCCGATATGATGCCGATATGAAATTAGTATTGCCGATCTGCTTGCAGTATGCAAGCTACATTTTACTCGTATGTATATATTAATCACTCATATTCCAAGTTTAGATGGAATATAGAGTTCGAAATTACTGTCGTAGATAAATATTCACATCTTATATATATGGAGAAAGTCATGTGCTGGCCACATCAGATTTTTTAAATTAATTTTTATAGTTAACTTTGCAACCAGCCCTTGCGACTAACTTCGACGGTTATATATAAAAAAATAAATGAATAAACGAAGAATTGAATAATAATAAGAGTCTTGTATTAGTGCGAGATTGAGACTTTTAAGTTTCTTCGTATATCTAACTCTTCGTCATATAAAGTTTTAGGATAGAAATTGCTTAAAAAGAACTGCACAGAAAAAAATACCTTGCGGATTTAAAAACCTAAGGTTTAGCTTAGGAAGAAATATATACCGCAGCAGGAAAACACCCGCGAGAAGGTAGGTGTGAAAAAGCTGCGAAACCTACTGATAGCAAAGTAAATACTTATGGAAAACCAGGTTAAGAGAGATCTGAAAGGCCTACAGATCCATGTTCACATAAGTATATCAATATAAATGTTTGCAGAACGGTGAAGAATATAGTGGAAAGCATATAAAAAGTTTACAAGAAAATAAACTGCAAAACTAAAATTATAATAGAATAGTGGATATTAAAGAGTTCACAAGTACAACCACATTTTCCGGATAATATGGTTGCATGAGAGCAAAATACGCAAATTAAGGTTCTAATAGACAGTTATGATTGGTATACCTTAGCGTTGGCCCATGGAAAGAACATGCCCAGCACGAAGCAGGAAGTAAGAGGTCCAAGGGTAACTCCCGAAAGACTCCAAGAGACCTGAAAATAAAATACCATCTTAAGACCTTTTCTTTCAAAGTCAAACAATTTCACACCCTCAGGGCAATTCACCAGTCAGTCGGCAACTTACCTGAACCACAGCACCTAAATTCTCAACAATGAATACCATTCCCACGCAGATCACTCCGAAAACCACAGAAATGACTTTCATGAGAAAGGAGGCCCTCTCTTCTGAGATCTTCACCTTCAGAAAGGGTTCGATGAAATCTTCGTACGCCACCCCAGCCATTGAATTGAGACCAGTTGACATGGAGCTGTAATTGAAACGTATTCTGTATTGAAATACATTCAATTTCGTCAGAGTTGGTGATAAAATTTCTGTCTTCGAAGAACTAAGATAATAGACGTTCTGATCGTTTACCTTAAGGCTGCGCTGAAGACCCCTGCCATGAATAATCCAGGGAGTCCTGGAATTGTGTTTGCCACGTTCATCACGAAATATGGAAGAATCTGGTCAGCAGACTTTATGGCCTATTTGATGAGAGACGGTGCTCTTTTACTTGAGTTCTTAACTGCGTCATAATATAGCGATTAAAAGTATGAATGCTCCAAAAGAAGTAGCTAAAGTTAGCTGCGTGGAAGCAGCGTGCGTGTACAAATTAGATCAATAGTTCAGAGATAATTAAACCTTCAGCTTGGAATATCTTAAGTTTAGAAGAACTGAGAGTAGAAGGAAGATTTGGAGTGATTTTTAGATGGTTATCCACATGATGAACTACACGACATCACGATTCCCGCTTTCAGCGAACACTATATTCGAAACTCGACGTGAAAGATTTTGAAATATTATGGTAAAAAGAAAGCTGCAATCAGTCTCTTTTTTCTGATACCACAAGATACACAAATCAGGTAATTAATTAAGGAGTTCGGTGTTTCACTCTCCTTTCCATACCCCGTTTGGTGGTTCGCAGGGTAATGCTATAAATGTAACAACCTCGTTGCTGATATCACAGAACCATCCTCCGGAACTAGCGGCTGACTTGTTTCATAGGTTCTAATAGCATCCAAAATTTTTATAGCATTAAAAATCTGAAGTGTAGAACACTACCTGTAATTTCCTCTTACACATTTTAGGAGGGATTGAAACGAAAACTTAGAATCCTACTTTTGGGCGGATTTGTTAGTGAGCTCACTCTTCGGCATATTTTTATTCCATCGACAGATTCACATTGGATGACAATTGTGGCTATCTTTTAAACTTTGATATCTAAATATTTAAATATAAATGTATACTCAAAGTTATACAAGTTATTAAATAATAAGGTATCAATATATTTTTCATAATAAGATACTAAAACGATTTCCGTCGATTAACATCATTTTCATGCTGATTAAAGTAAATTAAAGCAACACAGGTTATACCACATAAAAGGTAAAAAGGAATTCCATTAATCAAAATTTAGATGTAGCTACAATGCTGGTTGAATTGGTTGGAAACTTTAGGAAATAGTTATCCATTAAATCATAAAAAGAGACATTTAATAGCATTTTTAAGCATCGAGATCTATACGTTTAGCAATAAAAATATTCTCGGTAAATGCAAGCACTCAGATGAATTAATACCTGCCTTAGATACGTACCTTTACTGAAACTAGGTCGCAGTCGTGGTAAGAAGCATACATCAGCAGCCCTGCGTATAGGCTGATGGCATAAATGAGATTCACTCCGAAGTTGAATGCAACGATCATTCTGCACGAAAGAAAAGTAAGTGAAAAGTATCATTCCACAGAAATACTATTCCTCAAGTTACATTAAGTAACATCTTGTGCATGGAGTAACTTGTAGTAATAACGAATATTTATTCCCTTGAGTTACAAAGGATGTAAAGCCATGAGATAAAATATTATACAGACAAACTTAAATAAGAGGGATATGGCTAAGTTCCTTCATTTTCATTCCCAAAACCATATATGAGTGAGGTTTAGAAGTAGTGAGAGAAGAAATTTCTGTAAGAGTGTCATTTTTCCCATCCATACCTCTATTATGAAGTCTTTTGGTAAACACAACGCTATGTGCGTGTAAAAAAGAGCGTGTTTTGACAGATCACTGGAAATTATTAAAATATATTCAGAAAGTACAAATGAAGAATATCCGTGCCAAGAATCGATTAATTTACTGTCTTTGAATTATCACCCCGTCGAAAATTTTCCTTGTACCTATAGGTATTCCTATTGAGTTAAGTTTGGTTTTAATTAGCATATATTGGTTTCTATAAGTTCCTATTGTTTTCCTATTGGTGTCTTCGTTGGTTTGTATTGGTATTAAGAAGCTTTGCATTTCCTATTGGGACGTTTTATTGCATATTTTTGGTGCCTATTATATAAGTATTTGGAAGCTCGCTTTTCTTATTGGATTCCGGTATATTGGAGAATATTCCTGAGATATAACAATCAACATTAGAAGAGTTTAGGGAACTTAAATGTCACGGACTTATAATAAACGCACAACTTAAAATGTGCGTGAAGTAATACAGAAAATTAGCAAAGGCTTCTAAAATGTATTCGTGGAATTCGAGATCAATTTCTATTAAGATTTAGTAATTTAATCAGTAGAACCGGAAACGGAATTTATGTGGTATGCGGAAACCTATAGGATTTTGTTTAGAACCAATAGAAAAACAATAGAATTTCGTTTTAACCAATATGGCCAAAACCCTAAAGGAAACCAATAAAATTTATATTGGAAATGTATTGGAAAATTTTATTGGAAAATTTATTGGAAACCAATAAAAAAATTCCACTAGGGACCGTAACCAAGGATTTACTATGCAAAGATGCCAGTAAATCAAAGAATGCATGCCTCAATCATCGTTCCTTAAAATTCTTCCTTCATATGTCATCAATTCATTTGGTGAATTACTTTTAAGAAGTAGCTAATTTCTTTGCAATAATTCCTCATCGTCGAATTTAACCATGTCATAAGTTTTAGGCTCGTATAAAATTCGATCCCATGTTAGATCATTCTAAGGAACGTTGACCAGAGCAGTTCTCTGATATGAATGAGAAATACCACCATCTTGTAATAACTTTTGCTAACATCCGTGCGCTTCTTATGTTCGGCATGGCTAGGAATCTCTGGACCACTCCTTGGTTGATGGACAAGTGCGTGACCCAGTTGAAAGACGACCCAAACACCGTGTTCCAGAAAGTGTGCCGGACCATCGGGTCAGGGTTCATGCTGAAAATATAATAATAATGACGTCTTTATTGGGATGAATTTCAGTCAAACATACCACTCTTACGATTCACCCTTAACCTACAAATGCACAACGAACACAAACAACCATTCGCTGTAGATATCCAGAAGTTCCCGTTGATGGCTGTGACTATAAGTTAAATCACTAACTCCGAACATCATCAAAATTTGTAAACGAGTCCAATGTAAATTTCGCTGCCATCAAGCAGCATCGTCAGGGGTACATAAGTGACTCATGTACATGAGTGAAATGTACTGTCCTGGCCAAAAGTAACGCAGCACCAGCCGTAAGGAACACTAGGGAGGTGCTGCGTTAATTTTGCCAGGAGTGTACATCGGACTTGTTTACAAATTTTGATGGTGTTTGGAGTTTGTGACTTAACTTATAACCATTCCCTGGATCGGAAAAATCCGTTCAGCCGGAATTCGAAGCCGGGACCTTGGGAAAGGTGCGATAGCGTAGATAGCATGCTATCCACTCGGTCATCATATGTGCCAGTCAGTATTTTAAAAGTCACGCATTGTAAGAGAAGATAAAAAATACTCAGAGATCATACTGACATGAAAAATTCTAATCTTCCGCTCTGTTCGTTTCTCTCTATAACTTTGGAAAATCCGCCGACTGCATTCGTGCCGATCCAAATGACAGCGATCATCCCCCCGAACATCAGTACAGTCTGCAGGGCGTCCGTCCATACGACTGCTTTCAGACCACCCTGAAAAAAAAATCGACGTTAACGAAACCTTTGTTTTAACGTTGATTGTAACTAGCGTAGTATTCTCTCGGAAATTTAAGGATTTCCAAAATTCACCATCTTTTTCAACTAAATTTTTATACTCTATTAATCTAATTATTTATTTACCAGTGAATTCCACAATCAAAAATAACGGAATCAAAATTAAATGCGGTTACCAAAAAATAAATAATCCCGATACGATATTTAATTATTCCTTAGAAATATGTTAATTTTGACGTATTTAAAAATGTTGTAGCTGTTTATTGATCCTTTGTAATGTTAATATGTATTTTCCATTGGTGCAAATAGTGCTTGTTAATTTCCTGTTATAATATAATACTATTTGTTTATTTGGTTGTTTGAGCAATGCCGCGTTTGTATACGTAATCTTTCGATTTGTTTAACGGCAAATTTCTCATGTTTTTGAGAACGAAAGGATTAATAATTTGAAATTGTATCCACAAAGCTAAATTTTAAACCCTCAATTATAGTAAGTGATATTATTCGTAAAATATATAAATTTAGTTTCAATTTCCGTAGTTTACCAGTGGTTTTATTTCCATAAAATGTCGGCTTTTCGTCCCCTCACATTTCTTTCCCAAATATTCGTGTAAGAGTTGAGTTCAACAATCATCTTTATCGTTTGGGAATTGTTTATGCCCACACAAGTACGCAACCTTTTCGTAATTTTTCTCTTAATTCTCTCAATTTCTACTCGAATACGATAGTCTACGACCAACAAAGGAATATCTACTCAATTTATCTATTATCACTGGTAACACGAAGTTTCTCGAAAGTCATCTGTTTCAACGACATCTTTTACCCTATTTATTTAATTATTTATTTATTTTTGTTTGAATTTCGTCAGGTGGAAGTCTCATCCAATGTTTACACAGATTTAAACGAATACAACGTGAAGCCATATTAATGCAACATACCCCTGGTACCCACTAAGATCACAGATATCCTATAATTACAATTACTACATAGTCAGTTTACTTCGGGCCTTTGCTAAGCCGCGTATCGTTACGTCACATTGTCAATCATTAGACGGACAATTTACAAAAAATTCACAAAATTTACATTCTACTTTTCTACGATAAACTCTAACATCTGCAATAAAAATAATGCGAACAATCCTAGCGAGATGGAATTTCGTGGAAGCCATCTTAAAAGAAAAACACTTTGTAACTTCCACAATATATGGGCACGTTTTTAAATTCATCGATGGATACATCAAACCGTTTTTTTCTTCACTGATGGATTTACGATGAATTCCATCGCTTCCATGAAGATTATTTCCCGATGGATCTGATAATAGTAGCGGGTCATTGAAATGTTACTATCAGTAACCTCATAAAAAGCCAGTAAATGGCAACTTACAAAGGAAAATATAACGTATTTATAATACACTAATCAACAAACAAAAGCGATGCGATGAATTACGTTTTAAGAGAGTTTAAAGATTTATGGAGATGGAACAAGTTGTAAATGCATCAGTAGCCATCTTGTCAATCAGCAGACAAACCAACGAACTGTTCTGAAATAAATCTAGAATCGATAATCCATCGAAATAATCAGACAAACATGCAATCCAATGCTCATCGCATTGCTGAATTTAAAAACGTTACATATATTTCAGTCTACTGGTTTCCTTAACATGTTGACGTCTTAATACTGCCAAGTATCACCTGATGATGTTAACTGGTTGACGAAATCGGTCGACTGAAATGTACATTGTGGAGGTTACAAAATATTTTTCCTTTAAGATGGTTCCAACATATGGAGTGGTTAATGGAGATTTAAACTCCTAATTGTTCTTCGGTAAGGGTTGGAAGACCTCTTCAGACAACGTATTGTCATTTAACCCCTCTATTTACTGACGAATATTTTGCGATACCCGTCTCTTGTATCCTTAGCTTTGACTTCTGTTTATGATTTCCCCTTTCTACATAATTTGGTTATATTATATTCTTCTACTCCATACTATTCTTCTATTTAATTCCATCTATGACTCCGTTACTTACTCGAAAAATTCATACTAATCGATTTATATTATTTAGATGTCATTCCTGAAAGCAGTGTATATACTTATGAGCCATCTCAGAGTTTAAACAAAGATTTTCGATGCAAGCGTAAGAGAGAAATGAAAATTCAGGAGAACTCTTTAAGATTAAAATTTTATGAGTCTCAGCGTGAATAAATATTTTTACTTACCAGACTAGTGTAGAAGATGCAGACCATGCAAACTATAGGTGTGATTAGGTGGACATTAATTCCGGACACTGCAACATTTAAAAATATTAAGTAAATCAAAGTAATAATTATTGCTTGAAAAGTTTTAAGAATATCAAGCGCTATCTCCTTAGATTACTGCTAAATATGCATTGATATTTTGCATTGATAAGCTTTTAAAAAGGTTCAATAAACTGGCAAAACGGTTAATAAAAGCCGTATAATTCATCTATGATTGAACTTTTTAGGTTTTTCTCTGTCGTATTATGTCAAATAAACGATGGTGTACCAATGATAACTACGTAATAAATTTGACAAGGATAAATGACCAATAACTAAGGAATTATAACTGTATTTATTTTTATAAATTTTCTTATAGCTCAAATATTTCTGTTTCTGGCAACAGAATATCGTGTTTATCTATCCAACATAAGAAATAAAACGTTCTCGTTTACTAAATCTCATTTACCATGACTGAAAGCTAGGGCAGGAACGTATATCACAATCGGAATGTACAGGATCTGCAAAAAAATAAATAATGGAGGTAGAAAAATATAAAAGATAAGTGTAGGAATTAGAAAAATACAATTTAAAGTAACAAGGTGAATGCCAGAATTAAACCGAAAATATTTTCCGAAAATAAGCAAAGCAAAATATTTTATTGACTCACGGCTTGATTATGTTGGGTCTGCGAGTATATTTTGCGTTCAGAACAACAAGTTTATAATTTCTCTTTGTTTACATTAAATTTAATCATGATATTATTCTATGTTCAAGTAAATGCGGGAAAAGAAAACGATATATATAGTCAGAGAAGAATAATATAAACAACGTATTTGTAATTATATAAAAAATTGTGAATGATATTTTTATAAATGCACAAGTGCATTTATAACACACGGGTTTACACGGGGAGTCAGATAGGCGGGTGTTTTAAATATCTCAACGGGGGTTGGGTTGGGTTGGGGGAGGATTTCTAGATTTCTAGATGTTTGATAGATATCCCTCCCCCCTACCCCAACCATCGGCAACGTTGCCGTTTGTAAACGGGTAATTTCTTGCAAAATCACGAAAAATCTTAATTTTCATCGTAGAAACTCGATCAAAAGACGCTTCTATATCTCTTAGGACGAGTTAGACGACGAAGTTAATAAATTGTTGCTCATTTGAATTGTTTATAACTTTTTAAATCGTATTCCACGCGGTCAGTTTTTTTATGGTCCCCTATGCTGTGGCGGCCGGACGCTCCCGAGCTGCCAAGGCGAGTTTAGGGACCGGATTAGGACGGTAACCCTCGAAATTTCTACCTGAAAAAATGTAACGGTATCACCCCCGCATAACTACCATTAACCAATGTATCTTCTCTACTTTTCCCGTTGATATGGATTAACTCCAAGTAAAGGTCGAGATCATCTCCGTTAGTTATAATTATGTTACACTCAGGGCAGTGCGCAGGATTTGCTCGTGGGAGCGGTTTTTCAGTCAGGTGCGCGCTGGTAGCGTGGGGGGGGGGGGTTCGAACCCCCAAACCCCCCCCCCCCCCCGTGCGCACCGGCCTGGCGAAACAGTTATTATTTTTCTACGGCTGCGATAGAATTTAAAGTTTAAGATTCTACATTAAGATTTATCCTCAAATCTCGGATGGGGATAACATCCTACCATTTATAAACAATATGCATTCACTGTTTGGTGGTCCATTTGAGAGGTAAAGGCTCTGAAATGCTCAAAGGTCATACGTTCCGATTCTTAACCAAGTTAGTTAGTGAACGGATTAGCACGTCCATTTGTAGTGCGGGAAACTGAGTTCTAGGGAAGGAGCGTAATTTACGGGCGAGAAGGTGAAACTGCATCTTCTCAATTCTTTTATGGAGCGGCAATTCAAAACCATTCATTACAGAGTGTGTGCCTTTGATTCAATGGAGATGACTAAAATGGGGAGCATAGGGGAATAGATAAGAATGCTTACGTCGCAGGAGAGGAAAAATTTTCCGATCTGAACTTACGTTGGCGATGATGAAGAGGGCCGATCCTAAGAGACGCACGCTGCGGTCGAAGCGGAGTTCTAAGTACTGCAAAAAAAGTTGAGGCATCATTTAAGTGCAGTTAATATATTTATTAAAGGGTAGCTTTATGACCTTACCCACCACCTTAGATGTCCAACAAAAATGTCTTGTGTAATGCTTGATATAAAGTTCACCATTTGAAATTAAAGCTAAAAGAGTTGTACTTCCTATTGTGAAGTTTATTTTTTACTTTATGCACTGAATACAGTATATTTGACTTAATTCTTAAGTTTAGTTTCACTCTACGAACTTCATTTTAGCCGTTACCCAAGACATTTCTGTTAGACAGCAAAAACATACTAAAGACTTCATCTATAGATTTTTTTCATTTATCCACGAAAAAAGTTACTGTAACTGTTCACTGTATGAAGAATTTATAGAAATACAATTTAGTCTTTATTTAGTATCACCTATTTATATAGCTTAAGTTATTTTATTGTTAGTCGTGAAAAGAACTTCATAGAGTATTCATAATTTATACTAATAACATGAATTGATTTACTTTCACGTTTCTACGATTACTCATACGTGTAGGTATCTACTGATTAAAAATATAACTACAGATACAAACGGCAGATGATGTTAATCATTTTATCAGAGATTCTGTTTAGAGAGAAGTGCTTTAAATAAGGTATCCTTTGGTATCATGCAAATATTATTTTTTTACTATCAGCGGCAGGGTAGCAAGCAAGCCTTCTGTTAAATATATGAACCTATTATTATATAAATGTATACGAATATGTATACTATATAAATATTATAAAGGAGATTGGCCAAATATTGCATTTGTCAATCATCTTTCTTAGGTGTCCAATTCAATATTTTTCTGTTTTTAATAATAATAATAATATATGCACTGATGTGACGTCCTATGACGGAAAGCCTCCTAAGGACAAATTGAAGTGAAAAAAATCGCAGAAAAAATACAAACTACTCAATAAAATAATTTTAGAATTATTTATAAATATACAATAAAATTACTAAAATATACAATACAATATGCACACATCAAGATTACAGCGTTCGAAGATGGTCAAATAATTTTTACTTAAACTGTGACAATCTCTGCACTTTATGTAGACTGATTGGCAAAGTATTCCAAAAATTGATGGCAGAAACAGTGAAAAATCTCCGAAATGTGGCTGTTTTATGAGAGGGATAATAGAAATTGTCATCATGAGCACGTGTATTTGGGTGGTAACCAAGTGAAGGTCGATATTTAAAGTTTTTATCTAAGTAATCAAATACACCCAACAAATATTTACTGTTTGAATGTAAAATCTTACAAGTATGAACATCAAAATATACATATCGTATAATTTGCAGGTTTCGTTGATTACCTCGTAAGATGTGTTCAAGTTCAGTTGGCAGTACACCGGCATGAAGCAGAAGACGCAAATAACTGTCGCTATCACAATTCCGAAAATCGTGGTTGCATACTGCGTGCCATAAGTGTACATCTCAGCTGACATCCCCATCAGCGTAATTCCTGAAACGCAGCTAAGGAAATAAAATCATGTACAGTTGATTACTTAAGTTAATTAAAAATATACTCAGCTTGGTAACTCATCGAAGAACTTTCTCTCAAATTTAGAAGTAAAGATCTCTTTGGCATGATAAACAAAGTGCTATGTGTATAAGAAAATAAACCTCAATAAACCTTTCGATATAAATTTTTATATATAAATAGAGTAGAAACGCAGCTGTGCTAAGACGTTAGTGTTTAAATGCTCCAAAAGCTCTATTTTCGAGAAGCTTGGTAATTCCACCAGCCAATTCTAGGAAACCGACCGAGGGTGTAGATATTCCATAGCTGCTCCTACTATTTGGTTCTCTTAAGAAAATACGTATGTAGAAATTGTGCGTGCAAAATTTCAAAAGAACAAGAATTCAATTAAATACTCATAGAAATTAAAGTCAAGAAATTACTGCAAATATATGTAGATTTACAAGCATTTTCCCTGTTAATGATATACCTCATTTCATTTTGCTGTCGATTTTGGCACTACAAGGTTATTACTAAAATATTTTTATATAGATAAATAATGGATGTGTAGAATATTATGTTCAGGCTAGGGATAATATTAGTTAATTTACGTCTACTAAAGTATGGCAATGTATAATCAAGTTCTCCTTCGGTAAATATCAGCGAGCAAGTACTATTACTCCATGATGATATGAGTATTTTTGCCAACGACAAAAATTCCATGAAAGAGAGTTACTTCTGAGATAATGAATTTGAAAATTGCGTTAAAAAGCGTATTTAAAGGCATATGAACCTATCCAAAGGTAGAACGCTCATGTATGCATTTTATTTCATATATTTTAGCGGTTTTTGTATTCCTCTATTATCTGTGGGTGTTTTCTCGCGACATATTTTTTTCTTTGTCCCCATTCAATAAATAAATTCCCTGGCCAACAATTTTTTCCTTATAATTTTTCTAAATTTCATAAAATTTAACAATCGACATAGTAGGCTAGGTAGGAATGAAGCCCAAAAAGGCATAACCATCTCGAATTCCATGTTATTATGGCTAAATGTAAATAATTTCATCGATCCTTCACGCGGTTTTACACCGATAACAGTGTAAAGAAAGGAAAGTTGGGACACGGCTGTTAAGGAATTAGAGGTTTAAAATCTCCAATAGCTGTTTTTATGGGCGATTCCTCTTCTCATTCCCCGGTATTCCGAGAAAACAAGATGAGACACCGCACTTTTTTAGGGCACTCAACACGTATTTCGTATGCGATGCATTCTTCGTCAAGAGTAATTGGATGATTACTCCTGACGAAGGATCCTGATCCATGATCCTAATCTAGTTACTCCAGACAAAGATTGCATCGCATTAGAAATATGTATTGAGTGCTCTCAAAAAGTGCGGTGTCCTGTCTTGTTTTCTCAGAATACCGGGGAATGAGAGGAGAAACGCCCGCAAAAATGGCTATGGAATATTTTAAACCTCTTAAACGATTACAGTTCGTTTCAGCCTGATGTCATCGACTTACCTGGCTATCAGTGACATGGATATGGGGAAGACCCCCATCCTCTTTCCTCCCATAAGATATTCCGAAGTCGTATTCTGCTTCTGCTTTGCACAGAAGGCGAAGTACACGCCGATGAGTGCAGAAGATGCCAGCATCGCTATGAAAATGGAATAGTCGAGGAGGGAGAAGGATTGGGAGATGGTCGAAGGCCGAGTGGGCTTGAGACCATCTTCAAAGAGCGTGGAGTGTGTAGACGTGTCATCCTCAGATGAAAAGTAGCTCGCCGAGGTAGCCATTTTCACCGGTAACTATCACATCAAACTGTAAAAAGAGAAATTATTTGGTTTTCAAGTCAAGAAGTAAATAATAGTAGAGTTTGGAATAAAAGTCGGAGATTGGGCAAAAAAGATTCATCATGAAACTTCGACGACCGAATAGTATAGATACATTCCTGATGGATATTCGCCTAGGTAAAGATCTAATTATTTTCGGAGAAAATATCCCCGAAAGTTTTTATTTTGAGCTGTTTTTATATATAATATTAATTATGGGCTTAAACTTGCCAATAAAGGGCCAATCTATCTATCTATTTAGACACATTCCAGGGTATGCATTCAGAAAATGGGAAGCGATGGCTAGATTTGTATCTTCAAAATATTATAATAGTGCATGTGATTAAATATGCATTTTACGAGACTAATAACAACATTAAAGAGGCTTTTATTTGGGCGATGGTGGTTGATGAGTCCGTTTGCCCTACTAAAACATAAAGAAAGAGATATGTGGAAAAAAGTATACAGAAGAAAACTACCTTGTGTATTCAAAAACTTAAGTTTCGGTTAGGATACAATACATAGGTATCAAGAAAACACCCCAAGAGGGTGTGGTAATCCTGCAAAACTTACAGATAGTTAATAAAAGGTTTAAGTTGAAAGTAGGTTGAGATAGATCTATAAGGCGAAATATGCACAGGGTACAGAAATTAGTGAAGGGAAGAGGCGATGCAAGAAAATTTTCTAATACATTCCTCTTCAAGTTACAATAGCCTCGCCGTCATAATTCTCAACCACAAACAGATAACAAGCTTTTTGTCGTGATAAACAATGCAAACGTACTCTGCTAGCAGAGACATTTCTCTGTCAACTTTCAGATAAAGCTTCACGACATAATGTATGCAAATAACTGGTCCAATCCTCATTTTCATTTGTTTAGAATGAACTGTTGAATACATCATTGGAAGTCATGGTCCTCTTTGGTGGTTAATCTTTTGATTGGTAGGCACTCATTATTTTCCTTTACGTTTCCTCTCTGTTGATCGCTTTTCTTTTCATTTCTTTTGTATCTCATTACTCCGCAATCTTATATAATTTGCTTCGAGGGTACCCAGCTTTTTCTTTCTCTGCCAATTTTAATTTTCATGTCTCTTTCCATTAGATCGACGATTAACTCGTTGTTCCATAAATGATAACCACTTATATTGTGTCCAGTCTTACATTCTATGGGACATCAAAATCGTTTATTTTCTCTATACAATACATTTTTTCTGCACTTCTCTAGCACCATATTTTCAAAGACATCTGTCCCCTGTTTTTTCCTTTACAGATTTTTCACGTTTCTGAACTATAAAGGGTTTCAATCTCTATATATTTACATGATAACAACTATCATTCGGAAGGGATGGCAGGAGGAATGTATTATAGAAGACATAGATTTGATGCAGAAGACTAAAGATGGCTAGTGGCTATAGTTGCTAACATCATCAGTAAGTGGTAGTTTCATATCTTTGATTACTTGCATGGTGCTGAGATTTAATCCATCCCACCTTATAGTAAGGCTAACAATATCTATATCTTTCTCAGAGTATTGTCTTGAATATTGCGAACGTTTCTTGGGATTACTCAGCAAAGATTGTGCTGAATGATGTCCAACTTTATCGTGACAAAAATTAAGCTCTTAATTCTACGTCCTGTATTATTTCAGGATAACAACTTACTCTGATTACCAATTTGAACAAAATAGTCAGTGCACGCTCCGCGACTTGGTTCTTTTATCCTTTGAATCCTTTTATCCAATGAATGGTAGAATTGCTTCTTATCTGAAGGGCCACTTCCATAACTCCCATAAAAATAAGCGATTGAGAATTATTTATTTGTCTAATATACTTTCTTAGATTTCAGACGGTAAAATATTATGTTCACGGCTCGTCGTGTTCTATATCATTCCTGGGAGAAAAATTTGTTTCAGACTTAGCTCTCGATCTAATACATGACAGAGCTTGACGTCAGGTGATAATTTTGAACTCTTACATTTGTAAACATACTTAAACAAACGAAATTTACCATTTTCCGACCGCAAATGTCAATATTTATGTGAGAAGGCTACCTCAAGCTCCTATATTTTAACCTTCTTCGTTACGAGAATAAGTCAACACGTGTAATAAAAATCATTCGTATGTAGGAAGGGAATGTGCGTGGTTATTCTTCCAGATAACCAATTTAACCGCAATGAAGACTTCGCTGAACTCTCTATCCTGAACGTGCGAATATTTCCTGAAGTTCCCCTCAACTGATTTTATTGGTTTCCTCAACTTCCTGAATAATTTGAATGTCTTCCGGGGAATAGTTTCTTTGGACTCCTCGTGGAACAATCATTGTAGTTAATATACCCGTTTAGATAACGGAAGCAGTGAATTCGCAATTTGTACATTTTCTTCTTGATCATTGCATGTATGGCAAAATAATTCAATTGCCATTGTGAGTGTGAATTGGAGAACTTGTAAGTGATTATTATAGGCTCTATATGCTTATTTTTTCACTTTAGGCATCGAGCTTTACGGTAATAATAATTATGATGTTTACTATGCCCTGTGGCAAACCACCTAAGAGTCATAGTGTGAGAATATCTCAAGATACAGGCGGTCATCTACGTGAATGAATAAAGAAGTGTAGTTTAAAAATAGTATACATAATGAAATAAATATTACATATAGAAATACACACATCGCATAGTATTCAAGAATATTAATTGAAAACATATTGAAACAATAGGTTTTAAATTGAATTATTGTTTGTGTCTCACATTTCGTTATTGGGAGGGAGTTCAAGAATTTGATAATAAATGTTTTATTGCAAGAAGTAGATAATAATTGAACAATAGATTCTAGGCGTGACATTGTGGAATGCCACCTTAACTTATCAGAAACTAATTTAGTATTTTCCACAAAAATTCATTTCACACGACCGATTTCGACCAAGGCCGAGGACGGACCTTAGGATTACAGTAATGTTTTTGTTAAATAACAAGTATGCTTCAGATTTTTTTCGCACTTGTTCGTTAGGAAATAACTAGCGAACGGGCAGCGCGGGAATATTTCAAAAAGCCTCGCGTAACCCGTGGACCACTGTTTCAGTATCCTCGATAATATCCGATGGAAACTTAAAAGCGGAGTTTAAAAGAAGTAGTGAATTCCAATAATAATATCACTGATCGCAGGTCATGTCTCTCTTACCTTTTCTAAATGGGAATATTCTGGAATGACGAGTAGGAGCTTGGCCGTGTGTGCTTCTCCTTGGAAGGAGAGGCTGCGACTGAGTGGATGCCTCTTGGAAGCGATAAGGCTCGGTCCTAATAGGTCACTCTTCGCGGATGCTTCCAATTATCGTGAGGGACTTTGCGCATCAAGGGCAAGGTGATTGGCAAAAGGGTGTTTGTCTTGACTGAGGAAGTTTATGACGGACGAATTTTTCCCCAGAGGGCGCTTACTGAACAAGATAAGAAGTGAGTCAGTCTGCCCTTTCCTTGCTAAGCCGAAATGCTGAAGTCCTTGTTTGCCCAGAACAATGTCTACATTAATAAAGCATCATAGCATTCAATGATGAATGCCTACAGTGAATGAAAAAATCCATCTTGTAGTGAATTTTTCCTATTTGATGACCATGCATCTAAGCAAAAATCATAAAGAGGATCATTAGCCGAGTTTATACACGTAGAGGGACCCTTTTATTTTTGAATGACCTTATCAGAGTCAATAATACAGTGCTGAAGATTATAAATCCAACATCTCATGTTTTAATTTCCAAATATATACAAAATCAAAATATACAGCTGATGGTCAGCTAAAAACAAATCACAATACATCACAGATTTTAGTTCTAAAAAGTGTTTACGACATCATCTATACATGGATCTATTTTTTCCTTTTATTATTTACAAAAAATACGGCGCAAGATATTGGAACATATATAATACTCTCTTTCTTATCAATATCAAAATGAATGTGATATCTTCACTTATAATGATGTGCTTGGACATTACAACTGATTCACGGGAAATGCTAGAGCAGTTCAAATAGTCCGTTTAAGATATAAGGGTCTTTCTCGGATAACAAATATTCTCCTTGAACTTTTAAGTTTCTTGGAAATCTAAAAAAAAACCATCAACCTCAGAAATTTGCCATCGCATTCCATTCGCCATTTGCAGAAATGAAAGTTGTTTGGAGAGCTTTATAGACACATATAATTCCCGTTAAAGCTTGTGGTTTGTCTTTGCGCAGCATTGGGGCGAGCTGTTTTCGGAAAGAGTGGCCATAGGAGATTGATAGAATAGCGACCCAAACCCCCACCGAGAACTCACTATTTCGGAAAGTGGATTTTCCCAAACCGAAATTCGTCCATTGCGCAAGTGAGGTGAGTTTCGCAGATATTATCGCGAAACTCATAATTCTTGATAAAGAAAGCGAATCTTTCGGAATGATTACACATTTTAAGAATATACATTGTAGCGGTATATAGTAGAGGTGGGAACAATAGAATTATTCGATTGTTTGCTTCAATCGAATCATTTATATTAATAATTATATACACAATTTTTCACTCTACCTAACCGAGTGAAATTATCCGATTGTTTTAGCGAGTGAAAATAATCGATTACATCTATTCGATTGTTCGAAGTGAGTGGTTCACTCGTTGAGAGGAAGTGAGTGAAAAATCGAATAGATCGATTATAATCGAAATCGATAGAGGAGAGGATAGTAGTGACGTGTAACGTGATCTTATTTAGGGAGACTCTTGTATAGATATGTGATGCTGATGAAATATGAATAAAGATTATCAAATATGTATCTGACCCGATATCCCGCCAGCCAGCTGTACCTGCCCCTGTCCCTAACCATCATTTTTGTCCCGTTCAGCCCACGAAAGCGAGAGATTTCATTTGAATGAAAACAATCGAATAACTGTTCGATTGCTTTTTTCAATCGATTGTCCCATCTCTAGTATATCGTATAGCAGTAGTAGTACAGTAAACAGTAATGGAAGGGTGTTCCCGAGCCAATTTTCTGCGAAACTGGATCATGGTTGAGAATGGCTACTGAATAATGCAGAATGGCTTTCATTTAACTGGTGGTCTCCTCCCTTGCATCTGCCCACATATAAAGGCTGCACGACGGGCGTTAATAGATCGATGTGGACTTCTGCCGAATTCGTTGGGCCTGTCAACGCGGATGCTATTAAACCTACCACTAAGGTGATTACGAGTCCGATTAAGGCGTAGATGGTGTATGAAAGGCGGAAGATGACCAGAGGTTGGTTCTCTATCGGCAAGGAGAAGTTCGTTGGAGTAATCTCAGGTAAAGGTGAAATCATATTAGCCCTGGAAAATGAATAAGCTTCAAATTAGTTTCGCGAAATAATTTTGAAACCATGGGTTGATGGATTCAACAAAAATTCTATTAGAGACAATGCTGGTAGAATGAGAATTTCGATTCATCGCAATTGGAACAGCCGGCCAGAAATGTCATGCATATTCACACGGGAAATTTAATATATTGTCAGATGATATATTTATATTAGTAATTCCTGTAATTATAATTACAGAAACTAACACTACAAATATATTATCTGTCAAAATATTAAAATGTATAATTCAATCTACCATGTTAATAATAAATTGAAAAATTTAACTTTGTGTTTTCCCCAGGAATTTTTAATACGTGAATTTATTATTTAATTTTCAATCTAGTGGAAAATAGGAATCTCGGTTTTATTTCATTTATTAAATGGCGTTCCACGAAGTCCGATCAGATCATGTCGATTATCACTGCGATAACTTTCTCCATTTACCATTACATCATTGTATCTAACTTAATGATAATTATATTTACCTTAATAATACTAATCATACCATAATTATACGTAAATATTGTATGTAACAATTATATGCCCAACTAGTTTTCTTTCCTGATGTCATTAAAATAATTTTTCTATTTCACTCATGATATTAGTGTTTTTAAATCCAGGATTCTTTATTTTTGAAAAATTTCAATCATATTTTCCAAGAGCTAGTTGAAATCGAGAAATCAGGAAATATTCTTGTCTCCTTTGGCGATTTGGAGCAAAATATTTATTGAACAGGCTTAAACGCTTACTGAGTATGAATTATAAATGAACTTCTCTTCAGCTTCAAGTAGAATGGCCAGACGTACCTTATTTCGGGATATAATACCGCATTCATCGAAATAAATTTTTAAACTATTTCTTTACTAAACTCTTAATTAGGATAGAAAAGTGTAATAAGTAGATGTAGCCTTCACTCTTTGGTATCCTATATTCGGAAAATAATTAAAAGACATAATAATCTTATGATGGTTATATAGTAGATAAAATCGGTCGTTTTATTAATCCATGTGGACCTGTCCTAAGATAGAGAAATATCCCATTCATGTGGCTTGGATGTGATATTCATTTTTAGTTTTCCGTGATGATAAGCTAAATTTTAACACTATAAAACATATTATATCAGATTTAGATGATTATATAGTTATAATACTAGTCGAGGGTGAATTTTTATCGATAAATGTAGTTCTTATAGACACGAAAAACAGCTCTGCCTCCTACGTATGTAGATCATATTATTATCATAGCATATCAGTGAGATTTTCTCTGGGACAATACTACTAACCCTTACAACGACCCCCCTAAAATATACATCTGATATCCCAAAACCAATTTTTAATGCGTTAAACATAAATTCGAACCACTCTTTAAGCAGCAACTGTTGGTCAAGGTTAATAATATCACTTTAGATTTCACCTATGCTCTTTCATAGGAAGCATATATTACTAAATAGTAGGGTATGTGTGAGACTAGAAAAGCGTTCATAATTTTTATCGCGTAGGGGAGAGCGGGGAAATGGCGTACACTTTATCGAGATTTATTACAGCTCATATAATATTCTGTATAGAAGCATAGACACATTATCGAATGTTACTTTGTTTTATTGGCTACCAAATCGTCACCAAACGGCTGGATTATTTATCTTCATTTTTTTGTAAAACAATTAAAGAAAAAATGTTACACTGCACGGAATTGCCCCAGCGGTTGGGGTATTCCCGTACGGGGGACGGGGCAATGCCGTACATAAACATAGGCGCATAATTAGTGAAGTGAATAAAGAAACAAGCATTGCACACAACCGATTAAGTCTAGTTTGGCCAGTAATAATTAAAGTTTTCGTAGTTAATTAAGCATACAATGCAATTAGGTATTGATACAAAAGTAGCATGACTCTGCAGCACTACAAGCAGAGTTAACCCAACCTGAACAAAAACAGCAGTGGAACCAGAGTTCTTTTTCTTTTCCGAATTCCCCACACATAAGGCACAAATCCTTGGGAACCATCTCCTAGGCAGAAATTCTTTCATCTACGATAAATGAGACGGTTTGTGGTGAAAATCTGTGGAACTCCTTCATAATATAAAGAACAACTTTGTAGAGTCCACAATCTTTACTATTCTCAAGCACAACCTAGGTTTCGTTACAGAGTAACATCTTCAAGTGAAAGGCTAAAATTCCAGAAACAGCCCGAATATAAGCAGGAGGAGGGGGTAACGTCGGGTACGCTTCGAGTGCACTCGGTTACATTCGGCAAACGGACGCACTTGATCGCCATGTCACGTTGTTAGAAGAAAAAGATGTACAGTGCAACAGTAGTGCACGAGACATTCACTGTGTCGGAGAAATATCTTCGGTGTGTTTGAATCTTATGATACCAGTAATCAGTGCAACAACATTGCAGAAAGTTGATAGGTAAGAAACATATCAACGTTTTATAAAAAACGCCGTGATTTATATTGATTTGTTTTTGCAGCCCTGTGATGAAGAATCAAAAAAATAAAAAACGAAAAAATTGATTGATAAAGGAAATGTAAGTAGCAGTAGCCGTCCATTTCAAGACATATGGACCGAAATGTACGGGATTGTTGACAGAAACTACAGATCATTGTGCATACTGTGCAATGAAACGGTGGTAAGCAGAACAAGGAATATAAAGAGACATTTTGAAACTAATCATAGTCAACATTTGAATAAAAGTATCGATGAAAGGAAGGAATACATTTCTAGGCAGTTACAACTCCATAAAAATCAAACAAATTCAATCTTTAAATTTGTAAAAAGCTCTACAAATTTCACATCAGCAAGTTACTGTATAGTTCACTCCATAGCTCAGCATGGAAAACCCCTCAGTGACGGAGAATTTATTAAACAAACATTTCTTGAATGTGCACCAACCCTATTTTATTTCATGAAAAATAAAGATGACATTATTAAAAGAATTTCTGAGTTACCACTCAGTAGAAATACTATCAAAGACAGAATAATAGATCTAAATTAAAATGTACAAGAACAATTAAAAAAAGATTTAACTAGTGTTATATATAAAAATGAAATGATGTTCGTGACGTCGTGTAAAACTAATAAATGGCTCGACCGATTGGAATATTTTTTTTGTTTTGTTTGCCTCGGTACGGAGGTGGTTTAGGAAAAAAGAAAATAAGGACAAAACCCAAAAGGAATAGTCGAAAAATTGGTTTTGCTCTTATTGGTACATCTTCTTTCTATTGGTGTTCGTTGCAGAGACAATCTATTTCATTTTTCCTTTGAAAATCAACGGGCACTCTGCTAGTTGTAAATATTTTTCGATTTCTCTTGATGAAACTATTGATGTCACATCAAATGCTAGAGTGGCCATTATTGCAAGATATTCTGATGGTCTCACAATGAGAGAAGAGTTAATAAAGTTAGAATCAGCGCCTATAGGTGCACTCCTGGCCAAAATTAACGCAGCACCGGCCGTTAGGATCGCTAGGGAGTGCTGCGTTAATTTTGGCCAGGAGTGTACATCAGGAAGAGAAATATATAAGGTTTTAACAAAAACATTTAATGACTCATATTTAAAAACATTTAGTGTAACATTTAAACAATGATATCTCTAAAATTGTGTCAGTCATGACAGATGGGGCTCCAAATATGGTTGGAAAAAATGTGGGATTTATAACATTGTTAATGGAAATTTTTGGACATTCAGTTATTCCTTTTCATTGCATTATCCATCAGGAATTGTTGTGTGCCAAATCTGGATTTTCGATACTAAATGATATGATGTTAGTTGTGACGAAAATAGTGAATTTTGGAATGAATACTGGAAGTTGAATCATCCTACAATGGACTATTAAAGTTCAATAACGTGAGATGTTTGAGTCGAGGAAAAGTATTGAAGAGATTTGTGGAGTGTTTTGACGAAATTTTATTATTTATTGAAAATAAATATCTAATAAACGTTCCTCAGGTTAAGAATCACATCTGGATCGGCAATTTAATGTTCTTTACTGACCTCTCTGTTCATATGAATGAACTTAACTTAAAAATTACAAGGTTGGGGCAAAAGTATTGAGTTTATGTTTGGATACATCAAATCTTTTAAAAGTATTCTTCATATTTTCAAGCGAGATATTGAAACTAAAACATATAAGTATTTTCTTCAAAAAATATTTCGAAAAGGCAACAAAACCGTGTGAAATGGAGTCCATACTTCTGTACCAGAATATAATAAACTCATTAATTCAACAGTTCAGTGAAAGATTCAAGCCTAGAACAGACAGTTAAAATAATTAAGTATCCTGATGTAGTTGATTACGATACTTTGGTATTAAAGGATTGTCAATGGATGCAAATTAACGGTTTAGAGATGCAGTTGGTAGATTTTCAAATAGCATTTGGACTCAAGGATTTGTCGATTTAAGATCACTAGTTGAAAATATGGAGCAAAATCTTTTGAAGAAGGAAAATGAGTACAACTATGAAGAAGAAATTTTGAATGTTTGGAACAGATTACCTGACGCTAATACCAACTTGAAAGATTTAGCAATGGCTTTGCTAACAATTTTTTCATCCACATATTTTTGTGAGACATTGTTCTCAGTATTAAATAATGTTAAGACAAACAAACGGAATCTGTAAACAGATGAAGTCAGTGGCGCTTGCTTGGCCTTGAAATGTACCAAGTATAAACCCGAAATAGAAGATATAGCAGACAAACTTCAGCACCAAAAAAGTCACTAATTTTTCCTATGTTTATTTTCTAATTGTATAAATATATTTACGAAATAGTTTCTAATTAATTGTAAATATATATAATTAGAAAACAAAATTAAAATAAAGACAGAAGAAAAACTCAAAAATTTTATACTGTTTTTATGTTTTTGTTCAATTTTATATTACTTGATTTTCTATGTTATGTGTCATTGAAATATGTAAAACAAGTCTCTAAATGTAAAAAATTGGTTTCATTATTTTGGTTTTTGTATTTTATATAACATTAAACAAATAACTAACTTACAAAAATTATAAATATTTCTACTTTTTTTAGTCTTTACTTTCGTGATTTGTGACACGCCACGAATATTATGTTTCGATTTTTCAAATATTTGACACACCGAGCTCAAAAGGTTCGCCATCACTGGTCTAGACTACACTGGTGATCCTCATGACTGGTTGTTGGTTAAAAGATTGTGCGCTTCGTCCTTCTCTTTTATCACTTCCACACTTTCCGGGGTCCTCCGCATGACTTTCTGGTCTCCTCCCTTGCAGCGACTAGAGAAAAACGGTCGTACGACCGGTGACAAAAGGATGATGTCAAGATCTTTGAGATTTGTGAATCCTGTAACCGCTGACGCAGCCAAGCCAATCGAGCTCGAGATTATTAGTCCGACCAACGTATATAGAGTGTATGAAAGGTAGAATATCCGGAAGGGGGGTCCTTCCGAAGCAGTTTCCGGTAACGTAGGCAGAAAGTTGATGCTGTTAGGAAGAATAAAAGGAAAGTAATCAGCTGTTGTGTATTTCTCGTTCATCGTTTATTCATATTGCAAATGTACCAATCGTAAAATAAAGGTTAGGTATCATTATCTGCTTGCTCAGCATTCCATAACTGAGGTTCTTGAAATAATTGCTTGTTAGTTTCAAATATTTACATTTATATTTTATTCAAATTTTAAAATTAACAATATATATATAAACCTAATATTATCATATTCAATGTTTTATTATGAATTATGGCAAAGTTCATTAAAATAGATTTTTTAAAATAAGGCTTCCAATATATTGATTTATATGATTGGCAGCATATCACGGGGAATACTAATTGAATTTCTATTGTTTCCTACTTTATGACATTAGGATTGTTTTTTGTAATTTAAAACTTTCTTAAAATTAGTGTGTAAGTAATATATTTTCTGCAATCGTAACAACTTCTCCGTCACATGAGTAGTTAGATCTTTATTAACACTAATTAAATTTACAATTTTTTACAATTTAATTTTCGATGGCTATTTGTTTCTCTAATGAGCTCAGTGTTATTGCATCTCCATTTTTTCTTTTCCGGTAAACTTTATGTATTTAGTAATATAATATCGGTATGCACACACCGTCTTGTGCTTGGTTCAGATCTAACACCTATCTATGTCTCAGTTATCATTGAGCTTCACATGATTTTCTGTCAAATACTGTACATATGTAACTTGACTTTGCCCATGATAAATACTGCTAATATTGTTGATTGGTGCGTATCCCACACGTATGTTGAAAGTGTGGTGAAAGCGAATCTGATTCCCCTTACCTGCTGTTCAATACTTCATTGAGCGTGAAATTTCCATCTTGGAGAATGGAGGAACATCCGTCTGTGGTGAAAGGCTTTCTCTCGTATGTAATCTGTCCACTGGCGATCGACGCTTGGCTTCCAAAGCATATGAAACCCATGACGATCATCCCAAGTATACCACCTATAAACGTTCCCTAAAGTTTATTAGGAAAGACAAGAATCATAAATAAATAAAAATAAATGTTTTAGTTAGGGATTAAGTAAAATAAAAATTTGACGAATGAGCCTGCCGGTAACGAAATATGAGAAAATTGAGAATGGCCTGGTGGGGTGATGTACGGTTGGCACTTCGTGGGCCCCGTAGCCGCTACGGTAGCCGTGAAAGCTTATCAGGAACCCTGAAAAATCTTACATGATACAAGTAACTTATATGCTGATTAGGGTTCTTTAAAATGTATACTGACTTAGCTAATTCACAGCGGTGTTTTTTTATATAATTCATATATTTACTGCATATTTATACTTTTGTAATTGTTTATTTTATTTTTATTAATACATGCTTATTTTGTATTTAGTTAGGTTAATTGTTATTTTATTTATTTAAAATTCATACTGACTTAGCTAATTAAAACAGTGTTTTTATATAATTCATATGTTTCCTGCATATTTATACTTTTCTAATTATTTATTTTATTTTTTATTAATACATGCTTATTTTGTATTTAGTTGGGTTATTGTATGTATGCGCAGTAATATTTTTTAAATTGATTGTATTTACGTTAACTTTGCCACCAGCCCTTGCGACTAACTTCGACGGTTATGTATAAAAAATAAACGAAGAATTGAATAACAATAAGCGTCTTGTATTAGGGCGAGAAATGTTTGCAGAACTGTGAAGATTATAGAGGATAGCATATAATAAGGTTAGAAGAGAAACAACTACAAAACTAAAATGACAATAGAATAGCGGATATTAAAGAGTTCACAAGTATAACCAGATTCTTCGGATAATATGGTAGCATGAGAGTAAAATACGCAAATTAAGGGACTAAAAGACAATTACGATTGGTATACCTTAGCGTTGGCCCATGGAAAGAACATGCCCAGCACGAAGCAGGAAGTAAGAGGTCCAAGAGTTACTCCGGACATACTCCAAGTGACCTAAAAATAAAATTCCATCTTAAGACCTTTGCTTTCAGAGTTAAACAATATCTATCTATAATAATAAATTCTCTCTCAGGGCAATTCACCAAAGTCAGTCGGCAACTTACCTGAACCACAGCACCTAAATTCTCAACAATGAATACCATTCCCACGCAGATCACTCCAAAAACCACAGAAATGACTTTCATGAGAAAGGAGGCCCTCTCTTCAGAGATCTTTACCTTCAGAAAGGGTTCGATGAAATCTTCGTACATCACCCCAGCCATTGAATTGAGACCAGTTGACATGGAGCTGTAATTGAAAGTTCTTGTCAAATTGAACTGTCTTGAAACTGTCTTCGAAGAACTAAGCTAAAATTTGCACCAATCATTTACCTTAAGGCTGCGCTGAAGACCCCAGCCATGAATAATCCAGGGAGTCCTGGAATTGTGTTTGCCACGTTCATCACGAAATATGGAAGAATCTGGTCAGCAGACTTTATGGCCTATTTGATGAGAGACGGTGCTCTTTTACTTGAGTTCTTAACTGCGTCATTGATATAGCGAGTAAAAGTATAAATGCTCCAAAAGAAGTAGCTAAAGTTAGCCGCGTGGAAGCAGCGTGCGTGTACAAATTAGATCAATAGTTCAGAGATGATTAAACCTTCAGCTGGGAATATCTTATGTTTAGAAGAACTGAGAACAGGAAGAAGATTGTGAGGGATTTTTGGATGGTTATCCACATGATGAGCTACACGACATAACGATTCCCGCTTTCAGCGAACACTATATTCGAAACTCGACGTGAAAGATTTTGAAATATTATGGAAAAAAGATAGCAACTATTAGTCTCTTTTCCCTGACTCCACAAGGTACGTAAATCAGGTAATTAACTAAGGAGTTCGGTGTTATCATTCTTCCTTTCCATACTCTGTTTGGTGGATCGCAGGGTACTACTGTAAATGTAACAGCCTCGTTGCTGATTCACGGAACCATCTCCCGGAATTAGCGGCTGACTAGTTACGTAGGTTCTAATAGCATCCAAAATTTTTATAGTATTAAAAATCTGATGTGTAGAACACCACCTGTAATTTCCTCTTACTCATTTTAGGAGGGATTGAAACGAAAACTTAGATTAGTACTTTTGGACGGATTTGTTAGTGAGCTCACTCTTCGGCATATTTTTATTCCATCGACAAATTCACATTGGATGACAATTGTGGCTATCCTTTAAACTTTGATATCTTAATTTTCAATTGTAAATGTATACTCAAAGTTATTCGAGTTATGAATATAAACCTATCAATATATTTTTCATAATAATAGACTAAAACGATTTCCGTCGATTAACATAATATTTTTCATGCTAATTAAAGTAAATTAAAGCAACACAGGTTATACCACATGAAAGGTAAAAAGGAATTCCATTAATCAAGATTTAGACGTAGCAACAATATTGGTTGAATTGGTTGGATAATTTAGAAAATTGTTATCCATTGAATCCTAAAAACAGATATTTAATAGCATTTTTATGCATCGAAATCTATATGTGAATCAATAAAAATACTCTAGGCAAATGTAAGCAATGATGAAAATTATACTTTAATACGTACCTTTACTGAAACTAGGTCGCAGTCGTGGTAAAACGCATACATCAGCAGCCCTGCGTATAGGCTGATGGCATAAATGAGATTCACTCCCAAGTTGAATGCAACGATCATTCTGCACGAAAGAAAAGAAAGTGAAAAGTATCCTCAGAAATATATTCACTACAGTATATCCCACAGAAGGGATAAGCTACATCAAGTCACATCTTGTGCATGAAGTATCTTGTAGTAATAACGAATATTTATTCCATTGAGTTACGAAAGGATGCAAAGCCATGAGATCTATTTATAATATAAAACAGAGTGTGTGTGTGTGTGTGTATGTATGTATGTTCTCTAAAAACTATAATATATTTCTGTCGTGTTTTAATCATCGTATCCGATATCAATTTGTGCTTTTCTGAAAATGTCCTCTTAAATGTGGTGCTACTTATCCTAATGTGATCTTCGAATGTATTTTTTATAAACTTTAAGCGAATGCTGTCTTCCCCGAAGAAATTTTTCATTCAAATGACATGAAATTAATATTTAGGTATCATTGTAGACGTAATTATATGTTTTTTCTTTGTTTATTAGATTGGATATAATTAAAGCCTGTATTTTTATCTACCTAAAATTATGAGAAATGCATTACGATCAAGATTGTTACACTATTATTAATCAATTTTAATTCATTCGTTGAGAATCAACCTGCACTTCAGCAGGTAAATTAATATACAGCCAAACTTGAATTAAGATTGATCTGGTTAAGTTCCTTCATTTTCACCCCCAAAACCATCTATGAGTGAGATTTAGAAGTAGTGAGAGAAGAAATTTCTATAAGAGTGTCATTTTTCCCATCCGTACCTCTATAATGAAGTCTTTTGGTAAACACAACACTATGTGCGTGTAATAAAAGAGCGTGTTCCCAAGGAAAACGGACTTGAAAAAAGTCTGACAGGGCCAGAAATCGACCGGGAATCTTGAATTTTCCTGGGTGCACGCCCTTATGTGCAAAGTCACCTTAATCCTTTCCTTAAAAGAGCGTGCTTTGACAGATTATTCGAAATCATAAAAATATATTTAGAAAGTACCAATGAAGAATATCCTTCCCAAGAATCGATTAATTTACTGCCATTGAGGTATCACCCTGTTGAAAATTTTCCGTGGCTCCTATAGGTATTCCTATATATATATATATATATATATATATATATATATATATATATATATATATATATATATATATATATATAATACCTATTGGTTTATGTTGGTTATAATTTGATTATATTGGTTTCTATTAGTCCCTATTGTTTTCCTATTGGTGTCTTTGTTGGTTTTGTATAAGTATTAGGAAGCTCGCTTCTCTTATTGGATTCCTGCATATTGGAGAATATTCCAGATATATATCAATGAACATTAGAAGAGTTTATGGAATTTGAATGTCATGGACTTATAATAAATGCACAACTTAAAATGTGCGTGACGTAATACAGAAAATTAGCAAAGGTTTCTAAAATGTATTCGTGGAATTCGAGATTACTTTCAATTAAGATTTGCTATTAGGAAATCAATAGGAATATCAGTAGAACCGGAAACGGAATGTATGCGGAAACCTATAGAATTTTGTTTAAAACCAATAGAAAATCAATAGAATTTCGTTTTAACCAATATGGCCAAAACCCTAAAGGAAACCAATAAAATTTAAATTGGAAATGTATTAGAACATTTTATTGGAAACCAATAAAAACTTCCACAAGGGACAATAACCAAGGATTAACTATGCAAAGATGCCAGTAAATCAAAGAATGCATGCCCCAATCATCTTTCCTTATAATTCTTCCTTCACCTGTCATCAATTCATCTGGTGATTTACTTTTAAGAAGTAGCTTATTTCTTTGTTCATCGACTCATCTTCGAATTTAATAATGTCATAAGTTTTAGGCTCGTATAAAATTCGATCCCATACTAGATCATTCTAAGGAACGTTGACCAGAGCAGTTCTCGGATATGTATGAGAAATACCACCATTTTGTAATAACTTTTGCTAACATCCGTGTGCTCCTTATGTTCGGCATGGCTAGGAATCTCTGGACCACTCCTTGGTTGATGGACAAGTGGTTGATCCAGTTGAAAGATGCCCCAAACACCGTGTTCCAGAAAGTGTGCCGGACAGTCGGGTCAGGGTTCATGCTGAAAATATAATAATAATGACGTCTTTATTGGGGCGAATTTCAGTCAAGCAGGCCACTCTTACAATTCACCCTTTACATACAAATACGCGACGAACACAAGCAACCATTCCCTGTAGGTATCCAGAAGTTCCCGCTGATGGCTGTAACTTTAAGTTAAGTCACAAACTACAAACACCATCAAATTTGTAAACGATTCCGAAGTACATTACGCTGCCAGCAAGCAGCATCATCATGGGTACATAAGTGACTCTTGTACACAAGTGAAATGTACATCGGACTCGTTTACAAATTTTGATGGTGTTTGGAGTTTGTGACTTAACTTATAACCATTCCCTGGATCTGAAAAATCCGTTCAGCCGGAATTCGAACCCGGGACCTTGGGAAAGGTGCGATAGCGTAGATAGCATGCTATCCACTCGGTCATCATATGTGTCAGTCAATATTTTAAAAGTCACACATTATAGGAGAAGATAAAATATACTCAAAATAATCATACTGACATGAAAAATTCTAATCTTCCGCTCTGCTCGTTTCTCTCTATAACTGTGGAAAATCCGCCGACTGCATTCGTGCCGATCCAAATGACTGCGATCATTCCACCGAAAATCATTACAGTCTGCAGGGCGTCCGTCCATACGACTGCTTTCAGACCACCCTGAAAAAAATCGACGTTCGCGAAACCTTTGTTTTAACATTGATTGTAACTAGCGTAGTATTCTCTCAGAAATTTAAGGATTTCCAAAATCACCATCTATTTCAACTAAATTTTTATACTCTATTAATCTAATTATTTATTTACCAGTGAATTCCACCTTCATAAATAACGGAATCAAAATTAAATCTAGTTACCAAAAATCTAAATAATCCCGATACGATTTTTAATTATTCCGTAGAAATATGTTAAATTTGATGCATTTAAAAATGTGTTGTAAACATTTTTAAATGCATCAAAATTAAATAATAATAACATACATAATAACTAATATACAAATAAATAAAATACATAATAACGTTACAAACGATCTGTTGATCGTTTGTAACGTTATTGTTTTTTTTTTCGTTCTCGCAAATAGTGCTTGTTAATTAAATATTATAATGCAATACTATTTTATTATTTGGTTGCTAGGGCAATTCTATACGTTTTCGCCTTTTGATATATTTTGACGGAAAAATTGTCCATGTTTTTGAGAACGAAAGCAGTAGTCATTTAAAATTGTATTCACAAAGCTAAATTGTAAACCTAAATTATAGTAGGTTATATTATTCGTAAAATACATAAATTTAGTTTCAATTTCCGAAGTTTACCAGTGGTTTTATTTCCATATTTTCCAAAAGTCTCTCTTCTTCCCCGCACATTTCTTTCCCAAATATTAGTGTAAGAGTTGAGTTCAATTATCACCTTTGTCGTTTGGGAATAGTTTAAGCCCACACAATTACACAACCTTTTCGCCATTTTTAACTTAGTTCTCTCAATTTCTACTAGGAATACGACCAACGACAGAATCTTTATTCAGTTTTTCTATTCTCGCGGGTAACACGAAGTTTTTCTAAGGTCATCTGTTCTGTTTCATCTATTTCAAATAAATGTTTACAACCTATTTATTTAATTACTAGCAGAAGAGCCCGTTGATTCTCAACGGGATGTTAAAATTGATTAATAATAGTGTAACAACCTTGGTCGTAAAACATGTCTCATAATTTTAGGTAGATAAAAAATACAGGCTTTAATTATATCCAATCTAATAAACAAAGAAAAAACTTATAATTACGACTACAATGTTACCTAAATATTCAATTTCATGTCATTTGAATGAAAAATTTCTTTGAGGAAGACAACATTCGCTTAAAGTTTATAAAAAAAACATTCGAAGATCACATTAGGATAAGTAGCACCTTATCTAAGGAAAAACATTTTCAGAAATGCACAAATGGATATCGGAAACGATGATTAAACACGACAGAAATATACTATATATCATTCTAAAACTACCGATGAATATTCTTTGCAGAAAGTAAGTGATTTATGTAGCTGACTTGTACCCTAATACTAAAATGCGTAAGAACTCATAAAATAACACAATTGCAATGCCAAAACAGAACTAAAGATTAAACACCGATAACAGAAATATAGTTAATGTATAAGAGTTGGAAGCACTTAAAAAAATCTAAATGAATAACTTTTTATTCATCGTATAACAAAACATAAACTTGCTTTACTTTTTCGATGGAGGGATACGATACTGGAGATTAGCTACAGCTTTACAAATTTTCGTTTGACTCCAACACTGAATCTGGGAAATCTTTACGAAATGCACTAAATCCAATTTCGTCAATTACTAAATATGTATCGATATACATTGATTAGATGTTCTACTTAATTCAGAAGATTATATCAAAAACGCCCCCAACTTACCAGGTTTTTTTATACACATTCAGTTGAATTGATCAAGAGAAAGCAATTTCATGCAACAAATTACTATAAAACCTATTTATTCCACGAGTAGTCAGTAAATAATTATTTTGATTTAAATAAAATTTGGTTGCTACAGACGCTTAAATTTGAAAAATTTCTGAAATACTGCTATGTCCACACGAGTGCAACTTTGTATTCAACACAGGCATGCGTCATAGCGCACGGTATGATGAGGCATACAATAGCGCATGCCTCTCGCAAGTTGACTGGACCTCTTTTTCATGAAGCATGCATCAGCGCACGTAAATCTAACCAGTTGGATTTTCGTTCAATTCTCAGGTCATTTCGTCAAATTTTCAGGTCAACAAAAACAAACACATATGTAATAAAATAAATAAAACAAATACATTATGTTGTTAATAAATAAATAATATTAAATATCATTTAATGACATTTCCGCTATTAAGTATGACTCCACCAAAGCAGATCATTGCTGTGTTAAATTCATTTTGAAAAGAGCGATTAACTTACATCGCGCAAAAATGTAATTAATGTCCTATGGTTATATATATCTGTAGATAAATTTAAGAGTGGATACAATTATATACTTATGCACAAGCCGAGTTTTTCTGCACTCTTTTTATGCTTAGTACAAGGCCCCTCTTCTTAAACTCGAGGGAGGGCTTCCCTTATCAGCTCATTGCGACAAGCGTCATTGTCGTAAATCGGCTGGGAAATTCCTCACTTGATCATATATTTTAAGTGAGAGTGTATGTCCCTTTTTCCTCTCCCAGAAAATAAACATTTGGGTTATGATCTTTCTAAACTCCTAGAGCAAAAACATAATTCAATTTTTATGCAAGTGAACTCCAGGGAACTTCTGAGGCTCAAATATTATATTTATTCCATCGTAACTCAGGATAATCCACTCTCTGCTGAAATAGAAAATTAAATGCGTAATTCCCATTGCTACATAAAACGAAAAGGCATGATTCTACTCAAAAGATGGTGTAAACCGCATCACCCATCAGTGTAATTTAATTAGTGAAACCGGAAGACTTCTGCAACGATTAATATCTCTAAGAATTTGAAGCGCAATCGATATAAAGATTTGACCATCTTAATTATACCTCATTAAATAGTTTTGTATCGAAAAGGGATGAGTCGTTTGAGCTCTCTTTTCCCTTGATTAGTTTGAGGGATCTGACCACCGATAAGAATATTCCAATGCGCAATTAGACCGAATGTTTCAGCCTGCTTTTCTGGTGGCTATTCTATCCCTATGGGTAGTAGATAAGGGGTGACGTGGAAGGTGGATTTCGCAAACAAGAAATATAGAAATGCTTTGCGTGTAGTCATGTTTTTGGCCTTCATTTTCAGTTCTTCGCTTGCAATCTAGCTGTTCACATCGAAAACGTATCTTTCAGAGGACTAACCTATATTGGCATAGTGCAAATACGTGTTTCGTGCTCTATTACTAAGAAATTTTACTTCCAGTTTTTCTTGCTGAAGATACAAGGATTTTAGTCGGTTTAGGAAGTGCTGTGGAAAATAACTCGAGTGTCGCGCAATTCCCCTAAGTAATATTGTGGAGTTGTGACTGCAGTGCTTATTTCTAAGATATCATTAATTGTCTGTCTTTAATTTTCAAAGTACACTTAATCCACTCAGTTAACGGAGAGTGTTAGGCGAAAGAATATACGTGTTAAGAGGTGTTGCTTTTGTGAGCGAAAATGGATACAGTGAGGTTGAGCAATTACTTAGCAAATTGTCTTTTTTTCGTCAGCAGTGGTCATCAGATATGCTGTAATGTTTTCACTCAAAATAAAGTTTTGTATTTAGATTTGATATTTAAGAGCATTACTTGAGGAAAACTAAAGAGGTAAGAAAATACTATCAATTGCTTCTATGCGAGGTACTTCATGCCGTATTTTTTAAACGAATTGCTATTTTTTTAAAGTAAATATATCAAGTGACTGATCATATGTCTCACCTACTTTCCATATTTTTTATGAAAATTATTATTGCTTCAGTTTATCTGAACAGTGACTTCGCGGAAACCAATTTCCTACCGTGCTTTAAATTTATCTGTGCAACGCAAATGCCAGGATTTTATTTCTAAGGAATTTAACGAAAAATATGGAAGTTCTCACGTTCCAGTAATTCGATTTTTATTGAATCACATTTCATTGAATTGATTTTTATTGAATGTTATTAAAACAAAAGACCTTACTTAAATGAAGTAATGCATTAGCTGATATAATGACGATTTGCAGATTTTATCTAATCACACGACGGCTCCTGTAAAAAAGTAATTCTTTATAATCGAAGAGTATTTTCTGCTGAAACATCCGAACTTAAATTGTTCAAACCTGTTTGAATAGTTTTATCTAGAGAAACGACTAAAAGTTATTAATTTTAATTTCAGTATAATAGTTGTTTAAATAAATGTGGCTACGATGGAGTCAAACTGCTATTCTTTTGATTATATATCCACAAGATCTAATTAAAACATTGCGTCTGGAAATCATTATTATTCAAAATAAGATTTTTAAATACTTCCGTTTATTTTTTAAATTAAAGTTGATTATAATGAAAATAGACTTTAATTTGATAGCACTACGAAAGTCGTTTTTCGGCTATTTTCTTGATACTTATTTAGGAAGCTTTGATTTAAACCATTTACTACGGTTAGCGATATAATTTAAAACACGATTGTCAAATAAACCTTTTTGTTCTTTTAAATGAAATATGGTTATAATAAAATAGCTTTAATTTTGACTACTATCACGACTACTTAAGTCGTTTTGTTGCTATTTTCTTGATTGTAAAAACATTTGAAATAAACTTTTGATTATAGAAAACTTTGATGTAAACTATTATTTCCGATAAGCGGTATTATTTAAAAAACGATTTTTAAATACATTTAATTTTCATTAATAAGCAAGTGGACTAAACACTAAATTTAAATTGCTATTTTTGATATAATATATTATTTAATTATCATTACACTTAATACAAGGTATTACAAACAATCTTAAATAAAACGTGAATTGGTAAAAAAAGAGCTATTGGCAAATAAAGTAATATGAAAAATAAAGAATAAATTCATATTTACAAGAAAAGTCAGAGAAAACAAAATAAGGTGCACATGAGCCTTTCTTGGCTCATCTGTTAGTTCCTGGTTTTAAATTGTTGTATGGTATTCTTATAATAATATTATATAGACATTTAAACTATATATAGATACAAAATATTATAAAAGGCACAGAAAGTGTGATAACATTTAATATATTTTGTTCCACACTTAAAAGAAGTCACTTAAAAATGGTTCTTAAGTCTCAATTTATAGACAAACTCTCTCTTTGGAGCTACAGCATTAATTGAGCCTCCACCCTGATCAGTCTCCACTTCTCTGTCTTCTCACTTTCATGTTCTTCATGTCCTTTATGAATAAGCCATCTCAATCTGGACCTTGCTCTCCGTGGCATAAACTCTCCCTTCTATTACCTTATTTGGCATTGCTGTTTCATGCATCCTTTCCACGTGGTCCAACCATTATATTCTCAAAGATTTTATGAACTTAACTACATCTTCCCCAATTCATTATTGTCTTTAATTCCTCTTTGGTTCTCCTTTGCCATAATCCATTCTCAATAACAGGTTTGTTGTTCTCTGCAATAGTCTGCTTTCACATCTTACCAGGGCCATACTCTTGTGTGATTGTGAGTGTCCATTTTTATACTCCATAGGTTACTACTGGTCTGGTTATTGATTTATATATTTGTATTTTTAGTGTTTCTGTTTATTAACTTCCTCTTGAGTATCTTCATATTTGCAAAGTAAGTTTTATACCTTGCTTGTATTCTTTCATTAATTCATATTATGCTTTTTTTGTAAGTTATATATTCCTGATATTTAAACTCTTCCACAACTACCAATTTTATCTGTTCTATCTACAAATCCTGGCTGACTCAAGGTTTTCCAGATGAGTTCATAAGCACATATTAAGTTTTACTGGTATTAACTATCAATCCCATTTTGCTTGCTTCTTTCTCTTTATTTGTTAAATATTGTTCATCTTTGATCTATTTTTTCCTTCAGCTTTGTGTAATCCTAGAATAAACAGCGTGGCCTATAGGTCATCTCCTTGCTTTATCCCAGTTCTGAATTCAAATTCATTTAATATTTGATTATGTATTTTTACTTTAGCCACGCACTTCTTCAGTGTCATTTGAATCAATATAATTATTTGGGTGGAATTTTCTTATCTTCCAGAACTTCTCAGAGTTTGATCCTGCTTATACTATCAAATGCTTGTCTAAAATCTACAATAGCATATGCAGTTCAACATTATGATCATAGCATTCATCTAAAATTTGTCTGATTACAAATAGTTGGTCTATTGTACTTCTATTGGATCTACTCCCACACTGAGATTCTCCAATTATCCTCTCAGTTACTACTTTCCGACTTTCTTTTATGATGCTGGACGGTATTTCATGTACCATATTTAACAGTATTATCCATCTATACTTCTCGAGAACCAGTTTATTTCCATTTCTATAATATATTGGGCTTAGGATTCCCTGTCTCTATCCTTCTGGCATTTTCTGTTTCCTACATTATACAACTAAGTTTATGTACAGCATCACTCATTATATCTCCTCCATATTTTACTAGCTCTGCTGCAATATTTTTTTCCCCGGGGCTTTATTATTGTTTAACTTTTGTATGCATTGTGCAATTTCCCTTCTAGTGGGTTTAATTCTGAGCAAGTTTCCTCTATATTTGATTCTTTCCTTAGCCTGTCATTTTCCTCAGTTGTTACTCTCTCCTTATCTTCTGTACAGAGAAGTTCTTTGAAATGTTCTGCCAATATTTCCAGAACTTTATTCTCTTCTTGGACTACATTTCCCTCCGTATTTTTAAATCGTTCCATTCTTGGTTGGTATCCTCTTTTTACCTTTTTTTAAACTTCGTAGAACTATCTCCGTTCATTCTGTTTGCTGTATTCTTCTATATTCTTTAGCTGTTCTTCATTTTCTGCTTTTGTCTTGCATATCCTATTTGCTTCCTTCCTAATTTCTTGGTATATTTTAGTGTTCATTCTGGCTTCTTTCCTTATCATCCTTTCTCTAGCTTTATTTTTCTGCTGTTTAATTTGGGCATACTCGTTGTCAAACCAATCAGCATGTATTGTTTTGACAACAACATCAACCTCTTGTTTTCTCCAATTGTTTCTTCCACAGCTTCTTTGATTGCTTCCCCTATTTTTCCAAATCTTTTTCTATGTTTATTTTATAAGTTTTTCATCGGATGTTATAAAGGAACAATGCGGATGAAGTAGTAACTATTAACCTGTTGTCATTGGTGAATGTGTGTTTAAAGAAAACTTTTTTCAGTTCCACGGTTTTTTTATGAACAAATAGATGATCTTGCCCTGTTTTAGCTAAGATTTTCATGGACTCCCTAAAAGAGAAATTGTTTTATTCAAATTCCTATTCATCATCAAGATGGTTCCAATATATGGAGTGGTTAATGGAGATTTAAACTCCTATTTGATCTTCGGTAAGGGTTTGAAGGCCTCTTCAGGCAACGTAATGTCACTTAACCCCTCTATTTACTGACGAATATTTAGCGATACCCGTCTCTTGTATCCGTAGCTATGACTTCTGTTTATGATTTCCCCTTGCTACATAATACGGTTATATTATATTCTTCTACTCTATACTATTCTTCTATTTAATTCTATCTATGACTCCGTTGCTTACTTGAAAAATTCCTACTAATCGATTTAAATTATTTATATGTCATTCCCGAAGGAGTGTATATACTGTTGAGCCATCTCAGAGTTAAAACAAAGATTTTCGATGCAAGCGTAAGAGAGAAATGAAAATTCAGAACTCTTTCAGATTCAAATTTTATATGAGTCTCAGAGAGAATAAATATTTTTACTTACCAGACTAGTGTAGAAGATGCAGACCATGCAAACTACAGGCGTGATTAGGTGGACATTGATTCCCGACACTGCAAAATTTAAAAATATTAAGTGAATCATAGTAATAATTATTGCTATCTCCTTTGATTACTGCTTTGATATTTTGCATTGATAAGATTTTAATAAGGTTCAATAAACTGGCAAAACTGTGAATATAAGCCGTATAATTCATCTATGATAAAACCTTTTAGGTTTTTCTCTATCGTATTATGTCAAATAAACGATGGTATACCAATGATAAATACGTAAGTAATATGACAAGGAGGCCAGGTGGCCACCAAATGCGAAGCGAAGCTAAGTTGAGCGAAGTTACGCCGAGCGGACAACACTTTCACAAACGAACCTATACTTTTGAATGCAGCTGTGGCCACCGGATAAGAAGCGTAGTTGAGCTGAGATTTGTGACGTCATTCAGCTTCGCAAGGCACATCTTCCGAACGGTCGTGGTTCGTGATGAAGCGAAGTCAGCTTCCCCCTCCACAGCTCTCAACGCGGTGGAGGGGGGAGCCTCTCGCTTCTTTCCTCGGCAGTTTCTGAATTGTTGTCAGTTTGTGAAAGATTTACATTCATCAGCTTGAAAGGTGTGATTAATTTCCAATTATATCTTTCTTTCAGAAACATTGTAATGTAATTATCGATTCCATTTCACAAAAAGTAATCACTTTGTCAATCTGTGATACTTGTGATCGGACCACCTAATTAAAATACTTTCAATGTCGTTACACTTCAATTAAGTCCTAATTTAAGATATTCAATTGTCTTAGCGGAACGCAATCATTGTGAACATGTCGTCCGATAGGTTCAGTACAGCCGAGAAAAATTTTTTCGTAAATTTAATCATTGAACGCAGGTCAGTTTTTGAAGATAAAAAACCAATGCTGTGACATCGTCAGCAGGCAATTGTCTCGAAGAGGAACACCAGCTTAAAAACCATAACATTACAAAAGAAATAACAGTAGGATAATCATTTATGCACCCTTAAAAAGAATAAGAATACGACGATTTGAAGCAGGTTTAAAGAAATGGCTTGTGCTCCTCTCCGAGATATTTACTCGTCAGCTAAAGCTAAACGTAGGATAAAGAGTAAAGAAAATTTTAATTGCCATGCTTACGTGAGTCAAGTGATTAATTTTTGTGATGCTAGTTACAGAAAAATTTATCCATCTATTGATATGAAACTAAGAACTATTTATACTATCAGTTCCGTCATTACAAAATGAAAAGCGTATTTGAGTGATGTACAAGCGTTACGAAACTTATATGCTATTAGCAAAATTGATAAATTTGTGTATAAAGTGGCTGTAAATAATATCTTAATAAAAGTGTGCCAGCGTAATTATTATAACACAATCCGTCTCTTACGGAAATTCAGTGATTTAACCGTAATATCAGAGAATTAAATTCTCAGACGGCAACAAAAGGCTAGATCATACGCCATCTTGTTTATTTACAAACGAATCGCTTCGCTCAGCTTCTCTTCCAGTTGCCGACCCTCAGATATTAAACATAGCTACGCTTCGCTCCGTGTCACTCTGTCCGGCTCAACTCAGCTCCGCTTCGCATTCGGTGCCCACCCGGCCTTTAAGAGGGCTGTAATATAATTACTACGCCATGATTGATATTTTTGTTGTATAAGTAGTAAATTACCAATAACTGAGGAATTATAACTGTATTTATTCTATAAATTTTCTTATAGCTCAAATATTTCTGTTTCTGGCAACAGAATATCGTGTTTATCTATCAAACATAAGAAATAAAACGTTCTCGTTTACTAAATCTCATTTACCATGACTGAAAGCTAGGGCAGGAGTGTATATCACAATCGGAATGTACAGGATCTGCAAAAAAATAAATAATGGAGGTAGAAAAATATAAAAGATAAATGTAGGGATTAGAAAAATACAATTTTTAGTAGTAAGGTGAATACCAGAATTAGACCGAAAATATTTACCGAAAATAAGCAAAGCAAATTATTTTTTTGACTTACGGCTCGATTATGTTGGGTCTGCGAGTATATTTTGCGTTCAGAACAACAAGTTCATAATTTCTCTTTGTTTATCATAAATTTAATAATGAAATTATTCTATTTTCAAGTAAATGCCTGAAAAGAAAACGATATGTCAGAGAAGAATAATATAAACAACGCATTTGTAATTATATATAAAATTGTGAATGATTTTTTTATTAATGCACTTATATACCGGCCGCAGTGGCGGAGTGGTTAGCATGCTAGGCCCCGGGTTCGAATCCCGGCTAACCAGATTTCTCCGGTTAGGGAATGGTCGTATGTGTGTTCGTCTATTTTTGCGTTAGCGAGTCTTAGTATAACGAATATAGTAGGGGGAACTTGTTTTCGTTGAAGAATTTAATAGTAATAATAACATAATGCCTCATGTAATATTTAACCAGAATAAATCAAATAATATATAATTAAATAATAAGTTTTAATTCTGCACGATATGTAATAAAATAATGTAATGTTACACATGGTATTATGTAAGTGAATGTATATGAAAACTAATTAAATTGCTTGTAGAGTTATAATTATAACGGGGAATGTAGATATGATACTGCAATTTATACTATACTAAAAAAATAATGCGTACACCGTACACGCACGACCATGTTTCGAGGCATAGCATCATTATTCATGATCGACGCTCACCTGATGATTATGCTACGCATCGACACCTAGTCGTGTATGTATGGTGTACGTATTATTTTTTGTGGTTTAGTATAAATTAAAGTATATTCTCTTCTTTTCCCGTTATTATAAATTAACGCCTAGTAAAGGTCGAGATCATCTCCGCTAGCTATAATGATGTTACACTAATTATTTTTCTATGGTAGAATTTAAAGTTTAAGAATCTATATTAAGATTTATCCTCAGTTCTCGGATGGGGATAACATCCTACTATTTATGAATAATATGCATTCACTTTTTGGTGGTCCATTTGAGAGGTAAAGGCTCTGAAATGCTCAAAGGTTATACCTTCCGATTCTTAACCAAGGAATGAGTTAGTGAACGAATTAGCACGTCCATTTCTAGTGCGGGAAACTGAGTTCTAAGGAAGAAACGTAATTTACGGGCGAGAAGGTGAAACTGCAACTTCTCGATTATTTTATGGAGCGGCAATTCAAAACCATTCATCACAGAGTGTGTGCCTTTGATTCAATGGAGAAGACTAAAATGGGGAGCATAGGGGAATAGATAAGAATGCTTACGTCGCAGGAGAGGAAAAATATTCCGATCTGAACTTACGTTGGCGATGATGAAGAGGGCCGATCCTAAGAGACGCACGCTGCGGTCGAAGCGGAGTTCTAAGTACTGCAAAAAAAGTCATGGCATCATTAAAGTGCAGTTAATATTTTTATCAAAGAGTAACTTAATTAACGACCACCTTAGATGTTCAAAAAAATGTCTTGTGTAATGTGTGATATAAAGTTCACCATGTGATATTCAAGCTAAAAGAGTTGTTCTTGCTATTGTGAAGTTTATTTTATACTTAATGCACTGAATATAGTATATTTGACTTAATTCTCGCGTTGAATTTCACTCTGTGAACTTCGTTTTAGCCGTTACCCAAGACATTTCTAGTAGACAGCAACTACATACTAAAGACTTCATCTATATATTTATTCATTTATATTCGGAAAAAGTTACTGTTACTGTTCATTTTATGAAGAATTTGATAGAAATAAAATTTATTCTTTATTTATTATCGTTTATTAAGGTTGCTTTAGTTATTTTATTGTTAGTCGTGAAAAGAACTGCACAGAATATTCATAATGAATACTAATAATATGAGTTGATTTACTTTCACTTATCTACGATTACTCACACGTGTAGGTATCTACTGATTTGAATATCTACTGATTAAAAATATAACTACAGATGCAAACCGCTGATGATGTTTATCATTTTATCAGAAATGCTGTTTAGACAGAAGTGCTTTAAATAAAGTATCCTTTGGTATCATGCAAATCTTTTTTTATATCAGCGGCAGGGTAGCAAGGAAGGAGGGTAGCCCTTATGGTAAATACGTGAATCTATTTTTCTATATATATATATATATATATATCTATTATATATAGATGCTTCTCCGGATTCACTCATGATATACCCAGATACCCAGATACCCAGATACCCAGATAGGATACTAATTCACAGGCTAAACTACTGGCGTCAATGACTCGAAATTTTTACCACGTATTGGCCATAACGTGAAACCCCCAGGAAAAAAGCAACTTTGATCCTCGGTATCATGGGTTCGATTCCAGAAGGCCCCAAAGTCGCGATTTTCCCCATAAGATTACATGGCGGGGATTTTCGAAAATTTATTTGAGGCACTTCCCGGTTAAGGAGAGAGTTGAAACTCGAGGGATCGCTAGATGCACCCCATATCAAAAGAAAACCATAAAGATATCTACGAATATTATCCTAGGTTCGATGCTAGGACGGGGCAAAAGTCGGCCGTTTAAAATGCATTGCGGCGATTTTTAAGTTTTTTTTTAACCCTTTTCCGATGGCATAGAAACTTGAAATTCGGCATGGCGTTAGATATCATAATTATATTTCATAATCAAATTTTACATATTCCCTTATGGTCCTTGGTTCGATCCCAGAGGGACATTTACATTCCTCAATGCATTTCTTATGGAGATTACGGAAACACATTTTAGGTGCTTCCCGATATTATATCTACTTGAAACTTTGCATAAGATAAGATCAAGTCATTACTAATCAAACTGTGAATTCACAGCTACCAATGTTTCCTGGTTTTACCACCAGGCGTCTCTACAATCAGTAATGATCCGATTTTTAAGAATTTTTTGGAACCATTTCCCAATTATATAGAAACTTGAAATTCGGCATATAGATAGAGATCATAAATTACTTTCAGAAACATTTTTTAGATTTCCATGATCGTCCTTGGTTCGAATTCAGAGAGCCATTTAAATTCGTGAAAATTAGAACGTCTTTTGAGGCAGTTGTAGCCCATATTTCTGCTTGAATTTTCACACATCGTTAGAGATGGTGATGTTCTATTGTGCTGCATAGTAAGTTCACAGTAAAGACCCGGGTTCGATGCCAGACGATGGAATTTAGGCAAATTTTAAGAAAAATTTCAATCTTTTTTTTTCTTTTGATGGCCGTCCGGATATGATGCCGACATGAAAATAGTGTTGCCGATCTGCTTGCAGTATGCAAGCAACATTTTACTCGTATATATATATATATAAATATATATGCAAAAGTATACTATATAAATATTATAAATCAAATCGGCTAAAGATTGCATTTGTCAGTCATCTTTCTTAGGTGTCCAATTTCCAATTTCTTTTACCGTTTGACTGTAAAATTTGACACGTATGAACATCAAAAGAGTCATATCGCACTGAAATCTTATAATTTGTAGGTATCGTTGTTTACCTCGTAAGATGTGTTCAAGTTCAGTTGGCAGTACACCGGCATGAAGCAGAAGACGCAGATAACAGTCGCTATCACAATTCCGAAAGTTGTGGTCGCGTACTGCGTGCCATAAGTGTACATCTCAGCTGACATCCCCATCAGCGTGATTCCTGAAACGCAGCTAAGGAAATAAAATCATGTACAGTTGATTACCTAAGTTAATTAAAAATATACTCAGCTTGGTAACTCATCGAAGAATTTTCTCTCAAATTTAGAAGTAAAGTAAAATCTCTTTGACATGATAAACAAAGTGCTATGTGTATAAGAAAATAAATCTCATAAATCTTTCCATATAAGTTTTTATATGTAAATGGAGTAGGAACACAGCTGTATTAAGAAGTTAGTGTTTAAATGCTACAAAAGCTGTATTTTCGAGAAGCTTGGCAATTCCACCAGCCAATTCTAGGAAGCTGACCGAGGGTGTAGATATTCCATAGCTGCTATTGGATTCTCTTAGGAAAATACATAAATAGAAATTGTGTGTGCAAAATCTCAAAAGAATAAGAATTCGATTAAATACTCGTAGAAGTTAAATTCAAGAAATTACTGCAAATATATGTAGATTTACAAGCATTTTCCCTTTTAATGATAGACCCCATTTCATTATATTGTCGATTTCATTACGGCAAAGTTATTACTAAAATATTTTTATATAGGTAAATAATTGGTATATAGAATATCATGTTCAGGCTAATTATAATATTTATTAATTTATGTCTATTAAAGTATGTCAATTTATAATCAAGTTCTCCTTCGGTAAATATCAGTGAGCAAGTACTATTACTTCATGACGGTATGAGTCTTTTTGCCAAATTTAGCTACAAAAGTTTCATAAGAGAGATACTTCTGAGATAATGAATTTGAAAATTGCGTTAAAGGAGTATTTTAAGGCATATAAACCTATGCAAAGGTAGAATACTATATACTTTTGTATGCATTTTATTTAATATATTTTAGCGGTTTATGTATTCATCTATTATCTGTGGGTGTTTTCTCGCTACATGTTTTTTTCTTTGTCCCCATTCAATCGCAAATAATATCTCTGCCCAACAATTTTGACGAAGAATACATCGCATTCAAAATACGCATTAAGTGCTCTCAAAAAGTGCGTTTTCCCTTCCTGTTTTCTCGCTATACCGGGGAATGAATAGAGGAACGCCGACGAAATCGGCTAACGCAGATTTTTAACCTCTTAAACCGATAACAGCGCGTTTCAGCCTGATGTCGTCAACTTACCTTGCTATCAGTGACATGGATATTGGGAAGACCCCCATCCTCTTTCCTCCCATAAGATATTCCGAAGTCGTATTCTGCTTCTGCTTTGCACAGAAGGCGAAGTACACGCCGATGAGTGCAGAAGATGCCAGCATCGCTATGAAAATGGAATAGTCGAGGAGGGAGAAGGATTGGGAGATGGTCGAATGCCGAGTGGGCTTGAGACCATCTTCAAAGAACGTGGAGTGTGTAGACGTGTCATCCTCAGATGAAAAGTAGCTCGCCGAGGTAGCCATTTGCTCCGGTAACTATCACATAAAACTGTGAAAAGAGAAATGATTTGGTTTTCAAGTCAAGAAGTAAATAATAGTAGAGTTTGGAATATAAGTCGTTGATTGGGCATAAAAGATTCATGATGAAACTTCGGCGACCGAATAGTACAGATACATTCCAGATGGATGTTCGCCTTGGTAAAGATCTAATTATTTTCGAAGAAAATACCCCCGAAAGTTTTTATTTTGAGCTGTTTTTATATATACTATTAATTATGGGCTTAAACTTGCCAATAAAGGGCCAATCTATCTATCTATTTAGACACATTCCAGGGTATACATGCAGGAAATGGGAAGCGATGGCTAGATTTGCATCTTCAAAATATAATAATAGTGCAAGTGCGTAAAAGTGCATTTTACTTGACTAATAACAACATTGAAGAGACTTTTATTTGGGCGATGGTGGTTGATGAGTCCCTTCGTCCTATTAAAACACAAAGAAAGAGATAGGTGAAAAAAGTACAGAAGAATATTACCTTGCGGGTTTAAAAACTTAAGGTTTCGCCTAGGAAAATATACATTGTTGTTCTATAAATAATAACCAATTTCAGGGTGTCCAGTCTTACATTCTATAGGACATCGAAATCAGTTATTTTCTCTATACAATACATTTTTTCTGCACCTCTCTTGCACCATATTTCAAAGACATCCGTCCCATGTTCATCTCCTTTACCTATTTTACATGTTTCTGAACCATATAGGGCTGTGTTCCTCATGAAGCTTTTTATAAATTTATTTTTGGTTTCAATCTCTACATATTTACATGTTAAGAACTCTCACTTGGGGAGGGATGGCAGAAGGAATGTATTATAGAAGACATAGATTTGATGAGTCCTTGTGAAAGAAATTTTTTTTTTAATGTGTCCATTTAGATTACGGAAGCAGTGAATTTGATATTTGTACATTTTCTTATTGATCATTGTATGTGCGGGAAAATAATTCAAGTGTCATAACGAGTGAGAATTGAAGAACTTGGAACTGGTTGCTCTAGGCTATATCTGCTTTTTTTACATTTTAGACATCGAGCTCTAAGGTGATAATAATTATGATGTTTACTATGCCCTGTTGCAAACCACCTAAGAGTCATAGTGTGAGAATATCTCAAGATACAGGCGGTCATTTACGTGAATAAAAAAAGAAGTGTAGTTTAAAAATAGTATACATAATGAAATAAATGTTACATATAGAAATACACACATCGCATAGTATTCAAGAATATCAATGGAAAACATATTGAAACAATAGGTTTTAAATTGAATTACTGTTTGTGTCTCACATTTCGTTATTGGGAGGGAGTTCCAGAATGTGATAATAAATGATTTATTGAAAGAAGTAGATAATAATTGAACAATAGATTCTAGACGTGACATTGTGTAATGCCACCTTAACTAATCAGAAACTCATTTAGTATTTTCTACAAAAATTCATTTCATACTACCGATTTCAACCAAGGCTGAGGACGGACCATAACATTACAGTAATGTTTTTTGTGTTTAATAAGAAGTATGTTTCAGATTTGTTTCGCACCGTTAGGAAATAATTAGCCAACGGGCAGCGCGGGAATATTTCAAAAAGCCGCGTGTGACCCGTGAACCACTGTTTCGATATCCTCGATAATATCCGATGGAAACTTAAAAGCGGAGCTTAAAAGAAGTAGTGAATTCCAATAATAATATCACTGATCGCAGATCATGTCTCTCTTACCTTTTCTAAATGGGAATATTCTGGAAAGACGAGTAGGAGCTTGGCCGTGTGTGCTTCTCCTTGGAAAGAGAGGCTGTGACTTAGTGGATGCATCTTGGAAGCGATAAGGCTCGGTCCTAATAGGTCACTCTTCGCGGATGCTTCCAATTATCGCGAGGGACTTTGCGCATCAAGGGCAAGGTGATTGGCAAAAGGGTGTTTGTCTTGACTGAGGAAGTTTACGACGGACGAAGTTTTTCCCCTAGGGGACGCCACAATTCCTCGTTCAATGAAATTGTTCTTATACATTATGATTTAGCCATGCATACATGCACCGGTGTTCTACTCATCGGTAGGTTCATGGGCATCATAATTCATATTCAACGCCATCTGCTTCACTTTCTTGTGGCTTACTCCAGCTCTTATGTCATCTGAAATCTTTTGCCATTATTCTCTGTTTTTCCCTTATGTTCTACCTTCAATTGCCTTCCTTAGCAGTTCCTCACTTCCCAATATTTGTCCCACTCAATTCCTCTGTTGATGCGTAATCACTTCAGAATCTAGCCATATCGCAAACATGAATAACCAGAATCATCCCGCATAGGCATACTCTGCATTATCGTCCAAGCATCTCTCAAAACAGCAACTCTAGAATTTTACCAAAATAGCATTGTGGTTGCCTATTATGAAGTGCAACAAAATTTACTGTGCAGAAACCTTTCTTGGATTTTGTAAATACCCAGCAAATTATTGTTATCATTGCTAGGAGAACGGTGGGCTGGAATGACGAAAACACTGGCTAAAAATAGAAAAGTCATTCTTTGAGTGAGGACTTAAAAATTTCATTTTGAAAAATTTTTTATACGAATAGACAAATCATTCACTTTGGTTTCCTTTTATTAAAATGTTACATGGGATCAAATTTCACCGATTTTTTCGAAAAATCCCGACCTTCGATTTTTCTTCAAATTCTTCAACTTCAAGCCACCTCGGAACCTAGATGAAGAATATCATCGAGTGAAATACATTATCAGGTTGTAAGCTGTCATTTATCTTTCAAATGCTTTATTTTAGCAATCACTGTCGAATATTTGCATAACTAATGAACCGAGTTTTCCATTTTCCGAAGTGCAATGCTTTATTTTTTCATCCACTAATATGCGTAAAAATAAATCGATTTCCTTCGCTCTGTGATTCAAAGGTGAAATTTTTTTTTCACTTTATTTAAGCAATGTTTTTGCAATTCGGAAAATGGAAAATTGCTTGCAATCTTAATAAATTTATCACTGACTAGGATCGAGTCCCCTTCTTCCATCTGACGACCCCTTGATTTTCTTCTTCCATCATGAAGAAATCAGCCCCCGTTTGATTAGAGGTTTAAAATCTCCAAAATCCGTCTTTGTCGGCGTTCCTCCTCTTACTTCCCGGTAGTCGGATAAAGCAAGAAAGGAATGCCGCACTATTATTCTTGCTTTCTCGGACTACCGGGAAGCAAGAGGAGGAACTCCGACAAAGACGGCTTTTGTAGATTTTAAACATTCATTTACAGCCGTGTTCAAATATTTATTTCTTCACACCTGTTTCCTTCATAGATACATATTGACCTGTAGATACTCTTACTCTTTCTTTTTTAATTTTCTTCCCACACTTCAGACGCCAAAAATAAAGAATTCTGTTAACTCCTCAGCCTGAAGGTCGGTCTGCACCTAAATCTATCAACCATCTGCCTAAAAAATCTTCGGAGACGCAATTATCCTTAGTAAACAAGATAAGAAGTGAGTAATTATGCCATTTCCTTGCTAAGCCAAAATGCTATAAATTCTAATGTCCTTGTTGGCCTAGTACAATGTCTACATTAATAAAGCACCATAGCATTCAATGATGAATGCCCACAGTAAATGAAAAAATCCATCTTGGAGTGAATTTTTCTTATTTGATGACCATGCATCGAAGCAAAAATAGCGAAAATACATTAATGATATATATTTTTATTTTAAATAAAGCGTATTTTCAGCGTCCTCTAATTAAGATTTCTCATTCTGTACAGTAAGATATATTTGCCAATAGAGGATCATTAGCCGAGTTTATCCACGTTGAGGAACCCTTTTATGTTTGAATCACCTTATCAGAGTCAATAATACAGTGCTGAAGATTATGGATCCGGCATCTCATGTTTTTATTTCCAAACATATACAAAATCAAAATTTACAGCTGATGGTCGGGTGAAAACAAATCACAATACATCACAGATTTTAGGTCTAAAAAGTGTTTACGACATCATCTATACATGGATCCATTTTTTCCTTTTATTATTTACAAAAAATACGGCACAAGATATTGGAACATATATAATACTCTCTTTCTTATCAATATCAAAACTAATGTGATATCTTCACTTATAATGATGTGCTTGGACATTTCAACTGATTCACGGGAAATGTTAGAGCAGTTAAGTTTATTATATTCTGGTACTTCTGTACCAGAATATAATAAACTCATTAATTCAACAGTTCAGTGAAAGATTCAACCAGTTAAGGAGCCTAGAACAGACAATTAAAATAACTTAGTATCCTGATGTAGTTGATTACAATGCTTTGGTATTAAAGGATTTTCAATGGATGCAAATCTACGGTTAGAGATGCAATTGGTAGATTTTCAGAATAGCATTTGGACTCAAGCAATCGTCGATTTAAGATCAGTAGTTGAAAATATAGAGCGAAATCTTCTGAAAAATGAAAATTTGTACAACTACGAAGTTGAAATTTTTAAGGTTTGGAACAGATTACCTGACGCTAATACCAACTTGAAAGATTTAGCAATGGCTTTGCTAACAATTTTTTCATCCACATATTTTTGTGAGACACTGTTCTCAGTATTAAATAATATTAAGACAAACAAACGGAATCTGTAAACAGATGAAGTCAGTGGCGCTTGCTTGGCTTTGAAATGTACCAAGTATAAACCCGAAATAGAAGATTTAGCAAACTTCAGCACCAAAAAGTCACTAATTTTTCCTATATGTTTAGTTTCTAATTGTATAAATATATTTACGAAATAGTTTCTAATTAATTGTAAATATATATATATATAAAACAAAAATAAAATAAAGACAGAAGAAAAACTCGATAAATTTTATAATGTTTTTATGTTTTTGTTCAATTTTATATTACTTGATTTTCTATGTTATGTGTCATTGAAATATGTAAAACAAGTCTCTAAATGTAAATCATTGGTTTCATTATTTTGGTTTTTGTATTTTATATAACATTAAACAAATAATTAACTTACGAAAATTATAAATATTTCTACTTTTTTTAGTCTTTACTTTCGTGATGTGTGACACGCCACGAATATTATGTTTCGATTTTTCAAATATTTGACACACCGAGCTCAAAAGGTTCGCCATCACTGTTCTAGACTACACTGGTGATCCTCATGACTGGTTGTTGGTTAAAAGATTGTGCGCTTCGTCTTTCTCTTTTATCACTTCCACACTTTCCGGGGTCCTCCGTCTGACTTTCTGGTCTCCTCCCTTGCAGCGACTAGAGAAAAACGGTCGTACGACCGGTGACAAAAGGATGATGTCAAGATCTTCCAGGTTCGTGAATCCTGTTACCGCTGACGCAGCCAAGCCAATCGAGCTCGAGATTATTAGTCCGACCAACGTATATAGAATGTATGAAAGGCGGAATATCCGGAATGGGGGTCCTTCCGAAGCAGTTTCCGGTAACGTAGGCAGAAAGTTGATGCTGTTAGGAAGAATAAAAGGAAAGTAATCAGCTGTTGTGTATTTCTCGTTCATCGTTTATTCATATTGCACTTCGTTTATTCATATGTACCAATCGCAAAATAAAGGAAGCTATCATTATCTTCTTGCTCAGCATTCCATAACTGAGGTTCTTGAAATAATTGCTTGTTAATTTCTGTCAATTATTGTACATTTGTAACTGGACCCGTGATAAATACTGCTAATATTGTTGATTGGAGCGCATCCCACACGTACGTTGCAAGTGTAGTGAAAGCGAATCTGATTCCCCTTACCTGCTGTTCAATACTTCATTTAGCGTGAAATTATCGTCTTGGAGAATGGCGGAACATCCGTCTGTCGTGAAAGGCTTTCTCTCGAATGTAATCTGTCCACTGGCGATCGACGCTTGGGTTCCAAAGCATATGAAACCCATGACGATCATCCCCGATATACCACCTATCAACGTTCCCTAAAATTTGGAAAGGAACGAATCATGAATAAATAAAAATAAATGTTTTAGTAAGGGTATAAGTAAAATAAAAATTTTACGAATGAGCCTGCCGGTAACGAAATATGAGAAAATTGAGAATGGCCTGGTGGGGTGATGTACGGTGGGCACTTCGTGGGCCCCGTAGCCGCTACGGTAGCCGTGAAAGCTTATCAGGAACCCTGAAAAATCTTACATGATACAAGTAACTTATATGCTGATTAAGGTTCTTTAAAATGTATACTGACTTAGCTAATTCACAGCGGTGTTTTTTTATATAATGCATATATTTACTGCATATTTATACTTTTGTAATTATTTATTTTATTTTTATTAATACATGCTTATTTTGTATTTAGTTAGGTTAATTGTTATTTTATTTATTCAAAATTCATACCGATTTAGCTAATTCACAGCGGTATTTTTATATAATTCATATATTTACTGCATATTTATGCTTTTGTAATTATTTATTTTATGTTTATTAATACATGCTTATTTTGTATTTAGTTGGGTTTATTGTATGTATGCGCAGTAATATTTTTTAAATCGATTGTTATTTACGTAAATTTTGCCACCAGTCCTTGCGACTAACTTCTACGGTTATGTATAAAAAATGAATATATAAACGAATAATTGAATAATAATAAGCGTCTTGTATTAGGGCGACTGAGACTTTTAAGTTTCTTTGTATATCTACCTCTTCGTCATATACATTTTTAGAAAAGAGATTGCTAGAAAAAAGTATACAGAAGAAAACTACCTTGCGTTTTCAAAAACCCAAGGTTCCGCTTAGGAAAAAATATAGGAAAACTCCCGCAAGAAGGGGGGTGTGAAAAAGCTGCGAAACCTACTGATAGTAAAGTAAATTCTTATGGAAAAACAGGTTAAGAGAGATCTGAAAGGCATACAGATCCATGTTCACATAAATATATCAATATAAATTTTTGCAGAACTGTGAAGAATATAGAGGATAGCATATAATAAAGTTAGAAGAAAAACAACTACAAAACTAAAATGACAATAGAATAGTTCACAAGTATGAACAGATTCTTCGGATAATATGGTAGCATGAGAGTTAAATACGCAAATTAAGGGTCTAAAAGACAATTACGATTGGTATACCTTAGCGTTGGCCCATGGAAAGAACATTCCCAGCACGAAGCAGGAAGTAAGAGGTCCAAGGGTAACTCCCGAAAGACTCCAAGAGACCTGAAAATAAAATACCATCTTAAGACCATTTCTTTCAGAGTCAAACAATATCACACTCTCAGGGCAATTCACCAAAGTCAGTCGGCAACTTACCTGAACCACAGCACCTAAATTCTCAACAATGAATACCATTCCCACGCAGATCACTCCAAAAACCACAGAAATGACTTTCATGAGAAAGGAGGCCCTCTCTTCTGAGATTTTCACCTTCAGAAAGGGTTCAATGAAATCTTCGTACGTCACCCCAGCCATTGAATTGAGACCAGTTGACATGGAGCTGTAATTGAAAGTTCGTGTCAAATTGAACTGTCATGGAACTGTCTTCGAAGAACTAAGCTAAAATTTGCACCAATCATTTACCTTAATGCTGCGCTGAAGACCCCCGCCATGAATAATCCAGGGAGTCCTGGAATTGTGTTTGCCACGTTCATCACGAAATATGGAAGAATCTGGTCAGCAGACTTTATGGCCTATTTGATGAGAGACGGTGCTCTTTTACTTGAGTTCTTAACTGCGTCATTGATATAGCGAGTAAAAGTATAAATGCTCCAAAAGAAGTAGCCAAAGTTAGCCGCATGGAAGCAGCGTGAGTGTACAAATTAGATCAGTAGTTCAGAGATTATTAAACCTTCAGCTGGAAATATCTTAAGTTTAGAAGAACTGAAAACAGGAGGAAGATTTTGAGGGGTTTTTAGATGGTTATCCACATGATGAACTACACGACATCACGATTCCCGCTTTCAGTGAACAATATATTCGAAACTCGACGTGAAAGATTTTGAAATATTATGGAAAAAAGATAGAAACTATTCGTCTCTTTTCCCTGACACCACAAGGTACATAAATCAGGTAATTAATTAAGGAGTTCGGTGTTATCATTCTTCCTTTCCTTTGGTGGATCGCAGGGTACAACTGTAAATGTAACAGCCTCGTTGCTGATTCACGGAACCATCTCCCGGAATTAGCGCGGCTGACTAGTTACGTAGGTTCTAATAGCATCCAAAATTTTTATAGCATTTAAAATCTGATGTGTAGAACACCACCTGTAATATCCTCTTACACATTTTAGGAGGGATTGAAACGAAAACTTAGAATCCTACTTTTGGTCGGATTTGTTAGTGAGCTCACTCTTCGGCATATTTTTATTCTATTGACACATTTACATTGGATGACAATTGTTGCTAACCTTTAAACTTTGATATCTAAATATTTCAATGAAAATGTATACTTAAAGTTATACAAGTTATGAATATGAACCTATTATTATATTTTTCATAATAATATACTAAAACGATTTCCGTCGATTAACATAATATTTTTCATGCTAATTAAAGTAAACATAAATAAACACAGGTTATACCACATAAAATTCCATTAATCAAGATTTAGACGTAGCTACAATGCTGGTTGAATTGGTTGGGTAATTTAGAAAATGGTTATCCATTAAATCCTAAAAACATATATTTAATAGCATTTTTATGCATCGAAATCTATACGTGAATCAATAAAAATATTCTCGACAAATGTAAGCGATGATGAAAATTATACGTTAATACTTACCTTTACTGAAACTAGGTCGCAGTCGTGGTAAAACGCATACATCAGCAGCCCTGCGTATAGGCTGATGGCATAAATGAGATTCACTCCGACGTTGAATGCAACGATCATTCTGCACGAAAGAAAAGAAAGTGAAAAGTATCCACAGAAATATATTCACCACAGAAATACTATTCCTTAAGCTACATCAAGTAACATCTTGTGCATGAAGTATCTTGTAGTAATAACGAATATTTATTCCATTGAGTTACGAAAGGATGCAAAGCCATGAGATCTATTTATAATATAAAACAGAGTGTGGGTGTGTGTGTGTATGTATGTATGTTCGCTAAAAATTCGAGAACCGAGAGTTGCAAAACTTTTAAATTTCCTACATTATTAAAAGTCTACCCCGCGCAAAGTATAGGCTACTTCTTATTTCCCTAAAGTCCTCGGTTCGAACCCAGATGGGTAAAAAACGTTTTCATAAGTAATACACGTAAAGTTCATTTTTTTCAAAGAAATCAATTCCAGTGAATTAGTTGCAGGGTTATTTCTATTGCAACATTAAATTATAAATTATGGATCTAAAAGTCCATTCAAGCACTAAAAGAAGGCAAATAGAATAAGAATTCTCATTGAGTTCGTGGAATATCGTTTTCAATTCGAAATTGTGCACATTTTGATAAAGTACGTAAATATTTTATTGACATTTTGAGGTTGTAACAACCCATCCCCCTGATGATCAAGGCGATTGTTGAGTCCCCGGCTCATGTTTTTCTCCGTAAGAACACATTAAGAAAATATGCCTCTTTCAAATTTATATTAAAAATAAGTAATAGATTATATGAAGAGGAGAAATTTAAGGAGATATTAGTAACTGCAGCTATGAAAGATACACTGTGAAATATCGAGCTTACAAACATACGAATACCAGTATTTAAGAAAGATTTTAAATTTTACGGAAGCTTCTGTATCAACTAAATTTTATTTGTATCAACTTAATTGTTTGCTGACTATTTCGTGGGATAAATGGGTTTATAGTAGTTTGTTAGATGAAATTGCTTTCTCTCGATCAATACAGCTGAATGCGTATAAAAAACCTTGTAAGTTTCATATGTTTTTAATTTAATCTTCTGAATTAAGTATAACAACTTATCAATTTACATCGATAAATATTTAGCGATTGACGAAAATGGACTTAGTTAATATCGTAAAGATTTCCCAGATTAAGTGTTGGAGTTAAACGGCGATTTGTAAAGCTGTAGCAAATCTTCAACATCGTATACCTGCATCGAAAAGATAAAGCATGTTTATGTTTTGTTATAGGCAGAATAAAAATTTTTATACATTTTTAAGTGCTTCCAATTCTTATACATTTACTATCTTTCTGTTATCGGTGTTGAATCTTTGGTTCTGTATTGGCATTGTGATTGCATTTGTGCTATTTGATGAGCTTCATATTTATGTTACACATTTTAGTATTGTGGTACAAGTCAGCTCCATAATTCACTTACTTTCCGCATAGAATATTCATGGATGGTTTTAGAATGATATATAATATATTTCTGTCGTGTTTTAATCATCGTTTCCGATATCAATTTGCGCTTTTCTGAAAATAACCTCTTAAATGTGGTGCTACTTATCCTAATGTGATCTTTAAATGTATTTTTTATAAACTTTAGACGAATGTTGTCTTCCTCGAAGAAAGTTTTCATTCAAATGACATGAAATTGAATATTTAGGTAACATTGTAGACGTAATTGTAACTTTTTTATTTGTTTATTGGTTAGGAAATAATTAAAGCCTGATATTTTTTATCTACCTGAAATTATGAGACATGTACAACGATCATGGTTGTTACACTATTATTAATCAATTTTAATTTCTCCGTTGAGAATCAACGTGCACTTCAGCTAGTAAAATAATATACAGCCAAACTTAAATAAGAGAAATCTGGTTAAGTTCCTTCATTTTCACCCCCAAAACCATCTATGAGTGAGATTTAGAAGTAGTGAGAGAAGAAATTTCTGTAAGAGTGTCATTTTTCCCATCCGTACCTCTATAATGAAGTTTTTTGGTAATCACAACACTATGTGCGTGTAAACAAGAGTGTGTTTTGACAGATCATTCGAAATTATTAAAATATATTCAGAAAGTACCGAAAAAAAATATCCTTCCCAAGAATCGGTTACTTTACTACCATTGAGGTATCACCCTGTTGAAAATTTTCCTTGGTACCTATAGGTATTCTAATATAGATATATATATAGGAATACCTATATATATAATACCTATAGGTTTATGTTGGTTATAATTAGATTATATTGGTTTCTATTAGTTCCTATTGTTTTCCTATTGGTGTCTTTGTTGGTTTTGTATAAGTATTAGGAAGCTCGCTTCTCTTATTGGATTCCTGCATATTGGAGAATATTCCAGATATATATCAATGAACATTAGAAGAGTTTATGGAATTGGAATGTCATGGACTTATAATAAACGCACAACTTAAAATGTGCGTGACGTAATACAGAAAATTAGCAAAGGTTTCTAAAATGTATTCGTGGAATTCGAGATCACTTTCAATTAAGATTTACTATTAGGAAATCAATAGGAATATCAGTAGAACCGGAAACGGAATGTATGCGGAAACCTTTAGAATTTTGTTTAAAACCAATAGAAAATCAATAGAATTTCGTTTTAACCAATATGGCCAAAACCCTAAAGGAAACCAATAAAATTTAAATTGGAAATGTATTAGAACATTTTATTGGAAACCAATAAATAATTCTACTAGGGACATTAACCAAGGATTAACTATGCAAAGATGCCAGTAAATCAAAAATGCATGCCCCAATCATCGTTCCTTAAAATTCTTCCTTCACATGTCATCAATTCATTTGGTGAATTACTTTTAAGAAGTAGCTAATGTCTTTGCAATAATTCCTCATCGTCGAATTTAACCATGTCATAAGTTTTATGCTCGTATGAAATTCGATCCCATGTTAGATCATTCTAAGGAACGTTGACCAGAGCAGTTCTCGGATATGTATGAGATATGCCACCATCTTGTAATAACTTTTGCTAACATCCGTGTGCTCCTTATGTTCGGCATGGCTAGGAATCTCTGGACCACTCCTTGGTTGATGGACAAGTGCGTGACCCAGCTGAAAGACGACCCAAACACCGTGTTCCAGAAAGTGTGCCGGACCATCGGGTCAGGGTTCATGCTGAAAATATATTAATAATGACGTCTTTATTGGGGCGAATTTCAGTCAAACAGACCACTCTTACAACTCACCCTTTACATACAAATACACAACGAACACAAACAACCAATTTCTGTAGATATCCAGAAGTTCCCGCTGATGGCTGTAACTATTAGTTTAGTCACTAACTACAAACACCATCAAAATTTTTAAACGAGTCCGAGGTACACTCCTGGCCAAAATTAACGCAGCACCGGCCGCAAGGATCGCTAGGAAGGTGCTGCGTTAATTATGTCCCGGAGTGTACATTTCGCTGCCAACAAGCAGCATCCTCAGAGGTACATAAGTGACTCATGTACACACCTGGCCCAATTAACGCACCACCGGTCGTTAGCATTGGGCCAAAATTAACGCACCACCTTGGGAGGTGCGTTAATTTGAAACTTTGTGACTTTACTTATAACCATTTTTAGGTTTGACTTAACTTATAACCATTCCCTGGATCGGAAAAATCCATGCGAACACGGGATCTTGGGAAAGGTGCGATACCGTAGACGGCATGCTATTCACTCAGCCATCATATGTGTCAGTCAACATTTAAAAGTCACACATTATAGGAGAAGATAAAAAATACTCAGAGATCATACTGACATGAAAAATTCTAATCTTCCGCTCTGCTCGTTTCTCTCTATAACTGTGGAAAATCCGCCGACTGCATTCGTGCCGATCCAAATGACAGCGATCATCCCCCCGAACATCAGTACAGTCTGCAGGGCGTCCGTCCATACGACTGCTTTCAGACCACCCTGAAAAAAAATCGACGTTCACGAAATCTTTGTTTTAACATTGATTGTAACTAGCGTAGTATTCTCTCAGAAATTTAAGGATTTCCGAAATTCACCATCTATTTCAACTAAATTTGTATACTCTATTAATCTAATTATTTATTTACCAGTGAATTCAACCTTCATAAATGACGGAATCAAAATTAAATGCGGTTACCCAAAATATAAATAATCCCGATATGATATTTAATTATTCCTTAGAAATATGTTAATTTTGATGCATTTAAAATTTTTTACAACATTTTTATATGCATCAAAATTAAATAATAATAACATATATAATAACTTATATACAAATAAATATTCAAACGATCTATTGATCGTTTGTAAAGTTATTATGTATTTTCCGTTCATGCAAATAGTGCTTGTTAATTTAATGTTATAATTTAATACTATTTTATTATTTGGTTGCTAGGGCAATGCCGCGTTTGTATACGTTGTTGCCGTTCGATTTATTTTGACGGCAAAAGTTTCCATGTTTTTTAGAACGAAAGCATTAATCATTTAACATTGTATTCACAAAGCAAAATTTTAACCTATATTATGGTAGGTTATATTGTCCGTAAAATACATAAATTTAGTTTCAATTTCCGAAGTTTACCAGTGGTTTTATTTCCATAAAATATCGGCTCTTCCTCCCCGCACATTTCTTTCCCAAATATTAGTGCAAGAGTTGAGTTCAATTATCACCTTTATCGTTTCGGAATTGTTTAAGCCCACACAATTATACAACCTTTTCGCCATGTTTAACTTAATTCTCTCAATTTCTACTAGGAATACGACCAACAAAAGAATCTTTATTCAGTTTCTCTAATCTCACGGGTAACACGAATTTTTTCAAAAGTCATCTGTTTCAACTAAATTTATATAACCTATTTATTTAATTACTAGCAGAAGAGCCCGTTGATTCTCAACGGGGATATTAAAATTGATTAATAATAGTGTAACAACCTTGATCGTTGTACATGTCTCATAATTCTAGGTAGATAAAAAATACCAGGCTTTAATTATATCCAATCTAATAAACAAAGAAAAAAGTTACAATAACGTCTACAATGTTACCTAAATATTCAATTTCATTGCATTTGAATGAACAGTTTCTTCGAGGAAGACAACATTCGCTTAAAATTTATAAAAAATACATTCGAAGATCACATTAGGATAAGCAGCACCTTATCTAAGGAGACATTTTCAGAAATGTACAAATGGATATCGGAAACGATGATTAAACACGACAGTATATATTATATATCATTCTAAAACTACCGATGAATATTCTTTGCAGAAAGTAAGTGTATTATGTAGGTGACTTGTACCATAATACTAAAATGCGTAAGAGCTCATCAAATAACACAATTGCAATGCCAAAACAGAACCAAAGATTAAACACCGATAACAGAAAGATAGTTAATTTATAAGAGTTGGAAGCTCTTAAAAAACCGCAATGAATAACTTTTTTATTCTGCGTATAACAAAACATAAACCTTCTTTACCTTTTCGATGGAGGGATACGATGTTGGAGATTAGCTACAGCTTTACAAATTTCCGTTTGTCTCCAACACTGAATCTGGGAAATCTTTACGAAATGCACTAAATACAATTTCGTCAATCACTATATATGTATCGATATAAATTGATCAGATGTTATATTTAATTCAGAAGATTATATTAAAAACGCCCCAAACTTACCAGGTTTTTTATACACATTCATTCAGCACCAAACTACTATAAAACCTATTTATTCCACGGAATAGTCAGTAAATAATTAGGTTGATTTAAATAAAATATGGTTGTTACAGACGCTTAAATTTGAAAAATTTAAGCGTCTTCTTACTTCTCCACAAGTTTCAATGGAATAATACAACGATCAATTTCAGGTCAACAAAAACAAACACATATGTAATAAAATAAATAAAACAAATACATTATGTTGTTAATAAATACATAATATTAAATATCATTAAATGACATTTCCGCCAAGTGTGACTTCACCAAATCAGATCATTGCTGTGTTAAATTCATTTTGAAAAGAGCGATAAACTTACATCGCGCAAAAATGTATTTAACATCCTATGGTTATATATACATGTAGATAAATTTAACAGTTGATACAATTTTATACTCATGCAAAAGCCTAGTTTTTCTACACTCTTTTTATGCTGAGTATAAGGCCCCTCTCCTTAAGCTCGAGGGAGGGCTTCCCTTATCAGCTCTCCCGTTGCAAAGAAGCGTCATTGTCGTAAATCGGCTGGGAAACTCCTCACTAGCTCATATTTTTTAAGCGAGACTGTACGTCCCTTTTTCTTCTCCCAAAAAATAAACACTAGGGTTATGATCTTTATAAACTCCTAGAGCAAAAGCATAATTCAATTTTCGTGAAAGTGAACTCCAGGGAACTTCTGTGGCTGAAATATTATATTTATTCCATCGCAACTCAGGATAATCCACTCTCTGCTGAGATAGAAAATTAAATGCGTAATTCCCATTGCTACATAAAACGAAAAGGCATGATTCTACTCAAAAGATGGTGTAAACCGCATCACGCATCAGTGTAATTTAATTAGTGAAACCGGAAGACTTCTGCAACGATTAATATCTCTAAGAATTTGAAGCGCAATCGATATAAAGATTTGACCATCTTAATTATACATCATTAAATAGTTTTGTATCGAAAAGGGATGAGTCGTTTGAGCTCTCTTTTCCCTTGATTAGTTTGAGGGACCTGACCACCGATAAGAATATTCCATTGCGCAATTAGACCGAATGTTTCAGCCTGCTTTTCTGGTGGCTATTCTATCCCTATGGGTAGTAGATAAGGGGTGACATGGAAGGTGGATTTCGCAAACAAGAAATAGAGAAATGCTTTGCGTGTAGTAATGCTTTTGGCCTTCATTTTTAGTTCTTCTCGTGCAATCTAGTTGTTCACATCGAAAACGTATCTTTCAGAGGACTTACTTATATTGGCATAGTGCAAATACGTGTTTCGTGCTCTATCACTAAGAAATTGTACTTCCAGTTTTTCTTGCTGAAGATACAAGGATTTTAGTTGGTTTAGGAAGTGCTGCGGAAAATAATTCGAGTGTCGCGCAATTGCCCTAAGAAATATTGTGGAATTGTGACTGCAGTGCTTATTTCTAAGATATCATTAATTTTCTGTATTTAATTTTCAAAGTACACTTAATCCACTCAGTTAACGGAGAGTGTTATGCGAAAGAATATGCGTGTTAAGAGGTGTTGCTTTTGTGAGCGAAAATGGATACAGTGAGATTGAGCAATTACTTGGCAAATTGTTTTTATTTTCGTCACCAGTGGTCATCAGATATGCTGTAATGTTTTCACTCAAAATAAAGTTTTGTATTTAGATTTGTTATATAAAAGCGTTATTTGAGGAAATCTAAAGAGGTAAGAAAATACTATCAATTGCTTCTATGCGAGGTACTTCATGCCGTATGTTTTAAACGATTTGCTATTTTTTTATTGTAAATATATCAAGTGACTGATCATATGTCTCACCTTCTTTCCATATTTTTATGAAAATTATTATTGCTTCAGTTTATCTGAACAGTGACTTCGCGGAAACCAATTTCCTACCGTGCTTTAAATGTATCTGTGCAACGCAAATGTCAGGATTTGATTTATAAGGAAACTAACGCAAAATACGGAAGTTCACACGGTCCAGTAATTCGCTTTTTATTGAATCACAATGTTATTAAAACAAAAGATCTTAAATGAAGTAATGCATTAGCTGATATAATGACGATATGCAGATTTTATCTGATCACATATATGGCTCCTGTAAAAAAGTAATTCTTTATAATCGAAGAGTATTTTCTGCTGAAACATCCGAACTTAAATTGCTCCAACCTTTCGAATACTTTTATCTAGAGAAACGACTGAAAGTTATTAATTTTAATTTCAGTATAATAGTTGTTTAAATAAATGTGGCTACGATGGAGTCAAACTGCTATTCTTCTGATTATATATCCACAAGCTCTAATTAAAACATTGCGTCTGGAAAGCATCATTATTCAAAATAAGATTTTTAAATACATCCGTTTATTTTTTAAAATTAAAGTTGATTATAATGAAAATGGACTTTAATTTGACAGCACTACGAAAGTCGTTTTTCGGCTACTTTCTTGATTTTTAATTAGGAAGCTATGATTTAAACCATTAACTCTGGTTAGCGATATAATTTAAAACACGATTTTGAAATAAACCTTTGTGTTCTTTTAAATGAAATATGGTTATAATAAAATAGCTTTAATTTTGAATACTATCACGACTACTTAAGTCGTTTTGTTGCTATTTTCTTGATTGTAAAAAATTTTGAAATAAACTTTTGATTGTAGAAAATTTTGATGTAAACTATTATTTCCGTTAAGCGGTATTATTTGAAAAACGATTTTTAAATAAATTTAATTTTCATTAATATGAAAGTGGACTATAATGTATGTAGATTTTATTTTGGCATGAAACACTAAATTCAAAGTGCTATTTTTGGTATAATATATTATTTAATTATCATTACACTTAATACAAGGTATAGTTGTTGTACAAACAATCTTAAATAAAACGTGAATTGGTAAAAAGAAAAGAGCTAGTTGCAAATAAAGTAATATGAAAAATAAAGAATAATATTTACAAGAAAAGTCAGGAAAAACAGGATAAGGTCCACATGAGCCTTTCTTGGCTCATATGTTAGTTCCTGGTTTTAAATTGTTTTATGGTATTCTTATGTTAATATTATATAGACTGATTTAAACTATATATAGATACAAAATATTAAACAAGGCACAGAAAGTGTAATAACATTTAATATGTTTTGTTCCTTACTTAAAAGAAGTCACTTAAAAATGGTTCTTAAGTCTCAATTTATAGACAAACTCTCGCTTTGGAGCTAAAGCACTAAGTGAGCCTCCACCCCGATCAGTCTGCACTTCTCTGTCTTCTCACTTTTATGTTCTTCATGTCCTTTATGAATAAGCCATCTCAATCTGGACCTTCCTCTCCATCTAGTGGCATAAAGTCTTCCTTCTATTACCTTATTCGGCATTGCTGTTTCATGCATCTTTTCCACATGGTCCAACCATTATATTCTCAAAGATTTTATGAACTTAAATACATCTTCCCCAATTCATTATTGTCTTTAACTCCTCTTTGGTTCTCCTTTGCCATAATCCATTCTCAATCACTGGTCCGTTGTTCTCTGCAATAGTCTGCTTTCACATCTTACCACTCTTGTGTGATTGTAAGTGTGCATTTTTATGCTCCATAGGTTACTACTGGTCTGGTAATTGATTTATATATTTGTATTGTTAATGTTTCTGTTTATTAACTTCCTCTTGAGTATCTTCATATTTGCAAAGTAAGTTTTATACCTTGCTTGTATTCTTTCATTAATTCATATTATGCTTTTTTTGTAAGTTATATATTCCTGATATTTAAACTCTTCCACACCTTCAAATTTTATCTTTTCTATCTCCAAATCCTGGGTGACTCAAGGTTTTCCAGATGAGTTCATAAGCACATATTAAGTTTTACTGGTGTTAACTATCACTTCCATTTTGATTGCTTCTTTCTCTTTATTTGTTAAATATTGTTCATCTTTGATCTATTTTTTTCTTCAGCTTTACGTAATCCTAGAATAAACAGTGTGGCCTATAGGCCATTCTGTTTGCTGTATTCTTCTATATTCTTTAGCTGTTCTTTATTTTCTCATTTTTTCTTGCATATCCTATTTGCTTCCTTCCTCATTTCTTGGTATATTTTAGTGTTCATTCTGGCTTCTTTCCTTATCATCTTTTCTCTAGCTTTATTTTTCTCCTGTATAATTTGGGCATACTCGTTGTCAAACCAATCAGCATGTATTGTTTTGACAACAACAACAACCTCTTGTTTTCTCCAATTGTTTCTTCCACAGCTTCTTTGATTGCTTTCCCTATTTTTCCCATTCTTTTTCTATGTTTATTTTATAAGTTTTTCATCGGCTGTTGGTTTGCATTTTACTAGCTAATCCTTTTTGGTTTTGCTTCGTGACTTCCTTGTCTTCATTTCACTAATCTGTGTCCCATATTCTCTTAACCATCTCTGGACATTTTTCTGTTTTAATTATTCTTTCCCTTACTCTTGCTTTAAATAGATAATGGTCCGAGTCGCAGTTTGGCGCTTTGCAGCTTATTATGGCTATATCTGATTATTATCCATTATTCCTCATCTTTCTCAGCTTTTCTTCGGCTGAGAGTTCGCTCGAAATAACGTCACTCCTTGCAACGTCTATCTAATTATTCTTCGATCACTTCTTCTATTAATAAGATTATGTAAAAATAATTGTATGATATTTTTTACCATTTATAGCTCTTCGACAGTTGAATAAAGTAGACCGAATGATTTGAAAGAAATTCCTTGGTTCCATTTTCGTACATTAAGATATTTCCAATTTTTTCTTGTGCATTAGTATCAAAAATATCTACTTCAACATTAAAGAAGCATTGTTAAAATGGATGATTATTGAAGACTGAGAAACTTCACCTCTCTGAATCCTACCCTTTACCCCCACGACTTTATGGACTTCCAAATAATACATAAAGGAGACATACTTATCCTCCCAGTGGTTTCTAACATTTCTTCCCCGTGTCATACGCTGGCCACTGAATTCAATCATTTAATTGCTAATTTATCCTACGGTAAAATTCCCGTTTAGGACCATCAGGGAGAAATTCGATAAAAGAAATGGCTGACGGTCCTATACGGGAATTTTACCTATCAGACTTTATGCCATTGTGTGAAAAACTCAGTGGAATTTGCACATAAAGTGAAAGACTTGAAATTTCCTAACAATGCAAAACTCTTTCGATGTTTATAACTCATTTACCAGAGTTCCTTATGTAGAGTCTTTTGCTGTGTTTGAAGGGTTACTAAAAAAGGAACAATGCGGATGACGTAGTAACCATTAACCTGTTGTCGTTGGTGAATGTGTGTTTAAAGAAAACTTTTTTTTCAGTTCCACGGTGGTTTTTATGAACAAAAAGATGGTCTTGCCCTGTTTTAGCTAACATTTTCAAGGACTCCCTATATGAGAAATTGTTTTATTCAAATTGCCATTTCATAAAATTTATTTTATGCTGGTTTCGGTACGTTGATGATATCTTTTGTTTTTGGGGCGGGAAAAACCTATAACTCTCTTTCTTCATCTCTATCCTGGATTCTATCCATCCTAGTATTTCATTTTCCCACGAAATTGAAACTAATAATACCTTGAACTTTCTTGACCTCACCCTACGTCTAGTTAATCAAAAAATCAAATTCAACGTTTATAATTATATTATTACACAGTTATTATTATACAGAAAATCAACTTATACTAACAGTGCCATCCCCTTTACTTCCAATCACCACTACTCACATAAGCTCGTCGCTTTTCACTGCCTTATCCACAGATTATTTAATATTTTCTTTATGTACTATAAACTTTCTTCGCGAGCTTAAAACTATTACATAAATAGGTATTGAAAATGGTTATCCACCCACTTAAATAGATAAATTGGTTCAACGGAGAGAAAGACGCATCATCGACAATCGACTTTCTCCTCTTGCATCCCAATCTCAGATGGATTCCCCACGACGTGTTGTCCGTCCGTTTAAAGGTAATATTTCGTAAAAAATTGCCAATCTCTTCAAAATATTCAATATTGTGCCAGTTTTTAGAAATAATAATAACTTAAGGAAATTTTGATGTCTTCAAAAAGACAATGTAGAACATTTTTATATATCCCGCGTCTATAAATTAATTTGCGACACTTACAAATCTCTCTACATCCGTCGTACTTCCCTAAATTTTAACGTTCACATTAAAGAACAATTCAATACATTCATCAATGCTTCACCTTATTCCCACTTTGCGAAATCCCTTAACGTAAACAACCATTCCAGCAGTTTTTCGCCCGAATTTTTCCATTTTGAAGATAATAATAAACGCATTCGAACAATTAGAGATTATTCGATACTTTCCATCAACTAATTGCTCTCTCACAGAGATTATTCGATACTTTGTATAAACCTAATTGCTCTCTCAGTAATAAATATCTTTTTCAAACCCCCTCTCCTCAACCTCAACATTGTCAATAGCTTCATTTTAGCTGGAATAGCTTCTTGGAAACTAATGTTTTTCTTTGAAAATGACTGGTTCTATTATTCGTAACAACTTGTGAAAATTTTCCTTTGACATGCGTGTAAAATTCCGGAATACGTTCACATCATGCTGAAGTTCTCTGAGTTGCCGAATATTTCGATTTTTGTAAAACTGCTTTGTCCACAGGACCCGTTGCTTTTTTCTTTCAAGTGCCTTTTTTAAAAACACACCTGCACAAATAGCTATCATACTTGCCGATTCTGTATCCATCATGATGCAGTGTGGACAACAAATTGAATGCCTCATGAGGCATGCCCGAAAAGCATGCGCAACGCATGTTGAAAGGGAAAGCGCAAGTTGAAAGGGAAGAGGAAAGCGCACAAGTGTAGACATAGCATATCAGTCATAAATGCAAATGATGATATCCCATAATTTCTTCCTCTTCGTATTATAGCTCTAATATTAACTTATTCTCGGTATTGATTTTAAGCTGGCATACATTCTAAATGTGTTCTTACGGATGAATACGTTAGCTCGGAATCAACAATCGCCTTGATCGTCAAGGGAATGGGCTGTTTATAACCTCAAAATTTAGATACAAAATTCACGTACTTCATCAAAATGTGCAAAATTTCGAATCGAAAACGATATTCAACGGCCAAATTAAGAATCCTTACTCTATTTTCCTTCTTTTGGTGCTTGATTCGACTTTCTAGGACCATTATTTCTAGTTTAATTTTGCATAATTCGAACCGTGGACTTCAGGGAAATAAAAAGTAGCCTATACTCTGCGCGGGGTCGACTTTCAATAATGTAGAAAATTTAAAAGTTTTGCGACTCTCGGTTGTCGAGTTTTTAGCGAACATACACACACACACACACACACACACACACTATTTTATTTTATAGATAGATTTATTTATTGTTGTTTGAATTTCGTCAGGTGGAGGTCTCATCCATTGTTTACACAGACTCATACGAATACAACGTGAAGCCTTATTAACGCAACATACCCACCCACTAAGACCCCAGATATCCTATAATTACAATTACTGCATAGCCAGTTTACTTCGGGCCTTTGCTAAGACGCGTATCGTTACGTCACATTGTCAATCATTAGACGTACAATTTACAAAAAATTCACAAAATTTTCATTCTACTTTTTTACAATAAACTCTAACATAAACAATAAAATTAATGCGGTCATAATCCTAGCGAGGTAGAATTTCGTAGAAACCATCTTAAAAGAAAAAAACTTTGTAACTTCCACAATATATGGGCCATTTTAAATTCATCGATGGATCCATCAAACCGTTTTTTATTCACTGATGGATTTACGATGAATTCCATCGCTTCCATGGAGATTAATTCCCGATGGATCTGATGACAGTAGTGGGTCATTTAAATGTTACTATCAGTAATCTCATAAAAAGCAAGTAAATGGCAACTTACATAGGAAAATATAACGTATTTAAAATGCACTAATCAACAAACAAAAGCGATGCGATGAATTACGTTTCAACAAAGTTAAAAGAATTATGGAGATGGAACAAGTTGTAAATGCATCAGTAGCCATTTTGTCAATCAGCAGACGAACCAACAAACTGTTCTAAAATTAATCTAGAATCGATAATCCATCGAAATAATCAGACAAACATGCAATCCAATGCTCATCACATTGCTGAATTTAAAAACATGACCTATATTTCAGTCGACTGGTTTCCTTAACATGTTGACGTCATAATACTGCCAAGTATCACCTGATGATATTAACTGTAAGACGAAATCGGTCAACTGAAATTCACATTGTGGAGGTTACAAAATATATATTTTTTTAAGATGGTTCCAACATATGGATTGGTTAATGGTGATTTAAACTCCTATCTGTTCTTCGGTAAGGATTTGAAGACCTCTTCAGGCAACGTATTGTCATTAAACCCCTTTATTTACTGACGAATATTTTGCGATAACCGTCTCTTATATTCTTAGCTTTGACTTCTGTTTATGATTTCCCCTTGCTACATTATTCGGTTATATTATATTCTTCTACTCTATACTATTCTTCTATTTAATTCCATATATGTCTCCGTTACTTACTCGAAAAATTCATACTAATCGATTTATATTATTTATATATCATTTCTGAAGGAGTATATTTACTTATGAGCCATCTCAGAGTTTAAACAGAGATTTTCAATGCAAGGGTAAGAGAGAAATGAAAATTCAGGAGAACTCTTTCAGATTCAAATTTCATATGAGTGAATAAATATTTTTACTTACCAGACTAGTGTAGAAGATACAGACCATGCAAACTATAGGCGTGATTAGGTGGACATTGATTCCGGATACTGCAAAATTTAAAAATATTAAGTAAATCAAAGTAATAATTATTGCTTGAAAAGTTTTAAGAATATCTGTCTCCTTAGATTACTGCTAAATATGCATTGATAAGATTTTAAAAAGGTTCAATAAACAGGCAAAACTGTGAATATAAGCCGTATAATTCATCTTTGATTAAACTTTTTAGGTTTTTCTCTATCGTATTATGTCAAATAAACGATGGTATACCAATGATAACTACGTAAGTAATATGACAAAAAAGGGCCGTGATTTAATTACTACGCCATGATTGATACATTTCTTTGTATAAGTAGTAAATGACCAATAACTAAGGAATTATGTCTGTATTTATTTTTATACATTATCTTATAGCTCAAATATTTCTGTTTCTGGCAACTGAATATCGTGTTTATCTATCCAACATGAGAAATAAAACGTTCTCGTTTACTAAATCTCATTTACCATGACTGAAAGCTAGGGCAGGAACGTATATCACAATCGGAATGTACAGGATCTGCAAAAAATAAACAATAGAGGTAGAAAAATATAAAAGATAAATGTAGGAATTAGTAAAATACAATTTAAAACAAGAAGGTTATTGCCAGAATTAAACCGAAAATAATCAAAGCAAATTATTTTATTGACTTACGGCTCGATTATGTTGGGTCTACGAGTATATTTTGCGTTCAGAACAACAAGTTCATAATTTTTCTTTGTTTATCTTGAATTTAATAATGAATTTATTCTATGTTCAAGTAAATGCGGGAAAAGAAAACGATATCTATAGCCAGAGAAGAATAATATAAACAACGTATTTGTAATTATATAAAAAACTGTGAATGATACCTTTATAAATGCACTTATATACCGGCCGCGGAGGCGGAGTGGTTAGCATGCGAGGCCCCGGGTTCGAATCCCGGCTAACCAGATTTTTCCTGTTAGGGAATGGTCGTATGTGTGTTCGTCTATTGTTGCGTTAGCGAGTCTTAGTATAACGAATATAGTTGGGGGAACCTGTTTCCGTTGAAGAAATTAATAGTAATAATAACATAATGCCTCATGTAATAGTTGACCATAATAAATTAAATAAGAAGTTTTAATTTTGTACAATATGTAATAAGGTAATGTAATGTTACACATGGTATTATGTAAGTGAATATATATGAAAACTAATTAAATTGCTTGTAGAGTTATAATTATAACGGGGAATGTAGATATGATACTGTAATTTATAATATACTAAAAATAATAATACGTACACCGTACACGCACGACCAGGATTCGAGGCATAGCATCATTATTCATGATCGACGCTCACCTGATGATTATGCTACGATTCGACACCTGGTCGTGTGTGTATTGTGTACGTATTATTTTTTGTGGTTTAGTATAAATTAAAGTATCTTCTCTACTTTTCCCGTTATTATGAATTAACGCCAAGTAAAGGTCAAGATAATCTCCGCTAGTTATAATTATGTTACACTTATTATTTTTCTATGGTAGAAGTTAAAGTTTAAGAATCTATATTAAGATTTATCCTCAGTTCTCGGATGGGGATAACATCCTACTATTTATAAACAATATGCATTCACTTTTTGGTGGTCCATTTGAGAGGTAAAGGCTCTGAAATGCTCAAAGGTCATACGTTCCGATTCTTAACCAAGGCATGTGTTAGTGAACGGATTAGCACGTCCATTTCTATTGCGGGAAACTGAGTTCTAGGGAAGGAGGGTAATTTACGGGCTGGAAGGTGAAACTGTATCTTCTTGATTCCTTTATGGAGCGGCAATTAAAAACCATTCATCTAAGAGTGTGTGCCTTTGATTCAATAGAGAAGACTAAAATGGTGAGCATATTGGAATAGATAAGAATGCTTACGTCGCAGGAGAGGAAAAATATTCCGATCTGAACTTACGTTGGCGATGATGAAGAGGGCCGATCCTAAGAGACGCACGCTGCGGTCGAAGCGGAGTTCTAAGTACTGCAAAAAAAGTTGTGGCATCATTAAAGTGTAGTTAATATTTTTATCAAAGAGTAACTTAATTAACGACCACCTTAGATGTCCAAAAAAATGTATTGCGTAACGCGTGAAATAAAGTGAAATAATGTAATGAATACTGAATGTACTGAATACAGTATATTTGACTTAATTCTCGCGTTGAGTTTCACTCTGTGAACTTCATATTAGCCGTTACCCAAGACATTTCTAGTAGACAGCAACTACATACTAAAGAGTTCATCTATAGATTTATTCATTTATTCACGAAAAAAGTTACTGTAACTGTTCACTGTATGAAGAATTTTATAGAAATAAAATTTATTCTTTATTTATTATCGTTTATCTAGGTGGCTTTAGTTATTTTATTGTTTACCTTGAAAAGAACTGCACAGAGTAGTCATAATTTATACTAATTATATTAATTGATTTACCTTCACGTATCTAAGATTACTCACACAAGTAGGTATCTACTGATTTGTATATCTACTGATTAAAATATAACTACAGATGCAAACCGCTGATGATGTTTATCATTTTATCAGAAATGCTGTTTAGACAGAAGTGCTTTAAATAAAGTATCCTTTGGTATCATGGAAATCTTTTTTTTTATATATCAGCGGCAGGGTAGCGGCAAGGCGGGTAGCCCTTGTGGTAAATATATGAATCTATATTTATATAAATATATATGCAAATGTATACTATATAAATATGATAAAGTAAATCGGCTAAAGATTGCATTTGTCAATCATCTTTCTTAGGTGTTCAATTCAAGATTTTTCTGTTTACCGTTTGACTGTAAAATTTTATACGTATGAACATCAAAAGAATCATATCGCACTGAAATCTTATAATTTGTAGGTATCGTTGTTTACCTCGTAAGATGTGTTCAAGTTCAGTTCGCAGTACACCGGCATGAAGCAGAAGACGCAGATAACAGTCGCTATCACAATTCCGAAAGTCGTGGTCGCGTACTGCGTGCCATAAGTGTACATCTCAGCTGACATCCCCATCAGCGTGATTCCTGAAACGCAGCTAAGGAAATAAAATCATGCCCAGTTGATTACCTAAGTTAATTAAAAATATACTCAGCTTGATAACTCATCGAAGAATTTTCTCTAAAATTTAGAAGTAAAGATGTCTTTGGCATGATAAACAAAGTGCTATGTGTGTAAGAAAATAAATCTCATAAATCTTTCCATATAAGTTTTTATATGTAAATAGAGTAGGAACACAGCTGTACTAAGAAGTTAGTGTTTAAATGCTACAAAAGCTGTATTTTCGAGAAGCTTGGCAATTCCACCAGCAAATTCTAGGAAGCCGACCGAAGGTGTAGATATTCCTTAGCTGCTATTGGATTCTCGTTGGAAAATACATAAATAGAAATTGTGAGTGCAAAATCTCAAAAGAATAAGAATCCGATTAAATACTCGTAGAAGTTAAAGCCAATAAATTACTGCAAATACATGTAGATTTACAAGCATTTTCCCTTTTAATGATAGACCCCCATTTCATTATATTGTCGATTTCATTACGGCAAAGTTATTACTAAAATATTTTTATATAGGTAAATAATGGGTATATAGAATATCATGTTCAGGCGAATTAAAATATTTATTAATTTATGTCTATTAAAGTATTTCAATTTATAATCAAGTTCTCCTCCAATAAATATCAGTGAGAAAGTAATATTACTTCATGACGGCATGAGTCTTTTTGCAAATTTATCTACATACGATTTATAAGAGAAATACTTCTGAGATAATGAATTTGAGAAATTGCGTTAAAGGAGTATTTAAAGGCATATAAACCTATCCAAAGGTAGAATACTTTTGTATGCATTTTATTTATTATATTTTAGCGGTTTATGTATTCATCTATTATCTGTGGGTATTTTCTCGCGACATGTTTTTTTCTTTGTCCCCATTCAATCGCAAATGATTTCCCTGCCCAACAATTTTTTCAACAATTTGACGAAGAATACATCGCATTCGAAATACGCATTAAGTGCTCTCAAAAAGAGCGTTGTCCCTTCCTGTTTTCTCGCAATACCGGGGAATGAATAGAGGAACGCCGACGAAAGCGGATAATGCAGATTTTTAACAGTGCGTTTCAGCCTGATGTCGTCGACTTACCTGGCTATCAGTGACATGGATATGGGGAAGACCCCCATCCTCTTTCCTCCCATAAGATATTCCGAAGTTGTATTCTGCTTCTGCTTTGCACAGAAGGCGAAGTACACGCCGATGAGTGCAGAAGATGCCAGCATCGCTATGAAAATGGAATAGTCGAGGAGGGAGAAGGATTGGGAGATGGTCGAATGCCGAGTGGGCTTGAGACCATCTTCAAAGAACGTGGAGTGTGTAGACGTGTCATCCTCAGATGAAAAGTAGCTCGCCGAGGTAGCCATTTTCACCGGTAACTATCACATCAAACTGTAAAAAGAGAAATTATTTGGTTTTAAAGTCAAGAAGTAAATAATAGTAGAGTTTGGAATATAAGTCGGAGATTAGGCATAAAAGATTAATCATGAAACTTCGGCGACCGAATAGTACAGATACATTCCTGATAGATGTTCGCCTAGGTAAAGATCTAATTTTTTTCGAAGAAAATATCCCCGGAAGTTTTTGTTTTGAGCTGTTTTTATATATACTATTAATTATGGGCTTAAACTTGCCAATAAATGGCCCATCTATCTATCTATTTTGACACATTCCAGGGTATGCATGCAGGAAATGGGAAGAGATGGCTAGATTTGTATCTTCAAAATATAATAATAGTACATGTACGTAAAAGTGCATTTTACGAGACTAATAACAACATTAAAGATACTTTTATTTGGGCGATGGTGGTTGATGAGTCCCTTCGTCCTATTAAAACACAAACACCCTAAGAGGGTGTGATAGTCCTGCAATACTTACAGATAGTTAATTGAAGTTTTAAGAAGAAAGTAGGTTGAGATAGATCTATAAGGCGAAATATGCACAGGGTACAGAAATTAGTCAAGGGAAGAGGTGATGCAAGCAAATTTCCTAATACACTCCTCTTCAAGTTACAATAGTCATAATTCTCTACCACAAACCGATAACAATGCTTTTGTCGTGATAAACGCTGCAAACGTACTCTGCTAGCAGAGACATTTCTCTGTCAACTTTCAGATAAAGCTTCACGACATAATCTATGCTAATAACTGGTGCAATCGTCATTTTCATTTGTGTTGAATGAACTGATGAATACAGCCTTGGAAGTGATGGTCTTCTTTTGTGGTCAATCTTTTGATTGGTTGGCACTCATTATTTTATTTTAAGTTACCACTATGTCGTTCGCTTTTCTTTTCATTTCTTTTGTATCTCATTACTCCGCAATCTTCTATGATTTGCTTCGAGGGTTCCCTGCTTTTTATTTCTCTGCCAATTTCAATTTCATGCCTCTTTCCATTAGATCGACGATTAACTCGTTGTTCCATAAATGATAACCAATTTCAGGGTGTCCAATCTTACATTCTATAGGACATCGAAATCAGTTATTTTCTATATACAATACATTTTTCTGCACTTCTCTGGCACCTTATTTCAAGGACATCCGTCCCATGTTTATCTTCTTTACCGATTTTGCATGTTTCTTAACCATATATGGATGTATTTCTCATAAAGCTTTTTATACATTTCTTTTTGGTTTCAATCTCTACATATTTACATGTTAAGAACTCTCACTTGGGGAGGGATGGCAGAAGGAATGTTTTATAGAAGACATAGATTTGATGCAGAAGACTAAAGATGGCTAGTGGCTATAGTTACTAGCATCATCAGTAAGTCGTAGTTTCATATATTTGATTACTTGCATGGTGCTGAGTTTTTGATCCATCCCTCCTTATAGTTAGGCTAACAATATCTATGTATTTCTCCAAGTATTGTCTTGAATATAGCGAATGTTTCTTGGGATTTCTCAGCAAAGATTGTGCTGAATGATGTCCAACTTTATCGTGGCGTAAATTAAGCTCTTAATGCTAAGTCCTGTATTATTTCAGGATTACAACTTACTCTGATTACCAATTTGAACGAAATAGTCAGGGCACGCTCCACGACTTGGTTCTTTTATCCCCATTTATAGAAATTACACCATCATAATGAATACCCGTTATGTGTAAGAGTAGCATTGCTTCTTATCTGAAGGACCACCTCTATAACTCCCATAAAAATAAGCGATTGAAAATTATTTATTTGTCTAATGTACTATCTTCGATTTCAGATGGTGAAATATTATGCTCATGTCTCGTCGTGTCCTATAACATTCCATGGAAGAAAATCATTTATCCGACTTAGCTCTCGGTCAAATAAATGACAGAGCTTGACGTTAGGTGATAATTTTGAACTCTTTAATTTGTAAACATACTCAAACAAACGAAATTTACCATTTTCCGACCGCAAATGTCAATATTTACCTGGGAAGGCTACCTCAAGCTCCTATATTTCAACCTTCTTCGCTACGAAAATAAGTCAACACTTGTATTCTCAAATCATTCGTATGTGGGAAGGGATTGTGCGTGTTTGTTTTTCCAGATTACCATTTCAACCGCAATGAAGATTTCGCTGAACTCTATCCTGAACGTGCGCTTAATATTTCCTGAAGTTCCTCTCAACTGATTAAATTGGCTTCCTCAACTTCCTGAATAATTTGAATGTTTTCTGGGAAATAGTTTCGTTAGAGTCCTCGTGAAACAAATATTGTTGTTAATGTGTCCTTTTAGATTACGGAAGTGGTGAATTTGCAATTTGTACATTTTCTTCTTGATCATGGAGAGGAAGGGGAAAATAATTCAAGTGTCATTACGAGTGAGAATTGAAGAACTTGGAACTGGTTGTTCTAGGCTATATCTGCTTTTTTTACATCTTAGGCATCGAGCTCTAAGGTAAGAATAATAATGATGTTCACTATGCCCTGTCGACCAGACCAAGGCCGAGGATGTACCTTAGGATTACAGTAATGTTTTTACTTTCTCCATATACGAAGTATAGAGAAAGTATTGTTTTCATGAAAAAATTCGACTTCGAGATTTCAACGGAAATACATGTTTTGGGGTCCCTAGAACACGTTTTGACCATTTTCGGAAAGATGTCTGTGTGTATGTGTGTGTGTGTGTGTGTGTGTGTGTGTGTGTGTGTGTGTGTGTGTGTGTGTGTGTGTGTGATAGTGGGCGCTCTAACATGAAAACTATTAGTCGTATCAATACCAAAATTCATACATAGTACTGTGGTGTGTGCTGTCAGAGTTGATTAGTTTTTGGAGTAAATCGATCAACCGGAAGTCGAGCTTCATTCATCAGAGCTCATTTCCGGTTTTCAAAATATCTCCATAAATATGATATATAGGTATATTAAATACTGCATAAAAGTTTTAGATAATGTAATTTACTATAACTTTTGTATTTAACATATTTTTGTATCACCGGTTGATTAGGAGTTATTCGTGAAATACTGATAAACCGGAAGTAGCTGATTATGTACTTTGTGGGCGCTCTAACATGAAAACTATTTGTCGGATCAACACCAAATTTCATATATAGTATTTTGGTTTGTGTTTTTAGAGTTGATTAGTTTTTGGGGTAAATTGGTTTACCGAAGGTCGAGCTTTATTCATCAAAGCTCATTTCCGTTTTTCAAAATATCTCCATAAATATTATATTTAGGTATAAACTATTAAATATAAAAGTTTTAGAAAATATAATTTACTATAAATTTTGTATGAAACATATTTTTGTATCACTGATTGTGTAGGAGTTATTTGTGAAATACTGATAAACCGGAAGTTGCTGATTATGTACGTTGTGGGCGCTCTGGGAGCTGGGGCGAAAGGCCATTTCATCGTTTTTCACCGAACATGTCCAGAAAAACATTATTTATAGTGTTTGTGACGTAAAAGATAATATTATATAAATTAAACACTCCTCTTCCAAGTTTAGATTGAATATAGAGTTCGAAATTACTGTCGTAGATAAATATTTACATCATATATATGGAGAAAGTCATGTGCTGGCCACATCAGATTTTTTGTGTTTAATAAGAAGTATGCTTCAGATTTGTTTCGCACTTGACCGTTAGGAAATAATTAGCGAACGTGCAGCGCGGGAATATTTCAAAAAGCCGTGTGTGACCCGTGGACCACTGTTTCGATATCCTCGATAATATCCGATGGAAACTTAAAAGCGGAGTTTAAAAGAAGTAGTGAATTCCAATAATAAGATCATCGATCGCAGGTCATGTCTCTCTTACCTTTTCAAAATGGGAATATTCTGGAATGACGAGTAGGAGCTTGGCCGAGTGTGCTTCTCCTTGGAAAGAGAGGCTGCGACTGAGTGGATGCCTCTTGGAAGCGATAAGGCTCGGTCCTAATAGGTCACTCTTCGCGGATGCTTCCAATTATCGCGAGGGACTTTGCGCATCAAGAGCAAGGTGATTGGCAAAAGGGTGTTTGTCTTGACTGAGGAAGTTTACGACGGACGAAGTTTTTCCCCTAGGGGACGCCACAATTCCTCGTTCAAAGAAATTGTTCTTCTACATTATGATTTAGCCATGCATACATGCACGGGTGTTCTACTCATCGGTAGGTTCATGGGCATCATAATTCATATTCAACGCCATCTCCTTCACTTTCTTGTGGCTTACTCCAGCTCTTATGTCATCTGAAATCTTTTGCCATTATTCGCTGTTTTTCCCTTATGTTCTACCTTCAATTGCCTTCCAAAGCAGTCCCTCCCTTCCCAATATTTGTCCCACTCATTTCCTCCGTTGATGCGTAATCACTTCAGAATCTAGCCATATCGCAAACATGAATAACCAGAATCATCTCGCATAAGCATACTGTGAATTATCATCTAAGCATCTCTCAAAACAGCAACTCAAGAATTTTACCAAAATAGCATTGTGGTTGCCTATTATGAAGTGCAACAAAATCTACTGTGCATAAACCTTTCTTGGATTCGTGCATTTTGTAAATACCCAGCAAATTATTCTTATCGTTGCTAGGAGAACGGTGGGCTGGAATGACGAAAACACTGGCCAAAAATACGAAAATCATTCTTTGAGTGAGGACTTAATAATAAATGAATTTTTCATACGAATAGACAAATCATACACGTTGGTTTCCTTTTATTAAAACATGGGTTCAAATTTCACCGATGTTTTCGAAAAATCCCGACCTTCGATTTTTCTTCAAATTCTTCAACTTCAAGCCACCTATGAACCTAGATGAAGATTATCATCGAGTTAAATACACTATCAGGTTGTAAGCTGTCATTTATCTTTCAAATGCTTTATTTTAACAATCACTGTTGAATATTTGCATAACTAATGAACCGAGTTTTCCATTTTCCGAAGTGCAATGCTTTATTCTTTCATCCACTAATATGCGTAAAAAATAAATCGATTTCCTTCGCTCTGTGATTCAAAGCTGAAAATTATAATTCACTTTATTTAAGCAATGTTTTTGAAATTCGTAAAATGGAAAATTGCTTGCAATCTTAAGAAACTTATCACTGACTAGGAAGACCCCTTGATTTTCTTCTTCCATCATGAAGAAATCTGCCCCCGTTTAATTAGAGGTTTAAAATCTCCAAAATCCGTCTTTGTCGGCGTTCCTCCTATTACTTCCCGGTAGTCGGAGAAAGCAACAAAGGAATGTCGCACTATTATTCTTGCTTTCTCGGACTACCGGGAAGTAAGAGGAGGAACTCCGACAAAGACGGCTTTTGGAGATTTTAAACATTCATTAACAGCCGTGTTCCAATAATTATTTCTTCACATCTGTTTCATTCATAGATACATATTGACCTGCAGATACTCTTACTCTTTCTTATTTAATTTTCTTCCCAGACTTCAGACGCTAAAAATAAAGAATTCTGTTAGCTCCTCAGCCTGAAGGTCGGTCTGTACCTAAATCTATCAACCATTTGCCTAAAAAATCTTCAGAGACGCAATTACCCTTAGTAAACAAAATAAGAAGTGAGTAATTATGCCATTTCCTTGCTAAGCCAAAATGCTATAAATTCTAATGTCCTTGTTGTCCTAGAACAATGTCTAAATTAATAAAGCACCATAGCATTCAATGATGAATTCCCACAGTGAATGAAAAAATCCATCTTGGAGTAAATTTTTCCTATTTGATGACCATGCATCTAAGCAAAAATAGCGAAAATACATTAATGATAAACATTTTTATTTTAAATAAAGCGTATTTTCAGCGTCTTCTAATTAAGATTTCTCATTCTGTACAGTAAGATATATTTGCCAATAGAGGATCATTAGCCGAGTTTATCCACGTTGAGGGACCCTTTTATGTTTTAATCACCTTATCATAGTCAATAATACAGTGCTGAAGATTATGAATCCGGCATCTCATGTTTTTATTTCCAAACATATACAAAATCAAAATTTACAGCTGATGGTCAGGTAAAAACAAATCACAATACATCACAGATTTTAGGTCTAAAAAGTGTTTACGACATCATCTATACATGGATCCATTTTTTCCTTTTATTATTTACAAAAAATACGGCACAAGATATTATAACATATATAATACTCTCTTTCTTATCAATATCAAAATTAATGTGATAGCTTCACTTATAATGATGCGCTTGGACATTACAACTGATTCACGGGAAATGTTAGAGCAGTTCGAATAGTCCGTTTAAGTTAAAAGGGTCATCCTCAGATAATAAATATTCTCCTTGAACTTTTAAGTTTCTTGGAAATCAAAAATAAAACCATCAACCTCAGGAATTCGCCATCTTCGCCATTTGCAGAAATGAAAGTTGTTTGGAGAGCTTTATAGATACATATAATTCCCGTTAAAGTATGTGGTTTGTCTTTGAGCAGCATTGACGCGTGCTCTTTTGGAAAAGGTGGCCATAGGAGATTGATAGCTTGGCGAAACAAGGGTATACCATAGAATAGCGACCCAATCCCCCACCGAGAACTCGCTATTTTGGAAAGTGGACTCTCCCAAACCGAAATTCGTCCACTGCGCAAGTGCCGTGAGTTTCGCAGTGCCGTATATTATCGCGAAACTCATAATTCTTGAGAAAGAAAGCGAATATTTCGGAATGATTACATATTTTAAGAACAAAAATTGTAGTGGTATATAGTAGAGGTGGGAACAATCGAATTATTTCAAAAAGCGTTGCGATTTTTCACTCTACCTAACCGAGTGAATTTATCCGATTGTTTTAGCGAGTGACAATAATCGAATGGATCTATTCGATTGTTCGAAGTGAGTGGTTCACTCGTTGAGAGGAAGTGAGTGAAAATCGAATAAATCGATTATAATCGAATTCGATAGAGGAGAGGATAGTAGTGACGCGTAACGTGATCTCATTTAGGGAGACTCTTGTATAGATATGTGATGCTGATGAAATATGAATTAAGATTATCAAATATGTATCTGACCAGATATCCCTTCAGCCAGCTGTTACTGCCCCTGTCCCTAACCAGCATTTGCGTCCCGTTCAGCCCACGAAAGTGAGAGATTTCATTTGAATGAAAACAATCGAATAACTGTTCGATTGCTTTTTTCAATCGATTGTCCCATCTCTAGTATATAGTATAGCAGTAGTAGTACAATATACAGTAATGGAAGGGTGTTCCCGATCCAATTTTCAGCAAAACTGGATCATGGTTGAGAATGGCTGCTGAATAATGCAGAATGGCTTTCATTTAACTGGTGGGTCTCCTCCCTTGCATCTGCCCACATAGAAAGGCTGCACGACAGGCGTTAATAGATCGATGTGGACATCTGCCGGATTAGTTGGGCCTGTCAACGCGGATGCTATTAAACCTACCACCAAGGTGACTAAGAGTCCGATTAATGCGTAGATGGTGTATGAAAGGCGGAAGATGACCAGAGGTTGGTTTTCCATCGGCAAGGTGAAGTTCGTTGGAGTAATCTCAGTTAAAGGTGAAATCATATGAGCCCTGGAAAACGAATAAGCTTCAAATTAGTTTCGCGAAATAATTTTGAAACCATGGGTTGTTGGATTCAACAAAAAACCTATTAGAGACAATGCTTGTAGAATGAGAATTTCGATTCATCGCATTTGGAACAGCGGACCAGAAATGTCATGCATATTCACACGGGAAATTCAATATATTGAGAGATGATATATTTATAGTATTAGTTCCTGTAATTATAATTATAGAAGCTACGACTACAAATATATTATCTGTCAAAATATTAAAATGTATAATTCAATCTACGATGTTTATAATAAATTGAAGAATTGAACTTTGTGTTTTCCCAAGAATTTTTAATACGTGAAGTTATTTTTCAATTTTCAATCTAGTGGAAAATAAGAATCTCGGTTTTATTTCATTTATTAAATGGCGTGCCACGAAGTCCGATCAGATCATGTCGATTATCACCGCGAAAACTTTCTCCATTGATCATTACATCATTGTATCTAACTTAATGATAATTATATTTACCTTAATAATACTAATCATACCATAATTATACCTAAATATTGTATGTAACAATTAGTTAAATACTTAATCACATAATAAAAATAAGTTAATTAGTTAATACAATTATAATAAATAGTTTTCTTTCCTAATGCCATTAAAACAATTTTTCTATTTCACTCATGATATTAATGTTTTTAAATCCAGGATTCTTTATTTTTGAAAATTTTCAATCATATTTTCCAAGAGCTAGTTGAAATTGAGAAACCAGGAAGTATTCTTGTCTCCTTTGGCGATTTGGAGCAAAATATTTATTGAAAAGGCTGAAATGCTTACTGAGTATGAATTATAAATGAACTTCTCTTCAGCTTCAAGTAGAATGGCCAGACGTACCTTATTTCGAGATATAATACCGCATTCAACGAAATACATTTTTAAACTATTTCTTTCCTAAACTCTTAATTAGGATAGAAAAGTGTAATTAGTAGATCTAGCCAACACTCTTTGGTATTCCATATTCGGAAAATAATTAAAAGAAATAATAATTTTATGATGGTTATATAGTAGATAAAATCGGTCGTTTTATTAATCCATTTGGACCAGTCCTAAGATAGATAAATATCCCATTCATGCGGCTCGGATGTGATATTCATTTTTAGTTCTCCGTGATGATAAGCTAAATGTTAACACTATAAAACATATTATATCAGATTTAGATGATTATATAGTTATAATACTAGTCGAGGGTGAATTTTTATCGATAATTGTTGTTCTAAAAGACAGTAAAACCAACTCTGCCTCCTACGTATGTAGATCATATTATTATCATAGCATATCAGTGAGATTTTCTCTGGGACAATACTACTAACCCTTACAACGACCCCCCCAAAATATACATCTGATATCCCAAAACCAATTTTTAATGCGGTAATCATAAATTCGAGCCACTCTTTAAGCAGCAACTGTTGGTCAAGGTTAATAATATCACTTTAGATTTCACCTATGCTCTTTCATAGGCAACATATATTACTTAATATTAGGGTATGTGTGAGACTAGAAAATCGTTCATAATTTTTATCGCGTATATTCGAAACGATATTCTTTTCTCGTAAGGAACTACCGTCTTACGTCGTAGATGTAATTAAAAACTCTCTTACGTAGTGTTCATTGCACTTCCGATGGTGAGATTCATTATTGAAGACGGGCATCCCACAGTGGAAATTGGTTTTTCCTCAAACTTGATTCTCCCGCTGGCTATGTAAGCTTGGCCTCCGAAACAAATCACTCCCATTACAAGGAGACCGCATACTCCTCCGATTAAAGTTCCCTGCAATAAGAAATGTGTTAAGTACAAGTTGTGAACTGACCATTTTAGAGTCCACGAGCTTGAGTTTTATTTTTGAATCATAGGAACGGAGTACCTTTGAATTAGTCCATGGAAAGAACATTCCCAATATCACAATGGCTATCATTGTGCCTTGCGTCACCCCTCCAAGACTCCATGAAACCTTTGAAAGATCACAGTTTAAAATATCATTCGTAACATAAGAAAATAAATTGTAAAACAGCTGTCAATTAATTAGAGGTATAATACAAGGTTGCAGCGTTTCGCTTTTTTCTGATCGAAATTTAATACCCGGTAAAAGTGGCCTACCCACATGGACTTTACAGATATGAATTCATTTCGAAATAAAAATATATCTTCTGGGAGAATTTTTCTCCTCGAAGTTTCGAGTAAAACATCGAAAGTGTCATTAATTAGTATATTACTCTCCAAAAACGGTTTTATTAACCGTTCCGTATCACGTTGTGACCGATTGCTGACCTGACATTTCAATTGAAATGCTATCATCTTCAGGGGCAGAGGAAAACATTTTTCTTTTCTTTTCGTTGTTGACTTTATTTCCACCCCTGAAGATTATGGTATTGCTATTGAACTGAACATACATTTCGGGCTTCTTAGAAGGTTTTTAATCTGGGCCCTTCCGCTATTTCTGGAATCGGTCACAACGCGGTACGGAATGCTGACAAAGACGGCTTTAGGAAAGTTTTTATACTTCTCAATCAATCACAATCCAATAATTATGTGGGTATAAGATTGACAAGTGAACTAATGTAGCTTAGTTATCGTCTTACAAGGGAACATTACCCCTTGTGTAAAAGGGTTCTTCTTAATACTGTAGGGAAGGCTCTCGTGTAAATAATAATAACACTTGTGGAACCACATCGACTAACTTTCACTAGTTTTTAAGGAATAAGCTTTTAAACATTATCGTCCGTTTTCACCGTTCACCGTTTGCGCCTATCTAAGTCACTCGTGGAGTAGTGGTAACGCGCCCGGCAGCGAAGTTGTAGTTCACTGGCTCAATGCCGATCGTGGTAGGATATTTACGGTTTTCCTTTTTATATAAATGTTTTATGAAATATTTTTGTATTATATACATTCATAACTATTCTTTCATCCTAATTTTAGCAACATCACTCCGAGTATCGTTGATGTATTAGTGCTGTAAAAGGAATTTACTATTTGAATAAATTATGATAATTATCGATCTGCCAAAAACGTAATTTAATTTTATCAGCTGAACCTAGTCCAAAATTTATCATAAAAGTTTTTCCTAATATTCTGAAAGGAATGAAAAATAACAGAAGCAAATTATGAAAAATTGATATTGAAAATAAATGTAAAAAATCTTTTGAACTGCCGAGCAATTTCAACTTGTCAGGGAAGGGCTATAAACTCTCACTCGGATAGGGAAAACCCTGTCTTTGTCCTCCGCTAGAAGTGCCGTTAGCCACGGCAGTTAAAACATAGGAAAGTGATTTTGAGCGGGAACGTAACTCGGTAAATAATATCCTCCAGGTAAGTATATGAGCTTCATTTGATAAATATCGAAGGTAACGAAAATAATCAATAAAAAGTTGTTCTTGAATGCGATATGAAAATTGATAAATTAAAAACGAAACAAAAAGACTTTTACGAGCAAAAAGGAAAATACTTGACCACGATTCGTATCGAACCAGTGAACGACAACTCCGCTGCCGGACGCGTTACTACTAAACCACGACTGCCTTAAACACCTAAGCGTGCGCACTAAGCCAACAGAATTCCGATGCTAATTTTTAAACGCTTATTTCTTAAAAGCTAGCAAAAGTTAGTCGATGCGGTCTTACAAGTGTTATTATTATTTACACGAGAGACTTCCCTAAAAATATTAAGAAGAACCCTTTTACACAAGGGGTAATGTTCCCTTGTTAGAGAATTTTTGGTGGATAATTGTAAGAGATGAAATGCTTCTCAGAGCATCGTGTATCTTGAATGCATATTCTCTTGTTAGTGGTTTTCTTTTAATCAAGTTTGGAATAGTTTTGATGGCAGATACTTTAGTGGAAAACCTATTGTTTGGCTTGTTGTCTTGCTAAATAAGTAGTTAACCATGATCTGCGAGTCATTGTTAAGAAGTTGAGTTTGGAAGCGTTAAATTCTTTCATATATCGCTGGAATACGTAAAAAGGCATAGCGAAGGAATGGAGAGAAACTAACGAATCAGATATTGTGGAAAATAAGTTTTTCTCGTACCTTCATGCACGTTATTAATTTATAGTAGGGTGCAATACAATGGGAATTAGGTATTGCATGTTTTGGATGGGATGGCAGAAACTAGGTAAGATAAGAAATCGTAAGATTTTAATATTTTCAGGGAATTATGACTAGAGGACCGATAATGTTTGGATATGACTATCATGAGTTGCTGAATATAGTTTCCTCTTTAGATGCAATTTGCGAATTACATTTGTTTTCTTCTAATAAGAAAACACAATCAGGAAGCGATGACTATGACTTTCAATGACTGACTTGATTGACGAATCATTCTTTGCTTCTCATTTACAGTGCTCAACGCTTTTAACTGGTGTACGTCTTTACCTCTATCACTGTGCCAAGGTTTTCTATGACGAAGACTATGCCCACACACGCGAATCCAAACACAGCAGCTATGACTTTAATGAGGAACGCAGCCTTTTCTTCTGGCAATTTCTCCTTTTGTAATGGTTCGATGAAATCCTCGTAAATGACCGCAGCCATCGATGCTATGCCTGTCGACATGGAGCTGTAAATATAGTAGAAAACAGTGATGTGAAATTTTGCATCGCTACCACCTTCTTTTACAGTGTGATAATATTCAAATATGTATATTCATAGGCTGGACCTTTATTGACGAGGTTCGACTCACGTGGGCCTCTCTTCCACATAGCCTCGAACATCGTTATAATATTTACAATTTTCAAAAAAGTACAAGAAGGTAAGATTATAGATTGGTAAAAAAACTGAAAGTTGGCAAAAAATAAACTTACGAGGAAAATGGGGCTGAATAAGATTTGAGAAAACACAGTAAAATTTACGAATGCAAAGATAAGAATCGCAGCAAAAAATACAAGAACATATGTTAAATGAAAAGAAGAAATATTAATAAAGTAAACTCGGTTAAAAATGCTGTCCCGTCTAATACACAAATTTCTCCCAGTCGCTGTTCTCGTATTTCTTCACTCGAAACATGAAACATCGAAAGTTGATCAAGGAGTGTAAAATTGTGACATGACTGGGTCACAATTTTTCTTTCCTTGTTCAAATTTGGGTTTAAAGCGCACGCACGCTTCCTCGTGCTAAGTTTAATTTCATCTTGAAGTTCTTGCATAAAACATTGAATTTAATTAGTTTAAATGAAAAAAATTTGTTTATGTTTCTCAGGCAATTTATACATTTTATTTTATTTTTTTACGACGGGGTTAAGAGCTAATTATTAATGAATAGCTAATTACTAATGAGCATGCATATCTTATTGGTATTACCTCAACGCAGCGCCGAACACTGCCGCCATGAACAGTCCAGGTAGTCCGGGAATCTTCTCGCCGAGGTCCATGACAAAGTAGGGAAGCATTTGATCAGGAGCTTGCACCATCTGAAAGTAAAGAATCAAGTAGTCATCCTATTTAGTGCGGTCTGTCAATCTATAGAGCACGAAAACCATGTTGTTTGCAGCTTTTACCCGAAATCCCCTTCCCATCAGCACTACACATGTTGCATACCACTAATTTTGCTAATTATTTCTCGAGCTGATGATATTGGACGAAATAATAGAGGCTTTACAGACGATAAAAAATTTTGCTTCGTTAATTCCCCAATTGAGCTAATATTAAATTCGAGTCTCAGTAACATTATCAAGCCAACATGTGCAACGAAAGCCGAGTTGCAACGGTCAAAGGATTATTTACAGGAATTTACGAAGTTTGATTCTTGATCTTTTTTAGAAATTGAACTCCCAATGGAAATCGTATTTTGGCTCTCTCTACTGATTAAATGAATATTGTATTTTACGCTCACTCTGAATGCCAACAAGTAAAAAAATTGCCAACGCTGACATCTAATGATACCATGTATAATAATAATGAAACGAAAGAAGTTAGCTGAAGGTTAATGATTTCTTTTGAAAAACAACCTTGAGCACTTCAGATATTCATCATCATTGGGTGATACATCAATTCTTCCCAAAGCCGATGAAATAAACTCTGAAATGATACCCCAATATATACGTACAATACCCGAAAATCACGTTTTTAAATCTGACCAATCTAGTCTCTCTACCGGCTAGTTAGGATCCGTTTTATTTCCTAACGCTAGAGGTGGTGGATTTTTCTGAGTGAATATCCCTTACATCAAACAAATAAACTATTTACCTTTGTTGAGACGATGTCACAGTCGTGATAAGCGGCGTATATTACCAATCCGGCGTACAGGCTAACCGCGTACAAGGCCATCACACCGACCGTAAATAAAGAGAGCATTCTGAAAAAGATGGGCAAGCATTAGCATATCCATTACTGGGAAAAAATCCCAATCAATAATTGAAATGCATCGAGCCTTTGAAGCTAATGAATTGCAAGTCTTTACAGCAAATGTTTAAAGCCTAATTTTGACGATTTCAAATTACCTATATTTCTTAATTTCGATAGCCTTCAACGCCTTGTTTTTGTGATCTTTAACAGTATTCACCATCTAACGCGATACAGAAAATGCCCAATTCAGCCTGATAAACAGCATAGAAATAGAAAGCAAACATTCTTTGAATGTACACCGTGCGATTTGAGTAACCTATATGTAAATTGGTTTATAGGAGCTTCTTATATTACTTTTTAGTATTCCTCAAGTGTTTATATTAATAGAATAATAGTCACTAATTATCTAAATCATCAAATAACGAATCACTACCTTATGCGCATCCCACATAGTCACTTTTTTCCTCTGAGGATGCTTCCTTCGGAAGCAAAATGCGTCTAAGGCAGTGATTCATTATATGATGGTTTAGTTATTTAGTGACTATTATTTTACTAATTTTCCATCAGCTGTATAGCTTTATTGTTTATATTGATGTTTATAGCTTCTTGATACCCTGGATCACTATTGTAAAAGAAAATATTTTTTGAATTCTGGAACACATATCAACACAGCTTTTCCTAAGCTCTTCAAAGTTTTCAGAGAATTTTTTCATGCTTCTTCGATCTTCAAGCATTACGGAAAAATCCCGTTTGTCACTCATATAATTGATTTAACGAATTTAAAGGGGTTACTAGTATTGGATGCACATTTTCTTACATTTGAGCTCCCTTTAAGGTGGGCAAGGCGAGTAAGTGCTGAACCATGGCTTGGTTGACCGCTAGATGAGTCATCCAGTTTGCAGCAGATCCGAATACCGTGTTCCAGAATGTATTGCGAATGGTAGGATCGATGTCCATCCTGTAAATAAACATCGTGATACTGAAATATAAAAGGAAATAGTGTACATTCTGAGTTCAAAGTAACATACGCACTCACTTGTTATCATTGTGGATCCCTCTTTTTCTTTTAATCCTTCGTGTATGCATTGCGTTTCTGCTACCATATTTATGTATGCAATTACTAATTTTCCGCCGAAATCAGACAGCTACATTGTGCTAAAGTATTTGGAAGGCCTGGAGTCCGGACCTTCCGTTGTTTTCGAAATCGTAGGATATCGGAAAGGCGGGTTTACACGACATTTGTATGCAACTTTTTTTGTCGACTTCATTTGTCTACAACATTTTGTTGCAGACAAAATACTAATTCGCTCTATTTTTCTGCGACTTTTGTGGACGACAGAAAGAAGCATTCTTAGTAGCCACGTGGTTGTGATGAGTGGAGGGGGTAGGGGTTGAAACAGCCACATAGTTCTGATTGGTTTTGATGGACGGGGGGGTTGCGGGGAAATGTCTGCTACACCGAATGGGTGCTGCAACTTTTGTCAACGACAAATGTCGTAGAAAAATGTTGCACTCCTTTGATCTTTACCGAATCTTGGTGGAAAACAAAATTTCGGTTGCAGACACGAAAAATCTGTCGTCGACACGATTTGTTGACGACAAAATAGGTGCTGTTTTGTGAAATGTCGTCGACATCTGTCGTCAACACGTGTCGTCAACTCCGGTGTAAACCCGGCTGAACGCTGACAAAGACGGCTTTTTGGTTATAATTCTTCTTCTTCTGCCTATCTATTAATGGATTTTTGCGATCACATTTAGCATTTCGTTCCTGCTGGTTGATGTGTGTAATAGTCTTTCAGTAGTTGGTAATCCAGCCCATTGTTTTATATTGTCCATCCAAGTTGTTCTTCTCCGTCCTCTTCCTCTTTTACATTCGATTTTTCCTTCAATTATCTACTGTAGGAGATAATATTTAGTTTTCCGCAGGATGTGCCCTAGATATGCCGTTTTCCTTTTCTTAAAAGTTAATAACAGTTCTTACTGTTTTTCTAATCTTTTGAGTACTTCTTCATTACTCACCGTTTCCGTCTATGATATTTTAAGCTTCCTCCGGTAAGTCCACAATTCAAATGCGATCTTTTATGTTATTGCCTTCTTTAAAGTCCATCCTTCAGAGACGTATAAAAGTATTGACCATATGTAACATTTGACAAAGCGAATCCTAAGGTACAGGTCTAGATCTGTGGATGCAAGAACTTTCTTGAATTTTATGGAGGCATTACGAGCAATTTCTATGCGACATTTCATCTCTATATTGGATCTCCATTCTTCACAGAGCCACGTTCCAAGGTATTTCAATTTGTTCACTCTTTTAATTTCGCAGCATTTTATTGTTAAGCTGGTTTCAGTAAAGTAATCTCGTTGTTGTTATTTAGCCTCTAATATTTAACAGCTGTAAACAATGGGGTTGTAGTTACTTTCTATCTGATCATCCTTCAGCGAAAGCGTTAGCGTTAGGTTAAATTAACGTTAGCTTAAAATCACTTTGGGATAAATATTACTGCAAATTACGAAATCCTAAACCATAAATTGAGCATGTAAGTTGTGTGAGATGATACTTCTTAGTTTTAATCTCGCCCTTAAATGAAGTCGGTATTAGTATTATTATATAGGCCCTTATAACGAACAGAGCAATAATAATATTTAAAACGATAATAAAAAACTAACGAAAGGAAAGTTCGTTGTTTTCTCGGAATACCGGGGAATGAGAAGAGGAAAGCCGACAAAAACAGGTATTGGAGATTTTAATCCTCTAAAAATAAATGAAATGTAAATTTAGCACAAAAGCTATCAAAAATGAGGAAAATTCAAAATATGTAGAAATGAATCACTGGGGGTGCGAGGTGAAACTTTATTATGGAGTTATGTTATGGTGTAAGCCAATGATTCCACACTGGTTTGTATTCTCCTTTAATTTGAATACAGGCGAAAGTCTACAAACGTGATTTCCAGTATACGGAATAAATCTCCGCCGAAATTAGGCGATCCGCTCCCTATTGAATCCTTAATTAATCAATAGTCAATCCTACTTAGCGAGTATTCCAAATTGTAATATTCAAGGAACGTCCTTGAGGATAAGAGATGGACTCCATTTCCTTGATCGTAGGTAAAGAGTACCCTCAGAGCTTCATCAGTTTAATCGTGTGAATTACCAAATTTGTCAAACTTTTATCACCTTCATTAGAGACTGCTGAGTCTCTCTAATTATATTCCAATGCAAAGACGTTGCTTTCGTTCCAATGAAGGATTTTTCCTCTTCACTGTTTCCTCCTCGCAATTAAGAAAAATTAGAACAATTAGATTGTTTATTTACTTTCGCGACATGCTGGAAATTAACTTAGTTTTTTTTCGGAATTGGATGAGTCTTAGCCTACGGAAAAGATGCTCTTATCATTGATTAAATTTATAGGCGATTTTTTCTTTGCTTTAATTTTGATACTAACTCTCAGCTTAAACAATAAGATACATTGTATTGAACCGTTTTTGGTCTCTTGAGACGCAGCTGGAATCTCAAAGGAGAGGTGAGGTGATACCTAAAATATCGATTTTAGGTATCATCGGTTCGTTTCCTGTAGGTACGAAATTCTCAATCTTCCCATAAAAATGGAGTGTGCAAATTTTTGGAAATATACTTTTATGGAATTGTAATAGATATATTGTTAGTAGACAAGCTCCTGTAATGTAAACTGCAAATATATCCTCCTACGTGCTATTGGGCTCCATGACAAAACAATGCTCAATTCTTCCATAAGAAATACGTCAGAGGTTTAAAAAAATTCCAAAAGCCATCTTCGTCAGCGTTTTATAAGGTCAGTTATCCAGACCTCCAATCGTTTCCGATATCCGACGCATGCGGCGCGGAATGCGGATAAAGGTTTTAAACCTCTGATTCATTAACTGCCGCGTTCCAGTTTCTTTCCTTGCAAGATTGCAATGCACGCATCTCCTATTGCGCTGTGGAGAATTTCATAGTTTTTTTCAAAGCTGTTCTTTCAAATTAAAAGACCAATTCTTACTTGAAAAATTCGATCCTCTGGCCCTCTTCGTTCCTCCTCCAAACCTCCGAAAGCCCGCCGACTGCATCTGTGCCGATCCAAACCACGGATATGATTCCAGAGAACATCAGCAATGTCTGCAGGGCATCCGTCCACACGACTGCCTTGAGGCCACCCTTGCAAGGAAAGGGAAGAAAAAGTTATGATTAAAAAAATGCACGGATAAAGGAGTCGTTTTGTGGAGTTCATTTTAACGACACCAGGAAAAGATAAGGAGCAGCACCTTTTCCACAATATTTATTTAGGAGGACCTATTTCAGCGATTTACCGCCATCATTAGGTGAAAATAACAAAAACGGAAACGTATTTATGCATTGAGATAGCAGTGGAAGGCTGTGATGGTCATCATCGTTGAAACCGGTCGTGCTAAATAAATATTGTAGAAAAATTACTATTCCCTCTCTTTTTCTTTTGTTGTTTTAAATTTATAGTTGATTATCCAACGATAAATCTTAAGTGGAACTTTTCTATTTCATTTTTCCTGAGAGAAAATACACAATTATTATTCTTTAAAGACTTCACCCTATGCAATCACTATCGAATCGAGTACTGTCATCTCTTGTCATGTTTCTTTTATCTCCAATAAAGTAATTTCAATATTATATCAATAAACACTGCAGGAACATCTTCTTCCTGCACGTATCTGTAAAAATCTAGTCATGACTCTTGTTTTTTCTTCCATCGATTACTGCTGCACGATTAGAGGTCTGCACGGGCCGGGTAAGCAGGACGTCTTTCGGGCTCGGGCCTGGTAAGCAGGCAGTTTATCGGGCTCGGGCCGGGCCTGGGCCCATGAATAATTTTCCATAAGGTTTGCACGTAAATCTAATTTTTATCGCATGCAGGGTTTATTTATTTTGCAATATTAAATTAGTAAAAGAAGTCGTACGAAGTCTAGACAAGTACCAAAAGAAATGAATTTGAATTAATACTTTTATTTCAACCGTGCGACCGCCAGCCTTATCATACAATGTAAATTACTGCAATGTAGATACTTATGAAGTGATATGTTTTTTCATAAAAGGCCCCTGGACATATGTTTGACAACTTTTTTGGCAAAAGACCATCATGACATGAAATTACTGTCCTTTTTTCAGAACAAATTATCATTTACTTGCTAGCATTGTTTATTTTATTTATCATTTATTCAGTACAATCACTTACAAAATAAATTAAAACTTCTAAGACAAAAAAATAGAAAATCATTGATTAATTTTCATTTCATTTAGTTTCTATATATTTTGGCATTGCTAAAGAAGTGAAATAAATGTACTGTTTGTACGTTCGGGCCGGGCCGGGCTCCGGCTCGAAAATTTTCTCCTACGTTCGGGCCGGGCCGGGCTCGGGCTAGAAAATTTTTTCCTACGTTCGGGCCGGGCCGGGCTCGGGCTCAACAACGGACGGGCCGGGCCGGGCTTGGGTTGAAATTTTCGGCCCATGCAGACCTCTATGCACGATCTACAATCACCTTATGGTTGAACTGGACTCTCAAACACAGCGGTTAATTAACTATTGTGTTCGATATGTCTGTGATGTTAAGAGGTTAAGCCTTTATCTACAAACTTTATGCTGGCTGAAAGCATCGAAGAGAAGAAAATACTTATTTGTCTCCTCTTTTTTACTATTATGAATAACCGAAAGCCTTTGTATTTGCTTCGTGATTTCACTCTACCTCTTTCTCACCTCTCCCATCCTGATCTAGTAAGAAAAACTTCCCGTACCTTTTACATTCCGTCATATAGATCCTCTACCTTCCACAAATCATTTACAGTATCTGCCATAAATATCTGGATTTCCCTGCCAACTACAATCCGTGATGCAAGAACCATAAATATATTTAAAATTTGATTATTTGTTTAATCTAGAGTGTTTAATATTTAACTTTTTCTTTGTTTTGACTGCTATGATTCAATTACTGTCATTTACATCATGTTGTCCTTAGCTGGCTTGCCACAGGACATAATAAAAATTTATTTAATTTAATTTGAATTATTTGATTCACTCGCATTTACAAATACCCGAACAATTGAGTACATGCAGGGTCTGTCTTTTGGCTCGATGTATTCATGTGGACTTTCGTTTTCTTATTCTTTCGTGGTGCATCATTTGCTATGGCGCTCCTAATTCGTGACAATACGTTTATGCTCTTTGACTCTCCATTCATCTCTTGCTCTATCCCAATGCAAAACATTTGCGTAATTTTTCAGAGTAACTAATTAATCAGAACAAAAAGATAGGTGCAAGTTCAGTTAGATTCTGAGCCACCTGATTCTAAAAGCCACCGAGGTAAGTATATGTAATTCGCAAAGCTAATTTTTCGGAGGTTAAGGTTTATATTAACGAGTGCAGGGATGATTTTTTCCGCTTCTTGAGTGCAAATACAGTAAATGATAGCTGGATAGAGTTTCTCCGGATAATCAAAGAAGGTAAAGGTAAAATTCGTTCCTACTAAGAGAGTGCGTGAGCGTAAAAATCCATGGTGGACGAAACATGAATTACGAGCATTACATAGGAAGCAGAGTCATTCACTCCATCATTATTATTTTTGGTCGTTTTTTCCCCAGGCAGAGATGCTAATAGGGAGGAATGAATAATGGTGGTGTATTACACCTCTGCCATACGCCTCTGGCAGGGTATATATCTAAATCTTTTAATTAAGAATTTAAATTTAAATCACTAAATGACAATAAGTTTTCATTTATACACAAAGTAAAAATTGGGTACTGGAAACTGTACATTTCGTGCAGTAAGAGCTAGTGATCTGTGAATCACAAGACAAAGAAGTCTTCACTCTGTGTTAGAAAACGAAAAATCGATTGGTTGTAAAGAAATTATTGGTAACTGTTGATAGTACATGCATTGTAATACATTTATGGGATAATAGATGCTATATTTAAAAGCTAACATAGCCTCCTATATCTTACCATGCTTGTGTAGAAAATACAGACAATACAAACTATAGGAGTTATGACGTGTAGATTGAGGCCAGTAACTGAAAAGAAATAGAAACACGATGAATAACAGCAGGTAATCAGATAGAATAAAATTAGTTGACATCTATTAGATATCATCTACTTCGCCCATAAAAGACCAAATTTCGACATATGGTAAAATTTAGCTATACAATAATATTATATTTATTATGGTTATTGGTATGCATATCAAAAAACTAATTCCGGTGCTGATAATTCAAGAGACATTGAATTTAATTATTGTTTAATTGTTTCCTTTTTGTATTATGTATTACTATTTGCTAAACGAATTTCAATCGTTTTAATGCGTAAATAAGTCGCAATAATAGTGTACTTTAACGTTGATTTTAAACTTTAAATTTAAAAACTACATGTATGTAAATTATTACCGTCGTTTTCTTTTACCTTGATTGAAAGCTAGCGCAGGTATAAAAATCACAATAGGTATATACAGCAACTGCAAAGAAAGGCACCAACCGTTTAAGCATAAAACCCCCGGAATCACAACAATTTTAAAACTCGAACTAATTTTTAGAATCTTTTCCAACTTACGCTATTAATCAGAAACAGGAAGGAGCCAAGAAGATGAACGCCTCGGCCGAAGCGAAGTCTCAGGTACTGCAAAAGAATTTTCGTCTTGTATGAACTGCGGTGTTGATGAAACAAAGGAAATAAGAAGTCGTATTGAATTTGCCCGAACAACTTCTTATGCCATGAGGAAGTTCCTCTGCAATCGTGACATAACCTTAGAACTAAGAAAACGTATGCGGCGCTGTTACGTTTTCTTCACCTTCTTATATGGAACTAAAGCCTGGACTTTAAAACAGTATAGTGTAAAAAAATTAAGATTTCGAATTAGTCGTTACAGGCAAATTCTAAGGATATCATGGATAGAGAGAGAGTGATGAATGCTGAAGTACTACAAAGACTTAGCAAAGAACGTGAAGTTAAAAGAACAAATAAAATCAAGAAACTTCAGTATTTCGGCCACATTATAAGAGGCGTAAAATGCGAACTATAAAGAAATATCTTACAAGGAAAAATAGAAGTGAAGCGGAGCAGAAGTAGAAAAAGAATTCCTTGGATGGACAATTTAAAAAGTGGTTTGACTGCAACTTTACTGAACTCTTTAGAAGAGGGAAAAAGAAAGGTGAATTGGCTATGATGCTTTCCAATCTCCGATTGGAACGGCACCAGAAGAAGATGAAGAATGTACTGCGCTGTTGCCAGATTGAAAACTTGTGTCTCCATGGCTGCGTAAGAGTTAGGGGCACCCGTTCGACATTTTTTTGGATTGACTGTACAAAGAGTCTGAGGTGGAAAATTTTGCATTCGGGCTCTCGAATCCTCACTTACCTCGAACGACGTCGTCAGCTGCAGCTTTGAGTAAACGGGAAGGAAGAAAATCCCACACCCGAGGCTGGCAAGTAAGAGACCGAAAATGGAAGTGGCATATTGTGTCCCATATGTATACATTTCAGCAGACGCTCCTATTAGAGTGATCCCTGAAATACAACTGGATGTTTGAAAGGATTAAGCATACGCCCGAGATTCATTCTGATACAAAAAGCGTCATCAACGCTTCGTCTAAAGTTTGTCAGCCATTTCAGGAACAGGGCAGTGATTTCCCGAAATTACGCCATGTGTGGGACTAGCGAAAATCGTTTTTGGTGTGGAATAAATTTATATATAAAGCATTTAAGTTTTGAAATCCACTTCTTGGCCCAGGGCGTCGTGGTAAATCTCTATGAGAAACAAAGAAAAGTATGACTATTACAAACCTCAAGATAACTTATTCTTAAACTGCCTTGGTTTCAACTCACGGTCATCACTTGATGGTGACTAAGGTGATGATGACCTGAAGATGAATCCATGAGTCAAAACTATGGCCTTTTAATAGTAAATTATCTTGTGGTTTTTTTAAATTTATACTTTTTCTTTGTTCCGCACTATAGTTTCTATAAATAATTAAAATTCATTGGACTTCTACTTTCTACGCAGAAAACGTTTTTTATACGGTTATACAAGAAGAGAAAAATAGTGACTTGGATGGGACTCTTTTTCTCTTCTTGTATAACCTTGGGTTAAGTCGCACGCTTTCCTGTGCTATGTTAAAACTTCATTCCATAATTTGTTTTTTATGCATACTTTACGACCCCTTTGGTCATCATCAGGATGATGACTGGTTTTATTTTTTATTCTCTACGCTATTTATTTTATTATTCCTTTTGACGGAATACTAACCTCAAAGTTGGGGCTAAACTGATAGATTTTGATAAATTTCAATCGATTGTCACCTCCTGACTATATGAATCCGACAGCTATTTGACATCATTGACTTCAAATTATAATTGCTGGGTAAGATCATAGCTAATGTTAGAGTGGGTGAGGTACCAAACAGGCTTCGTGCTGAATATTTTACATACAGAGCTTCTTTTATATTATGATTTCAGAAACAATGTGAATTGACAAAGAGTTAAAAACAATTCGACTTGTTTCACTCAGACAGACTTTCAAAATAATTTGGTTGATACTAGTCAGATTACTTATGCAACTAATTACTTCAAAATTTTGACCTACCTCCCAGTCAAAGAGATAGCAACCGGGATTATTCCGATGGATTTACTTCCCATGAGGTATTCTGCCGTGTTGTTTTGCTTCTGTTTCGCAAAGAATGCGAAATATACTCCTATTAGCCCAGAGAACAGAAGCATGGCCGCAAAGATGCTGTAATCCAAGGGGGAGAAAGTCTTTTGCATTGAGTGGGTGGAGTTGTTAATTTGATCATTGAGTCCATCATAAACGTCCATCATGGTCCTCGATAATCTACTGTCGTTTCCCATGCTGGGCATCGTTTATATCCCAGAAACTTGTGTATCTGAAAATAAAGGAATCGAAAGTGAGATAGATATTTGTTTGGTGAACTGTAGAACACTGTGACAACACTTTATTACCAACAACTTCGAGCCTGTGAAAATGGTGATTCCACAAGAAAAGAAAGGAATCAAAAGCGAGATATTGCGATATGGGTTTCGTAGAACATTTGAAAACAACCCTTTATCAACAACAACCCCTTATTAACGACACATGTTATCTATCAGTGGTTTTAAATCTCTAATTCACAAACAGTCGTGTTCCAAATTTGCTTTCCTTACAACTTCGAATCTGTGCAAAATTATTAGGGAGTGAGATTTATGGTGATTCAATGGATGTTATTTTTTGATTGTCTCCATCTCTAAAAAACACTCAGTCTAGGCTCAATATTAAAATTGTCACAGATATATATCCTAAGGAAACACAGATTGGTTAATTACGGTTTTTGCCGATGAATATTGATTTTAGATAGAAATATGGTAGTTATACTCATTATAGGTACTCATTAGAACTTACACTGATAAAAGGTAATATATACAGCCCGGATCGCGGATTGGGCATAACCTCATCCTTTATGCGATATCAAAAAAAGAGGGCATAAAGAGCAAGATGAGAATTGGGGTAATTGAGGATTAATTGTAGTTAAAACTTCTTCTTTCACTAAGTTACAACTCTACAAGTGGAATACACCTACGTAACTCACTAGAAACTAAAGTAAATAAAAGATATGTTTTATCTTGCCCTAAATTGCAAACAATAAACATTATGTCAATCAAATAGGATTCACAATGAGTCAATGTTTATTGACATTCCCCGCAGTTTCTCCTTGATTTAACATTCAAAAGGAGCAATAAATATGTGTAGAGTGTTGATTGAAAATCGAATGTTTATATGCTGTTATAGCTCCATTGCAGATCGCATTATACTGAGAAATATAGCACCAAGCATCGAAATCTCAAGATGACGTTCAAGAAGGGTAGGTCGTCTGTTAAAGTTAGTTCATGAGCGATCAGCTGGTGTACGTTAATAGCTCTTTGAAACGCGAATGAAAAATAATTAGTGTCCGAAACTGAATTTGAATTGCGAGAATTTGCAATTCGCATACCTTTATGGAAAGATGTCGCCTTGATGAATGGCAATCCGCAATGCACTAGCATTCTACCTTCCAGTCCATTTGCCTTTTTTCCCTATTTGATGACCTAAATTTTGTTTTTCGTATCATATCCCTTTATACCATCTAGCATTTTTGCCTCGCCTTCCTTCTGTTTTCCCTTTCATTCTACTCTCAATTACTTTCACTTAAGTGGCCGCTCTCCCCTTAACATTTGACCCACCCATTTCCTCTGTCGAGGCTAAATACGTCAATTAAAACCCTCTCTTCCCCAACCATCTCTAATACCTCCTTCCATCAACACAACTTTTTTACATTCCGCACCATCCCGAAACCTACAATCCTTGCTTGATGTCATCCTTCATCATACCCGTCCAGTTTTACCCGTGCGGCAAATATTTTAAGCCGATGATTTTACTAATCTTTTTCGATTCCCTTATCAAGAACTCGTAAACGTCATATGTACATTGTACACCTTACAACCCTAAAGGGAACATTCGGACAAACCGCTAGAAAGAAAACCCTCAATATTCTATTGCTATTTTAAATATGAAATTAATAAGACTCAGCAATAAAGAGGACTTCGTAATTTTCCACAGGATGTTTAATTATACGACCTTGCGTGCATCTTCAAGTACAGAGAAATGAGAATCGCGGAATACATTGTAGTTAAAAAGGTGGAAGGGGTGATAGAAACAGATAATAGATATAATTAAACATCTGTGGAAAATTACAGTCTTTTTCTTGATAATAACTTCCCAAAAAATCTTACTTTCGACTATTAATTTTATAAGAAGACGAAGAATTAGATTGTCGTAACAACCTGTACTATTATTTCGAAATAAAATGAATAATTTGGTTAAGAAATGCTACGATAAAAAGGCAAGCGTTACATAAATGCTCTCAGACGTAGGTTGGGAATCCTTGAAAGAAAGGAGATTGGAAGCTAGGCTGCGATTGCTTAATAAATTCAGGGAAATTCAGGGAAAAAAGTTAAGAGAAATAGATGCTAGGACGAATCGTTTTAGAGATTCATTCTTTCCGCGAACAATACGTGACAATAACCGAATAAGGAAGTAATTTAGATTTGACTGGTGTTTACACCCCCTGCCACACGCCGAAAGGCGGCTTGTAGGGTATTAATGTAGATGTAGATGAAAATGAATAAAGTCACATGGTTCGCCATGAACGTAACGTGAATTTAGAGAAGCCGCGCGATTAATGGTGACAATATATCATCCAGAGTTGTCCTCTACTGAAATCACGAATATCGTTCACGCTCTCATTGTTAGTGAACTGTCAAGTTTCTTTATTTTTTTTTCGATTGAACTCGAGTTGGCAGCTCGAGAAAGTGAAGCGCCAGGCAATACGTTTCGTTCAAAAATGATACGATAAATAAGCTAGTATTACAAAAAAAGAAGAAACACTACGCTGCGATTGATTGATAAATTTAGGGAAAGTACTTGTACATTTCCGGAAGACTTAACTGGTATTTCATTAAGATTTCGATTGTTTCCTCCAAGTGACTCATTGCAATGCATCCAGTTAGCAATTTCATTTTATGCCAGTTTTTTCATAGTGCAGAGTTTGTGATTTCAATGTTACACACTGCTCTTCGTAATATATTTTAGCTTGCTCATCAGTAGGTTTGCGCAGATTTTTCCATTCCCCTTCTGTGCTAGTGATTTCCTACAGTAGACATTTCTCCATAATTTAATGGTTTAGGTCTGTCTACATGCTTTCCTTCTGAAGTTTTCCTCTTTATCTCTATTAGCCTATACATTGTTTGTGTTTTATTGTTATCATTGACGACAGGTTATATAGAAGAAAGGACTTTTAAATCTAGTCTCAATAAAAACATTATACAATTTATCATTCGACCTCCTGCTACACTGTAATTTGACCCGATAATGAGCGTATAATAAAAGAAATAGATACTATCGCAGGTCTTTTTAAAAATTCTCTCCGCAAACGATACGCGATAACAACAGACTAAAGATGCAGTTGTTCGTACCCCCTAATATACTCCAAAAGGCTGATTGCAGAGCATTGATGTATGTGTACTCACTTTTTGTGGGTTTGACCCTCTTCTTCCCGGCGATTGTCTCCGTGTCCTCCCCAGTGAAAGTGATTCGATTGACAGCGGTCGGAAGACAGCTTCCAGACTGCGCCCCCCACCTGTCCAAGCGTGCCTACGGAATTAGAAGGCCGTTCGGACGAGTCTTCTTTTTAGTTCCCCACGACTCCGAGTGATTCGCGCCCCTCGAGTCTTGGGCTGAGAAGGGATACCACCATTCGCGGATTTGCAAAAAGACTCCCGGGATTCCCGATCTGCACGGAGCAACTCTTGATGGAACGTAATGGATATGGATCCGCAGCTTTTTGGGAGCATAGCTCCGATGTTGAACACGACTCAATCTCTACAGTGATGTGCTTCATCGAAAAAACTGTTATTTTAATTTATTCCGCCCTCGTATACCGCGGTTAATAAATTCCATATATAGGTGAATTTCTGCATAGTAGGATTAAATAGTAGGTAATAAATCGAATATTTTCTTGTTAGAGCATATAAAATTTGTTGATGACTTAAATACGATTTTTTGCACTATTAGAGCTTTTAGACATCATGTAACACCCCTAAGACACTATTGCACTCTTATTTCTCAACATATTAGACAAATTAAGTGAAGTTAAGACATATTGGAGGTTACAAATATATTATTATAATCGTTAAAGTCGAAGGGCGAAGTTGCGAGGGACGACTGCATTATTATTATTTATTGATGTATTGTTAATGGATGACTAATGATGATCACTGATGGACTAATAGTCCGGTGGTAACAATATTACCGTACTGATTTTTATAATATACATTCTTTCTATACACTGATACAATACAATAGAATTTTCTAATTAAAATAATACAACTTTATTGATAAATATAAGACATATATAATTTAGTTTCATACTGTTCGATAGTTAGGTTATGCCTTAAATAATTTTATATAATCTTAAATCGTCTCAAATAATGTTAACATTCCCTTTAACATACTACTGTTGCAATAGACAAATCGCGCGATTAATCTTTAGGGAGTTGGTTGCCCTGGTTGTGGGGCGCGCGCTCAGTCAACGAACTCCGTTTTTTGGCAAGTTTCCCTCCTCGAGAAAAAAACTCGAACGCGACCGTCTTTGTTTCAGGCGCCTCGAAGTGTGTTTGTCCGCCTATTCCTCGACTATTTCCTAAGCTGATTCCCCCGTGAAATTCCAACGAGGAATTCCATTCATGATTTTTCTTCTTCTCCTTACATTCCTATTTCCAGGAAACTGCTGGGTGACGTAACATGTCCCTCCATCTTTGTCTATTTCTCCACCGTTCCTCTCCCATGACTCAGTAGGCATCTGTGAATCTTTCCATGATTCTGCAACCATCATTTTAAGGGCCTCCGTTTAGGTCTCAAGGATAGCAGATTTCGGAAAGTTTTTCACTGCACTTTGTTAAGGCTCGCCAATGACGTGAGCGTTTCGGCGCGGGACATTAATCGAGAAAGCTACACGACTAACGGCCATGATACAATATCCTAATTAATGGGATATTTATCATTTGGCACAAGATAGAGAAAAATGTATTTGTTAATTTATATTTTAATCTTTTTCTAAATGATATTTTTAATTATATATATCTCAAAATATTTCCCTCTTTTTGCTTTCCCTTGTCTCTAATTCGTAAAGGCTCTTTCTAAAAATCTTAACAAAGGGTCATATATTAGAAGTGACTTATTATAAGTACCAAAGTATCTATACTCTCTATTGGTCTTAATCTTGCTCTGAAAACTATTTTATTAAATTATAGATGCTTGAAACGAAAACTTGCCATAATCTCAAATGAATTTCTAACATTAAAATGTATGTATTTAGTATTATGATCACCATCAATTTAATATAACAATCTTCATCCTAAAATGTTTAGTTTAACGTAGTGATGGCGAACCTATGGCATGGGTGTTCAAAGTGGTATGCGGAAAAATTTGTTTGACACGTCGGACTCCTACTGCACTATCTTTATTATGTATGCTTCACTTGAATGAAATGAATCCCGAAGTAAATAAATGTGGATTTCGTTCATTAGTAATGATAAGTGTCGATTGCTTAAGCCAATTACAAGATCTTAATGCGTATCACCGTCTCTCTGTGTGGTTTTTTCAACACATTGGTACGCAAATCCTTTACATTTATAAAATATGGCACGCTTGCAGCAAAAGATTCGCCAACTCTGATGCAACATAATTCAAGAAAGCGATATGTTACAAAACTATTTCTGAAGGATGTAGTTTTTCAATGGTCTAGATTATTAAAACTGGTTCGCTATTGGTATATGGAGCAAAATTAGAACTGATGTGAGCCAAAATTAATTTTTTTCGTTGAATCGAATCGAAAACCGAAACGGAAAGAAAAACATTCTGTATGTTCTGATTTGAATACACTTCCGTACCATAATACTCGGGCGAGGAACTGAAGCCTGATGGCTTTGGTAGCATATTTTTAAGCGCGAAAATATTTTGCTCTACTTTGGGGAATGTGGCTATTTGGCTTTATTTTGAATCATCGATAGAATTCGTGCTAAAAATTTGGGACGGATTAGCGAAAGGCAGAACTCTTTAGATGTCACTCGTGGCTTTCTAGTTTATAAAGGATGCGGCCCATTAAATAAGAGGTTTCGGAAACTTGCTCCAGTCATCAGAAGAAGAATGGATGGCTAAGAATAGAAACTTGGCAGCTCTACTTGTTTACGTCGAAGCCTTGAGGTGTAAATATATTACTGCGATGTATATGGTAACTCTGATTTAAGAAAACAATGCGAACTACTTCATCGCATCACCGACACATTTAAGTTGTATTTTATTGCCAAAATAATTTGCAAAGATGATCTCCAGCACCAGTGTTCTCCTCTTCTGTGTATCAACTTTCCGGAATGTTTTGAATCTCAGCTGATGTAGTACATACGAAATGAGCCATCTCCACGCACTTAAAGATTTGGGTCCATGGCTTCTGCAGTTATTTTTGGCACCGCTATGGCACGTTTACGAAAATTCACACGCCTAATTCTAAACACGCAACGGAGACAGTTATGACCATTATATTATCTCTCGAGGTATCCCAAGTGACTTTCATCTTTCCCCTTTTAATTAATTCTCAGTCAGTTGGGAAAATACTTCGTTTAAGCTAACCTTCCAAATAGCTTTCCGTTTTAAACAACCCGGCCGGAAGCTTTTATGTTATTTAGGAACAAGAAACATACCCTTTGTTAAAAACAGTTCGCTCTCAAAAGACTTGACGTACGAACTCGTGTTTAAGACAAGTTTTTCAGGATATATTCTATGCTGAAAAAGCCCTCCTCGGTTTATGCTCGAGTCAGGGTCCCGCTTACCTATTCTCCCGTGGAAAATTTTGCCGTAACCGGAAATCGGCTCGTAAATTCCTCACTTGCTCACTTAAGGCGAATCATCCCTTAAAAAGTTACGATTAATTTTCGCTAGAAGGCAGCACCGCTAGGGTCAAATTTGTGGTCCCTCTAGCTCAAGTATGGTTGATCTGATTGTCAATCTGAAAACGGTTCTGAACATTGGAATAACATAGAAGTATTCTTATGGGAAGGAATTTTTTTTAATCTTCTTTTTACAGCTTTTTTTGAAAATATTTTTGTTATTATAACAATACATAAAATTTCAAGGTAAACACGATATAGAGAATTTTTTTTAAAACACGTTGCATATTTTGGATTTGAATTTGAATGAGTATTATGATCATGAGAGTTTTTTAAAGACACTCAGATAAGAAATGGTCGCAACGCTGCATCAGGCCGTAAAGCCTGCGGACTCACGGAGAGGGGTTGAGGGAAGCCCCTGCGGTACCGTACGATAGGCGGAAGGCAGTCCTGGTAGCCTTTCAGTTTGCCTTACAACGAGCACGAAGGCAAAGAGAAATGACGATGATCTAACCCTCACTACTATTATTGGTGTGTTTACTTTAGGGAAATTTCATTGCTCGCTCGTACTTCAGGAGTATCTTCTTTAAATTTTCTTTGAACACGTTCCAATAGCCTCCTGTCTTATGAATCTTTAATGAATGATTAATTTTAACTTGACTTATATTCTTAATGCATTTTGATGGATAAATACATGAACTTGGAATCAACAATCGCCTTCATTGTCAAGGGGGATGGGTTGTTTACAACCTCGAAATTTTGATAAAATATTCACGGATTTTATCAAAACTCAAAATTTCGATTCGTAAATGATATTTCACCACCAAAATAAAAATCTATATTCTATTGCCCTTCTTTTGGTGCTTGATTCGAATTATTTGTAATTTAAGTTTTCAAATTTAATAAAGCCTACTGCGAGAAAAATGAACTTTACGTGCGTTTCTTATGGAAATGCTTTTTCCAATTTTCGGCTATTCCTTTTGGGTTTTCTCTAATTATCTTTTTTCCTAAACCTCCTCCGTACCGGGGCGAAAAAAATAAAAAAATATTCAAATCGTTTGAGCCGTTTTCGAGTTTTAGACGCCGCACAGTGTGATATTTTCGTAATCTAGAGGGACAAAATTAAATTTTCTTACTTGTCTATGCGGATCAAGCGCAGTTGGAAAAATATATTAATTTCTCTAGTGTTTCTTGAGTTATTAACTGGAATTGAGTCTTGCTATGCGAGTAAAGTGTTTACATGAAGCATAAACACAACCACACGCAAAGAAGACACACAGGCCCAAAGAGATAAAGCGCAAACGGTGACGGCCACTAACGGCCGAGAGGGATATGAGGTATTATAAATCTCAGGAAGGAAAGTGTTAAGATATCTTTTAACATAGTTTAATTATAATTAATAACAATTCAATATGATCGATGTTCAATGCGCAATAAAATACAGTAAAACATAAAATTGGTAAGTAATAATTTGTAATCACAAAACACATAGAAAGGAAAAATAAGGAATATAATATTTTACAACATATAATATGAATTAGAAGATTATTTGGAATCACATTCAGATTCTTCGAAATCACTTTCTGATTCTTCGGAATCAGAAAAACCTGATAGGGTTCTGTCCTGATCCATTGGAACTCTCATTTCCAAGAGGTCACATACCTCCCTAATGATTTTGCCTCGTTTGGTTTTAGGAAGTGATCGTAGGCTTGCTATAAATAGGTCTGAATTCAACAGTAATCTATACATTAAATATTTGTTCGTATCAACACTTGATATCTTCCTAATAAATTGTTCCCTAAATTTCCTGTTGTCCTTATTTCGGGCCTCTTGTGCCTCCTCGGAAAGTTGGCCTATTGGAAGAATAAACGAATCTATAATGTCTTCGCCATAAAATAGATTTTTTTGCACGCTTACTGGCATTGCGTACCATGAATACTTTCTAATACATGGTTCTCTAGTTTCTTTTTGGAACTGGTAAAATTTTTCACTGTTAACTGAAAATCCACTATTGAAGGAGTATGCACTCTAATATTATATATAATTATATCTATAAATATATTTTCCTAAATTTGATACCCCTGCTATATGAAATTATGGCTAGATATATAAGGAACGAAGCGTCGTCCACTGCAGGCGACTATGGGCGACTTGATTCGAGCGTACACCGGCTCTGATCCCATGGAAATGGGATACGTCGCTCGTAGTCGCCGCTATGCAGTGCATGACTTAGAATGATATATACGCACTGAGGAGTATTTCAAGAACAAAATACCATTCCAAATGTGTTATGAGTATTCAATTCTCTTCTCTTGAGGATATAATAGACAAATTCCTCAAATATTTAATTACTTTGATACAGAAATGCAATCAGTCGCTCGTAAGCAGAGGTGCGTAGTGCATGGCTAGGAAAGATACATGCTCACTGAAAATTTTAAACACTACAAAACATTATATAAATTGTATTTTAAGTATTAATATCTCTTATTTTGAGTGTTTAATTGACAAATTCCAGTCATTTCAAATATCTACTGTATATAACAATCAAAATTTATACCTTTGACACTAATTGAAATATGAATTCATTTGAACGGAAAAAGAAATATATTGAAACCTAAGGTTGACGAAACGTTTTTAAGTAAACGAAGGACAATTATGAACATTAGTGGAGCATTAGAAAAATATGTAAAGTATATTTTGAGGGCTACAAGAGACGAACTTTTGTAATGCACTATCGATAAAGTTATCAATAACTTTGTAAAATAAAGAAATTTGTTGATAAAAGAAAATAAACAATATTACTTCCCCACCTATTGCAATTTATAGGTTAATGCTAGGACGACAATAATCACAATGATACAACGGCTAAATTGGGCGAGAATATAAGTACAGTTGTGTTTTTTCTTCAATAAATCAAGACTGAACTCGTATGAAAATTAATCGTCGATATGAATATAATCGTAAAAAGAAATGAAAACTTAACTCATTCATAAATGTTGTGTCTTAGATATTGATCTTATAGTTAAATCTTGATGAAATTGTTCCTTTCTTTTGCCATTCCAAAATCCTTCGTTATTTTCGTCCTAGAAATTCTCCCAATTTCGAGTTTCAAGAGAAGGGATGTCTCTATTATGAATCATATGGATAGACTGGGAAATCCGGGTGAAAGCAAGGGTTCAGTTTCTAGGAAAAAGAAACTTGTTTGAAGGGAAGCAATAGAGGAGCTCTACGACACTGCGTGCAAAGTGCTATTAGTAGAAGGTCCATTAGATAGGATAGAATCCGCTCTCCATTTCAGTAACTCTAAGGGAACTCTTCTTTTTCTTTTCCTTGATGATTTATTTCGTTTGCTATTTTGCCTTTCAGTATCGGTTGTAGCGCCGCTGAAAATATCGGACAGAATGATTACCCAACACACGCAATTCTCTGCTAAATAGGTGATACCCTGTATACTGTTGAATATATATCCTTCAAAGTAATTTTTTTAAATCTTTTCGGATAAGTAACGATAAAATAATTAAATTACAAACCCAGCGATTAACTCCGATGAAGACGAATTAAGCTCGGCCTCTGGCAAGGAGCTTGTCGAAAGTGAGGACAAATACTCCTCTTCATATCTGTCAATAAGAAAAGCTACTCGTAATACCTATAAGGACAGATAAAAATTATGCAACTAGCCAGAGAAGGCCTAATATTGATTTACGAACATGTACCCTTATGTACTCGTTACGACTTGGACAGTCCTGGCATCGAACCCAGATTGTTTGGGTAATATTTTGTCTCGAAACATTAGAGAGGGACAAATGTTAACTGTGCGTAATAACGATTGAAGATTGGATAAGAATTGTTAGCTTGATGAATGATATTTTTTCAATGTTATAATTTTTCATAACAACTTATAAACTTTGAATTAGGAAAATAGCTTATACTTTTTTTCCCGTTATTTTCTGTGTCTGCAATTTTTTCTAATCGCATTTCACTGGGATTTTCATTATTTTTCCTACTTAGCCATCTTTATAATATTAGTACTATTGTAGTACTTGCTTCATCCGCTCTATTTTTAACGGTAGCTAACTTTGTAGTTAATGAAACGAATGGCATTTAATTAATCTCAATTGAATTTTTATCAAATTTTCTCCCTCACATTAAAGTAAATGTTCTCGATTACATGAAAATCACACATATGTACATACATCAGAAATTGTTAATCAGTAATTATGACTAAGATTTAGGACTTACAGGAATTACTAATTATAAGCCATTTTACAAGCAGACATAAATTGTAATCGGAAGACGAGATAATAATCTTGTTTCTGAGAGACACTTTTCATAGGAGTACATGAAGGTAAACATTGAATTCTGATTTACGGGGCAAAAACTAATATTAATTTATTGTTTAATTATTTTGCAGCCCCCTGGAGTTAATGTTAGAAACAATTTCTGTAGTTTTCCTGGGTGAGATAGGTAATTCACTGAAAAAATCAGCAACAACATCCCGTTGGTAGTTTTGCGTCGATATATAACTATTGCGTTCGCTTATCGCGGGAAAATACGCTGTTGCGTATTTCACCTTGTAAATCACTACAATCGTCCCTCGCCACTTCGTGCGTCGACTTCCGTGGCTTTACTTCATAGTGGTTTTTCAAAGAATTGATTGAAATGTCGATCGAGGCAGTGAAACGTATACAGCGAACGTTCCCTCTTGTTTCATTTTTCCTAATACATTGGATAGAACGAGTGTTCGGTACGAATGGTGAGTGCTGGCTATTCCGTGCCCATAGGCTCTAATTATATCAAAGGATAGCTATGAAAGTGAAAATTATATTTAGGAATATTTAGGCTGCATAAACGGTGGAAATTTAGTACTCTAATATTCGCGAAAGTTCACTTCTATTTATTCTTCACTACCCGCGATAAACGGAGGAATTTTTCCTCCACGTTTCTTTCTCTTCGCTGAAAGCTTGAGAGGCCCTTTCGTCGAACGTCTCCAATCCATCGCTTCCACTTCTTTCCAGTCTCAGGTTAGGCGATGGAATACGTGATATGCAGTTGTTCAAGAAGATGTCGATTCCACAGTAAAAGAAAGAAGACTGAGGAGATCGCTTCAAATGAATGAGTTGACGAAAGGGTAAAGAATTCCACGAAACCAATATGGGGCCAGGGAGAGACCAATGGTCACCGGAACCCCGCCGTGACGGGGCTCCCTTCCCTTCCGTCAGTTCCTTCGTAGACTCGAGCGGAATACGCGGCGTTGCAATGCTGGTTTTTTTCATAATGCTATCTTTAAAAAACTCTCATGATCATAATATTCATTCAAATTCAAATCCAAAATATGCAACGTGTTTTAAAAAAAATTCTCTATATCGTGTTTACCTTGAAATTTTATGTATTGTTATAATAACAAAAATATTTTCAAAAAAAGCTGTAAAAAGAAGATTTAAAAACAATTCCTTCCCATAAGAATACTTTTATGTTATTCCAATGTTCAAAACCGTTTTCAGATTGACAATCAGATCAACCATACTTGAGCTAGAGGAACCACAAATTTCGCTCATTTTGGTGCTGCCACGTGGCGGATTTGCTTGGTACTATTCCAGGGAAGATTCGCCTTAACAATTCTTTGTCAATGTTCTCTACGAACGCATGCCGTCTGTAATTATTTTATTGGAATCTATTTTCATTATTAAATTTACCAGAAGCAGCTGCATTTCCCACCCTAGGCTTGTACTCGAGTAAATTAGTTTTCCCGATTAATGTGATAAAATTAAGTGCCTCGGCTTATATTCGGGTCCGCTTATTTATTTATTATTACATAAACTGCAGATAGGCTGCTAGACTGGTGGCAGTTTTTTATGCCTACATACATATATACTAGTGATAAACATAATTAACATAAAATAAATACTTGATAAACGTATGATTCCCGCAGAATGATTTCATACATATATTATATTTACTTTACAACTAAATAATGAATTTATAGTATAATTTGTAACTGTTTTACTTGGTTCTTCGGGGTTCATGACAGGCCTTCTCGGCTATCGTAGCGGTCACGGGGTAGAACCCCACCGTACATCACCCTGTCAAGTAATCCCTCACTTTTCCAGAAGTCCCTAAATTACTACTACACAATACACAGCATTATAGAACAGTATATTCACAAACAGGATAAAGTCACCCTTTTAAAACCATCATATTCTAGATTTAACATTATCTTAAACAACACATCCAAAATCACTTTTTGACAATAAATTTTTATAATATTTAAAACATCTAAGTTCAAAATCTTTAATTGTTTTAGGTAAGGGCTTGAAGGCTTCTTCAGGTAACATGTTTCATTTCCTTACTCCCCTATTAAGAAATGAGTATTTAGCCGCATCTGTCCTTGGTTTTCCTAAATTTAACTTCTCATTCTGATCGCCGCGCGCAAAATAATTTGGTTTATACTTAGGTGTATATGATAATTGGTATTTGCGGCACCCCTGACAACTCGATGCATTCAACAATGAGCGTTAGGTGTAGGGAGTAGGAGAGAACGATACGCCAAGGAAGTATACATGCGTAGGTTGATTGCTTGGTGTATACCACAATCCAATTCACGGATTGCTAGGAATGAATACTGTCGAGACGAAAAATTTTACGTTCGTTTGGATATCAATATCTTCTGAATTGAGTGAGTGAACTTTAAACAACCTGCATCTATCAAGGGAAGAATTTTACTTACCCGTAATGGATAAATTGTGGATTGTGGAAAGCGTTAACCAGTAGTAACCAGATTTTTCTATGCTTACAGGTATAATTAATTAAATTTTGTATGAGTATTGAAAAGTCATCCTCCGATACCGAGTCAGAGAAAGATGCAATGAGCTTATGATAGGATGAGTTTTTGCGGACCAAATACAGGCATTACAGGGGGATTTTTAGTATTGAAAAAAAAACATAAGTTAACAGACAGATATTGAAGATGAGATATCTCGAAAGTGCTGTTGTTTTAGTGTCCGAGTAGCGAATTTATAAATTCCTTGACTAGTAAATTGACATTCCTAACTACATCAATGGTGAAGACTTCCTCATGAAGATGCAAGCACGCCAGAAAAAACAGTATTGAAGAATTTTCTTGTAGAAAAACACGAGATGTCTTATTAATGTTGCCTCTCCACAACCTCTCGCCTTGCACTATCAATTTAATTCCTAGCTGTACTTAATTGAGTTAACATAATTGTATATCTCCCTTGTGATATCACATAGACCCATTATGAAATTATTTATTGTCAGTACTACAGTTAGGCACAAGGCCAGGTGGTAGTCATTCCTGGAGGGGAGGGAAAATAAAATACCCTGCATGGTATTCACCCTAGTCGGGAGGAAAACCCCCCCAAACCTTCCGAAGGCAGCTAGTCTTACATATAAACACAATATTACAATAATATTTCAAAATTTACAACAATCTTACAATATTTCAAAATTACTATATTTAAAAAATCACAACAATACTACAACAAAATCACGACAGTCTTTTAATGTCATTGATGAATTCTTCGTAAGAATGGGGAAAAGGTTCGAAAACTTCTCCAGTTAAATTGTTCCATTCTATTATTCCCCGATTAAGAAATTAATACTTACAAACATCTATTTAATGTTTAAGGGATACGACTCTATGATTGTGGTCGCTTCTGAGATTATTCAGTTTCCAGAGTCCATTGTTTAATTCTTTCAACGAAGGCTTTCCAGTTATAATTTTTTATATATTTCCTAACCTTTTAATTTTACGTCCAGATATTTTTTACGTCTACACGACGCGAATTATCGTCTTCACATTCTTCTTCTTATTCAAACAAAGAAGCCATTTTATTCTCATGAAATATTTACGGCAATTTTTGATATTTTATTTCCAATATTGTACTCCCCGGACGATCTTCGTATGACCAATCGATTGACGTAAACTATAGCTGGAGAAAATATCGTAAAGATGAAGAGAAATTGTAACGGTCAAATTTATTTATTCTATTAACCATCTGAAAACGGAGAATATTTTCTTCTCCAGATATCGGAATTCTCTCATTATTCTGTCTACATGTATACTGTGTATTATGCTGTATTATACATTCTCGTATTTTTGTATATATGATGTTGCAACCGGAAAGTAGTCCACTTGTGACGTGATTATTGTAATAATAATTATTATCATAATAATGAGAGAAGGAAAACACAATGTTAATATTAACTGTATGGGTATAGAAAACTTGGAAGGAAGCAAGATTTGTCTTTTTGAAGATAAGTAATAGAATAACACCTACCGGTAGAGCAGAAGAAGTTGTCATTTCAGAAGAGTCCCAGTCTCGCTCATTCACAGATACGAAGCGAAAAAGAGAGAGGAAAGCGCTCGGTAAGATAAAAATACGCGAAATAAAATACAACCCTTCTTGATTGCGGATGATAAGGCTGGAGATGTAGAGGTAGCGAAGTTGTCACACAATTGTTCGGAACACGGTTTTACTCCTTGTGGCGCCATACCGAAATACTCTTTGCTTTTCGTTCGAATACGACCCGCAGTGATACACAGTGCAGTCCTAGCCTCTCATGTATCTCCTATTCCTTTTCCCATCTTAAATTTCTTCGGGAAAATGTCCTAGCTCACCCAGTCGGTAAGCAAATTATCGGACCGATATCCAGTCATCGGTCACCGGAATCTAACCGATAATACGGTTTTTTGCCGGAAGCTGTTATAGAAATCGAAACGGAAACCTGCGATTATTCCGGTCCGATCCAGATTCAGAGGTTGAAGCAATACTATGCAATCGTCCAACCATTATTTTTGACCCTTTAAAGGTCTTAATCTCCGGTTTTGGTTTATATTTCCGGTTTTGGAATATTCAAAAGGTAGCAACCCTGTTCCTACTCCAATTTCTCTCCGTCCATTGCTCTTGGTCTTTTCTCGTGGATATTCCTATCCTTCTCCTCAATCGCGACTCCGCCTCTTTTTACAGGTATTTAGAAGCTGGTCTCATTCAGTATCAACGAAATGGCGACCACCACCGCCATCCTTACAACCGTGGATGACTTACCGGTGACTACCGATCGACCTACAACGGTTGCCGAAGACCTGTACCAACATGTTACATCAGGTCCCACAAACCACTCCTTCTCAATATTTGACTACTGCTTGTTCGGTGGAATGCTGGCAGTTTCGGCGTTCATCGGAATCTACTTCGCATTCATAGCCAAGCAGAAACAGAACACAACATCCGAGTATCTCATGGGAGGGAAGACTATGGGAATAGTACCCGTATCCATGTCACTAGTTGCCAGGTAAGTGAAAGACTGAGTAAATGCCAATCTGACAACTTCTCTCACAGTAATATTTAAATGTCTTCCATAAAAGGGGAGTAAAGGCACATTATGCAACCGTAGCCGAAAACTTTATTCTCACGCAACCTAGGTTTCGACACTTTGCGTTAAGATCAAGTTAAATCCACTATTTCGGCTTTAAGTTGGTGGTTCTAAGCGTCGATACCTAGGTCATACGAAAATTAATTTTGCAGCAAAGGGTTAAAGTTGTTCCTTATTACCTCTATTATGGAAAGCAACTATCAAGTTAGGATCGAAAGAGTGAATTTGATTAAAATTTTATTCCATTACGGAGAGAAATATATTAAGCAATTGAATATTTACTTAGTTATATTTCAGCTATCACCCTGCTGGGTATGTCAGCTGAAGTGTACACGTACGGAACGCAGTATTCGACTGTTCTGCTTGGCTTGATGGTCGCCAGTACTTTGGGCGGAACGTGTTTCATGCCTGTAATTTACAAGCTTCAGCTCAGCACATCTTACGAGGTAACGCGTGATTCTTTTTAAGTAAAAATTAGTTTATGCAACCATTAGTTTAAGTAAACATTAGTTTAAGTAAACATTAGTTTAAGCAAACATTAGTTTAAGTAAACATTAGTTTGAGTAAACATTATTTTAAGCAAACATTAGTTTAAGTAAACATTAGTTGAAGTAAACATTAGTTTAAGTAAACATTAGTTTAAGTAAACATTAGTTTAAGTAAACATTAGTTTAAGTAAACATTAGTTTAAGTAAACATTAGTTTAAGCAAACATTAGTTTAAGTAAACATTAGTTTAAGTAAACATTAGTTTAAGTAAACATTAGTTTAAGTAAACCTTAGTTTAAGTAAACATTAGTTTAAGTAAACATTAGTTTAAGTAAATATTAGTTTAAGCAAATTAACATCAACCTAAGTTTTCAAATGTCGAAGGGTTTGAGCGTTCAGGGTTCTGTCTTGGCATTTATAAATTGTACGCAGGAAAAAGCACTGTGAACTGCATTCAATGACAAAATTTCAGTCATCGTTTCAAGATCAGTGTAGCTAATCTTAATCCAAACTATTTCAATTATTCGAATCAGTCTAAGGGATAAATACTCAAAAATCATATATTTTATCCTAAATAATAAACGTATTATTTGTTGGCAGTATTTGGAGATACGATTCAACAGAAAGGTGCGACTGCTTGGCTCTGTGCTGTTTCTCATTAGTTGCGTAAGTAAAACGTCAATAATCTAAATTATAGTAATATATTTATAAATTTTACAATAACAATTTACAATAACACGCTTAACAACATATGTTTTACTCTTAAAAAACGATACAGGTTAATAAATCAATGGCTTAAATTATTCTGTTCTCTCTGAAAAAATGATGAGGAATGAAGATCATTAATTGTGTTAAAGAAAATAGTCAAACGGTCTCAATTATTTCCTGAGTCTCAATTATTTTCTGGTAATAAATCACGGTCTCTGTGATAATATCGCACCAGTTGAGTTATCAGAGCAGAATTTTCCTTTTCTTCTTTTGGTTTTGGTACCTTTAAAAAGGTATATACTTTTAGTAGAGACACTCCCGTTTTTACCAAATAGTAACAAATGCCGATCGACAATTATTACTCTTTTAAAAAAGCAGTAACCAGAAGTGAATTATTTTCTTCACAAAATTTAAAGCACTTTTTCGTTTTTCCCCGTAGGCATTATTTTTTTTGATAATTCTATTTTGTAGTTTTTCTAGGGATTTTAGACAAGTGTTTAGATTTAAATATACAGGTAGATATCTACCCCGCGAGCCTTCAGTGGCGTATGACAGTGGATGTATTAACGCCATCGACACCCTAACCTATTCTGCCCTGTTAGCTTCTCTAACGAAGGCCTCTCTAATTTTTAAGAACAAACAGTTACTTCAAAATGAACCTCCGAGTCAACTAAGATTTGCATAAAAATCCCTTTTCCGCACGATTAATACACATTGCAAGGTTCAGAATACGATGACGTTTCCTACTAAATGAAATTACTTTACTTGAGGGTTCAACAGAGAGCTTTCTGTTGTGTTTTGTGAGTTTTTTTATACTATTATATATTATATTTGTCTAAAAAGGGTGAGAAATAGTTACAATAAACAATTATTCTCTTTTGCAGTTTCTGTATATACCCATTGTGATATATCTTCCCGCTCTTGCCGTTAGTCAAGGTAAGTTCTGATTTGAAATTCTTTTCTCTCAGTCACATATATAACGGAATTTATTATTCGTGTTCGAGAACAAAACTATCACAAATACCCACAAACCTAAGTGAATAAACGATTTCTAGACCAATACTCAATCAAATATGACATTAGTATTCTTCTATTTCCAATTATTTTGTGTACCTTGATAAAGATGCCGATTTTGTGGTATCAATCATCATGTAATGATTTAATTTTATGAAATCCCCTTTAGCAAAATCTTAAATGGGATAAAATTCTCTACTCCATTATTTTGGGTGATATGCCATTTTTATAAACGAAATGAATGAATATTTTATTTATTAATTATGTATTTTTGTGTAAACGATAAAGTGTGAACACTGTTGATCATAAAAAATCAAGTCAAGGACTTAATATAGGAAAGAATAATCTTTAGCTAAATAATCTTTGCGTGAAAAAACTCTTCCCTAATCATTTATATCATTTTCGGATATAATATCATTATCTTCAGGGATACTTGTGTTTGCATAATAGAGGGAACCCCTAAGAATTAAAAATAAACACCCTGACACCTAGATAGAGGTAACTTAAAAGCTAGAGAGGTTTCCAAAAATTGAGTTTTTACCTAGTCGCCCTAAACTTGTGTGAATCATTTTTCCTGCATCTCCTTAGTTACTGGAGTCAACATACACCTCATCACACCGGCAGTTTGTCTCGTCTGCATATTCTACACCAGTTTGGTAAGTACTTGGCGATTGCAGTTATCTATGTCTATACTTATTCATGTTTTCTCATAATATCACTTTAAATTAATTATTGTACAGGGTCCGGCATGGAGGTGTGATGGTTTTCATATGATTCTTGCACAGTTATTTTTTATGAATATCAATTTTTACTTTCTCCCTATACGTAGTATAGAGAAAGTAAAAATCGCAAAAAAATCCGACCTCCAGATTTCAACGGAAATAGATGTTCTGGGGCCTATAGAGTTCGTTTTCGCTATTTTCCCGAACCTGTCTGTCTGTGTGTGTGTGTCTATGGTAAAAATGTTTGTGGGCGCTCTATCTTAAAAAGCGATTATCCGATCATTTCCAAAATTCATGTTTAGTATTTTCCTAACAATGCCAAGAGTTTATTAGTCTTTGATGAATACCGCATAACCGGAAGTTGCGGTTTATCCGGAACAAAAGTTTGTTTCTTAAATATCTCTGTCAGAATGCAATGTAGGTATATACAATTATATACAAAAGTTATATATAATGTACTTTACTACAACTTTTGTTTGAAACATTTTTTCATAACACTCATTGTTTAGGAGTTATTTTTGAATAATGGTTAACCGGAAGTTGTTGTTTATCCATAAATGGAAGTTTTTCATACATATCTCTGTCAGAATGCAATTTAGGTATATGCAATTATTTGCAAAAGTTATAGATAATGTATTTTTCTACAACTTTTATTTGAAACATTTTTCTGTAATACTCATTGCTTTGGAGTTATTTATATATTACCGGCATAGGCTTCTGTTTTCAATAAATATGGAGAAAGTCATGTGATGGCCACATCAGATTCTTTGTTTTAAAAGAGTACATGCATGAGGGCATTTTCGAATATGTAACAATAATAAGAAATACAATGAATTTTCTTGGGTTATCAGCCAGGTCGTTAGGTCAATTGTCGCCGACGTTTCCGCCGCACACTTCACAGCCATCTTCAAAGAAGTCCTCTTCGGTGGCAATGATGCCAAACGCCTCAGGCTAATAACCCGAGAGAATTCCCTGCATTGTATATGCCGGGAAAGAACCAAGTCGTTCAAAGAATGGGAAAAAATTCATGTTTAGAAAATTCCATTAACTTTTAACGTTTAACTGTTTATTTTAGGCATATCTATACACTTATATCAACATTAAATTACTGTTTTTCCATCGCTCGATAGTTTCCAAACAAATTTCTAGTTACAGAGAAGAGTTTATTATGGTCGCTATATAGGGCTTTTAATAATAATCACGCTCTACTCAAATTCCTCACATATATGCGGTTGTTATATGATTTATATGGTTATTAATTTAATAAATTATTCAAATATATAAATATCTGCAAGAAAATATTTTTTTAATACGGAGACATAGGTAAATTTTGGCTTGTAAAGAGATAGTGGTCAGATGACCATCAGGCGTCTTTCTAGGTATAACAAAATGTAAAAATACTTTCATTAGTGTTAGCAAAATTTTAAGCCGACCGTATTAGATTTCAGATGGTATAACACAAATTCAAAGAGTTTCAAAAATTTTAAAATATTTAGCTTAAAAAATTTTGAAGTAAAACGCATAATAGTGGTCAAATGACCATCACCGTCCTTCTAGAGTTAATCTCGCCCGAATGGGGATGATCATCGTTATAGTTATCTAAACTTTCTTTGTGTGCGAATAGGGAGGTCTCAAGGCTGTAGTGTGGACAGATGCCGTGCAAACTGTTATGATGTTCGGTGGGATGTTGGTGGTCATTGTCCTCGGAACAATACATGTGGGAGGAGTAGCTGAAGTGTGGGAGAGAAACGAAAAAAGCGGACGACTCGAATTTTTCAAGTGGGTACTCAAAGCATCTATTTTTGTCTGTTGAGTAATTTTCTGCACCTAAAGTTATTGGTTATATGAACCCCTTGCGATCATCTCTTATCTTCTATCTTTTGCAACAAGCAATAATTTATTAGAGGTTTAAAATCTCCAAAAGCCGTCTTTGTCGGCGTTCCTCTTCTTACTTCCCGGTAGTCGGATAAATCAAGAAAGGAACGCCGCACTATAATTGAACCCTATTTTATGACCCCTGAGAATGGTAACATTGCTATTGAAAAGATCTTTGGGTACAATTATAGGGCGGCATTCCTTTCTTGCTTTATCCGACTACCGGGAAGTAATAGGAGAAACGCCGGAAAAGACGGCTTTTGGAGATTTTAAACCTCTAATTCATTAACAGACGTTTTCCAATATTTCTTTCTTTGCGACAAGGAATAATAATAATAAGTTTCGAATGATTGACTATTGCTTTGTCATGATACTTCATTTTAAACAGGTTCAGCCTCATCCGACTCATTGAATATTGACATTTGCCTATTGCAGCTTGAATCTCGATCCGACGGTTCGGCACACATTCTGGAACACAGCAATAGCTTCGATCTTTACCTGGACCACGCATTTCTCCGTAGACCAAGTGATGGTCCAAAGGTTCCTCGCTATGCCCACCATTAAGAAGGCGAATATGTAAGTTCAATGCTTAAGTAACTTAGTTACCACAATTTTATTCAATTATCAACTGTAAGTGATGAAAGATATTTTTAAAGTTTATGCTTAACTATGGGAGAATCATGGTGAAATCAGGGCAGTTGGTAGTAACGCTCTCCCAGATCCATTATGCCTCGAGTAAATGTGTCACCTTCTTGAAAACACCACCTTAAGATTTTCACGAATGTTTCCTGTTTCCGTAATAGTATTTCTGTTTCATTTTAATCTTTCTCTGCAGAGTTGTTTTCATCTTCGCCGTCGGGGTTTTTACCATAACGAGCATCAGTTTATACGCCGGTCTCCTCATCTACGCCTCGTATCATGACTGCGATCTTATTTCGTCTAAGGTAAGTATACTTATTCTTTATTTGATTATATATGCATTAAATTATACTATCAAAGATTCTGGTAAGAATTTGTGTTAGGAAGCCATAACGAACTGAAAAAATGAAACAAAACGTTTCTTCCAATGAAGATGACGCATCGCGTCGAAGTCTGGGTCGCATTATTAATCTTTTCTGCGGTAAGGGTAAACGTTTGGTATCATTTCGTCAGTTTGTTATTAAATTATATTATTTTACACGTTTGTAATTCATTTTTCATATTAATTCAACCTGAACATTTTTAATGTTTAATTTTATCCTAGCTTTCTTAAAATATTCTTCTGGAAATGATTCTTTCAAAGTCATAGTAGCAACGTAATGGCAAATCTATGGCACTAACGCCCAGAACGGACGTGGAAGAATTATTTTTGCACGTAGAACTCCGGTTTTATAACGTTCAGTTAGTATGGAGTTTAACTCTAATGTTCGCTTTAACTATAACAAACCATGTTATGATTTATTTTTATACCTTCACTGGCATTTATAATAATGAGAAAGTACTAGATTTAGAGAGTTTAATATCTTAAAATTATGTATAATTGTAATACGCTACATGCCGATAAATTGCAGTTGCGCTGTATCTTCGGATTACTTGATAAGCTGATTTGACTGGATGTGAAACTTACGATTCTTAATCTCTGTTTCGTTCCTTAAAACCTTTCGCATTATGGATATTAAGTATTGCATGTTTTACTAGTTTCCAATTATGAATGCTACTCTTTGACTGAACGACTATATGAATATAGAAAAAACTACCTAGACCAGGACCATGATATCCGACAATCCAAATATAACAAAATTGAATTGTGGTACTGACTTGTTTCTGGCACTGACTCTGAGGATACCGTACGGATGGTCAATGATTTAGATTCAAATAATTTAATAAAATATTCTGATAGTCCCCTGATAGTGAAGCCTTTTTCTGTGAAAGCGATCCCGGGTTTGACTCCAACTGGTGTATCACATTCATTAGACCCAAGCCAGAATCGTGATGAATTTTGGTTTACATTATGTTGTAATTAACGGCGTTGGAATAGATTCTCTTACCACGTGCCCCAACACTCATGACCTTTGACCATCGTGGTCTTAGATGCCGAAATGAAGCACCAGTTGTTTGGGAATTGCATGGTAAATATGTCACTTCAATAATTTCGCACGTGTCTGTACTGCCAAAAGGTTGTTAGAGCCTCAGATCAGCTACTTCCTTACTACGTGATGGACGTTGCATCATCAATACCAGGACTTCCAGGGCTGTTCATGGCTGGTGTATTCAGCGCTGCATTGAGGTTCGTATCTTTCCCTTTCATCGTCCCATCCTCTCTATGAATTTACATTTAAGTATTACGTTTTCACTCCACTTTGTTACATATCATGTGATGATGTAAACCTGCAGTCAATATTATTAGGTTGAATACATACGCCTATAGTTCGATAGAAAAATCATGAAACGCAGAAAGCCTTGGAGCTTACATATGGTAAATATACAGCGTAGTTTGGATTTGAAAATTGCATTGTAATCAGGGTCGGATTTTCCATTAGGCTAACTACGCTTCAGCCTAGGGCCTCAAGATCAAGATGGGGCCTACATTCAAATTGTTAGCAAAATTAAAATTAAACTATTCTAAAAACAGTGAACACTAAAACACTCAACCGAAAATAAGGAAACATATATATCATAGTACAGTAGAACCCCGGTAATCCGGACGAATTCAGGCACATAGGCGTCCGGATTAGCGGGGTTTCCGGATTAGCGAGGTTTTCAAAGAATAACGTAAAAAATCATTTTTTCTCAAAAATTATATTGTATAGATAATGCATGTATATATATTACATAAGGTATTACAACATATTAAGTGAATAAATATTATCAGCGAGCAAACAAGTCGGTTCTTTTCTTTTGCGCGACCGTTCTTAGTTTTAAATAAAGTGCGCGGTTTCTAAAACGTCTAAAGAGTATAATTTCATGTGCTTCAAAATTTTGCTCCTCGGTCCACTTTATGATGTATTGAGTGCCGCCAAAGGCTCAGAATGAGAAATTTTGACGGAGTCTACAGGGTGGTCGTCGTCGTCGTCATTATCATCATCTTCTGCCACGGACGGAAAAGGACGTCACTTTAGGTTTTAAAAACCGGCTAAAACTAAACGGAGACACAGAGAATCGGAAGAACCAAGTTATACTGAGGGAATGGATCGTAGCGCATCTTTTCACGTGACCAGCCGTCTCTCTCAGCAAAATTGTTATAGCACTGGAAAAATGGACCTAATTTATATCCTACCCACTTGAGTTTTTAACTTGAGCTTAGCTCACCACTCTGTCATGGCCATTAAAGCTTAAAATTGTTTAGCTTTTCTCGCTTATAAACACCAACTCTATAGCCCATGCATAGTCATCCTCATTGGACGTCTATAAAAGGGAAGGATTGTTTCTTACGCCTCTTCTCTCATAGCTTTTTAATGAACGTAATGTTTTGAGAAGTGATACCCTGCTGCAACTGAAAACTTATTGTCTTTCGAAATTGTTTAGTCTCGCACATATTAAGCATTCCTCTAATGGAAAAATGCTGTCTCAAAAATGTATCACAACTTAGATGTGTTACCACAATAAACGAAATACTTCGCTCTCCATCACATCATCAATGGAGAAATTTTTCAAATAGTCTGTCCACCTCTCGTTTCTTGTTACTAATATGCGAGTATATATGTTCACAAGAAGAAGTTGCGGGTTTGCATAACTCCCAATGGACCGTCCGGATTACCGAGGGTTCCGGATTAGCGAGTGTCCGGATTACCGGGGTTCTACTGTAATGATGTATTTTATTATCACTCATGTAATTTACAAACTTAAAAATGGGAGGTGAAAGGGCCTCATAAACGGAATAGCCTAGGGCCTCCTTTCATCTAAATCCGGCCCTGATTGTAAAAAATGAAAATGGGCCTTTTACCCGGTACAATTTCAATGAGACTAGCAGATATCGACAGCAATCACAGTTTAGACTTAATTTAGTGCCAGCTCAAATACAACAAGAATTAGCTTAAGAGGTCGATATAAACTGTTGTAGAGAAAAATTTATGGAGGCTTGGCTAATGAAGATATTCCAGAGGAAAGAATGAAAATACAGGAACTACATTACTTCCTTGTAACGTTTGCCTCTCAGAGATATCGTCCTCTGTTTACAGAAGTTTACGGTCTCGTTTACTTCGTCTATGAGTTCTGAACCGATGAATTTTTCAAAAGGGTTCCTTCCCTAACCTGGAGTGAATTTCACCGGAGGCATTCTATCATAATAATGATTATTGTTTGTCTTTGGTTTTGAATTGAAATTCTGACTAAAAATAACAAAGGATAGTTTTAAGGAATAATGTACAGGTGCCGAATTCTTCGCAAACATTTGCCACTGTTGTTCCGTTTTGGTAGAGATAGGAGGCTACAAAGCTATTGCTGCTTAAAGATTAATATGCAAGGGAATTGTTTTAAACCGACCCCTCCTACCCACGTTACTCGATCAACACATGAAGATAAGTCATTGAGGTTTATTTATCAACTATGAGATTTGTACTATTTGCATGGGACATCGTGGCAAAGAGGATCACAGAAAACGAAGCCTTGCATTGGTAAACCTTGAAGATATTGATGGATTAAAATTGAATGTGAACCCGTCATTCGTTATGCCTTTGGAAAAAGTAGTAAAGTGGAGCATTTCCTTAATCAGGCAAATCGTTAGTGGTCCTCTGTCCATAGGCGATTTTCGTAAGATTACATAATAATCCCAGGTAACAGTTAAACAAAGTGTGTGTTCTTCCTCAATATAGCTCCATGTCAACCGGACTAAATTCCATGGCCGGAGTGATATACGAAGATTTCATACGTCCGAACCTGAAAGTCAAGATCTCCGAAGAAAGGGCTTCGTGCATAATGAAAGTGATCTGCGTAATTATCGGTGTTTTATGTGTTGGCATGGTTTTCGTTGTGGAACATCTGGGAGCTGTAGTCCAGGTGAGTTCTAGTCTTATCTTCTAGCGATTATCATCATGAAAATGAAATATTTCTCCTATCCAGCACTTAGTCAGAAGTAAATAAACGAATAGTACATTTCGCAATTTTTGAGTCATGTCACGATAATGCACGAAATGTGATTTTCTTTACGTTAAGGTGACTGGCAGTTTGGAAGGCGTCACCGGTGGTGCTACCTTGGCCATCTTCATCTTGGGAATGTTCTTTCCATGGGCCAATGCGACGGTAACTATGATAAGAAATTGAATTTACTTGATTATCCATGTTCAACATAACTCTTATGCTTTTCTGCTAACGCGAAGGATATGTTTTGTAGGGGACTCTGGTTGGTGGTATTACCGCGTTGATTGTTATGGGATGCATCTCATTTGGATCGCAGGCAGCTATCGCCAGTGGCAAAATAACGTATGAGAGAAAACCTGTTACACTCGAAGGATGCCTCTTCCCATATGAAAGCCTCCAGCAGTCAATAGTGAATAGGAGGTAATTTTCCATAAAATCTCTCAATATGCTCACTCTCATCAAGTTTCAACCAAATAGCCTCTGCACTCTCCACTTTGGAATCATTGCATCAATAATTCCACACAACTTTTATCCGTGGAATTCCCAGCGTTAATTGATCATTAAGTCGTACTTGATTGAGTCGTAAAGTGATCATTGTATGATAGGATATATATGGCGATAGGTTTGATGGAAGAGGAGACTTTTAGTCTCAATATCGCCCGAATAAAGACGTATTATTATTGCTATTGAAAATCAATGTCTTACCATATAAAGTTGCTGAAGATGACTAAATATTTATCAAGTAACCCAAGAAGATGTTTCTGTGGGCAGAGTCAGGTGTTGTGAATAAATTTAATACAGTTAAAAGCATCGAATCTTTCCAGTTTCATTATCAAAAAGGATCTTCAAAGTATTTGATTCAGATTTTTTCGACTTATGATTTCTGCTAGAAATAATATAAAAAAATGCATAGTATTATTACCGTCAAAATTCTTAGAGATTCTCACTATAAAATGTTTACTTTATACCTACTTATATCATTATATGAATATCCTTCTAACGTTTGTAACAAGTGATGTTAATAGCGAGATTCTATTCACTGCAGCCTCTTCGTTCTCTTTCTATGTAACGGTACACTTTATTTTGTTTACATTCCCCCATACCTTTATACAGTAGTGTAAGTACTACTTTCACCCCATAAACTTTATCATTTTTTCCCTCTAAATCATGAAGCCAAGTACAGTATGGTTGAAGGGGTTATGGCCCTTGCGCAGATATGAGTTTTTAGTCTGGACGAGTCCATCTTCTAATGACTGCATTGGAAAAAGGTAAGGATGTTGATGAACCAATACCTCAATAACATTAGCGAATAGCTTCTCTTTTTTTCTAAGTTACTTAACCCTCCATGCCATGCAGAGAGGGGCGAATAGCTTTCAAATGGACTGTATAGCTCATCTATACTTATTTCTTCTTTTTTCGGCTTTCCTGTTCCTTTAAGTAAACGCGAATTCGGTAAAATATGTATATCGTTAAAGTAATTCATTTATCATTGTAAACTTTCTTTTTAGCCTTCTAGCTGAAGCGCCACATGTTACCGAAGTACACGCAGACAACGACGAACCCTGGGCCATATTTCGCATCTCGTACACTCTCTTCGTCTTGATCGGTCTAATTATATCGTTGGTCGTTGCATTGACGGTCTCATTTCTTACCGGACCCACGAAACCTGAAGATCTGCACATCGACCTACTGTCGCCGGCCATCCGCCGCTTCTTTGCCCACCGCTGCAAGGGAGGAGACTGGAGGAACAAGTTGAGGTGCCCAGATAGCGAGGATGTAATCAAAGAAAAGAAAGAAGTACACAAGCTATTGCAAATGTGTAAGTAGCACAAGAATGATTAAATCACCATACAATTCGCATACTTAGCAGATAACTAAACGAAAAATTAGATCCATTTATTTTGAGGAATTATACGATCGAATTCATAAGGATTTGCATGAGTTACCACGAGTATATTCAGAATCGTCTGTTGATTTGGTCTCAGTGAAATATCTTGAGCATCATTTATCCATCCTCGCGAATGGCGAGCCGAATCTCAAGGCGATTTGCGAAGCAAGTGTGTAGTCGGTTCATTCGTCATTCGCCTCGTGCCTCGCCTTGTAACTCGTAGCGCCCGCGCCTAGACTTGCTTTTTTGGGGAAGAGTTAGAGAGACATTTGTGACCTAGAGTTGGCAAATCGAGTGAGTGTGAGTGTGAAAACGGCAATTTGTGTTGGGGGAAGAACGTGAGTGCATATCGCGAATTGCGGCGAGTGGCGGGGCAAAGCACGAGCTCGAATGTGTAAAAGCAAAATTGGAGTCACTCTGATAATTAATTTTACAGAGACACCCTCACTAGTTACTGAATTGCTTTATTTGGGTCTGCTCAATCAGAATTGGATATCAGGGTATTGTCACAGTCTTTCCTTATTCACTGCGCATTCAATTGCCTCACTGTGACAAACAGTTACCTCCGCTTAGAAACTCGATTCATTGATTTCATGATTTTTTAACTTCTGGTATGCGCTCCAATACTGCGTTTCCCTTGTATGTTTAACAAGCCATGGTAATTTCGAGACGTAATTTCTTACTTTATCATACTTCTACATACTCATAAGTAGCCGAATCAATTAACGAATCAGTTGATATAATTAAATGATAAAATCACCACCTGTTCACTACGGTCTCATTAAGAAAAATGTATGCAAGGTGACTGAACTGCTTACTCTTATTTATACTGTATCGACATTACGTTAGAGAAAGTTTAGAATTTTCGTACCATCTTGGCTAATGGAAGACATTTAATTTTCTTTGCAGAGGATAAAATCCACAGAAAATCAAACATTCCAACGCGACGATTCTTACCTCTAACAATAAGATGACGAAAATGACTGAGTGCCATCCCAGCAGGGGTTTCTTCCAGTGCTCATTTTTATTGGTGGAATGGTGGTGCGTTTGGTATGATGAGAAATGAATTGAAGACGTGAGACTGTATGCAAACCGTCATTCTATTCAGGAGCTATTCAGAGTGAACTTACAAATGTTACAAACATTATTACGAATGATTCAATGTCATTAAATAATCCGGGAAGCAATGTGCAGATACAGTTTGGGGCAGTGTCAAATTGTCTGCACCCGATCATAAAAAAACAATCTGAGTCAATTTCTGTCTAGCTGATTATTCATTCAGAAGACTGGCAAATGCAAGAAATGAAGATATTATAATTTTATTTTTTAATATTATTCGCAGTTTGAAATGGAGTTAATAAATACATTTATTTATCATTATTATATTAATATACATAAACATTCTACGGGTGTTTATCAGAGTTTTATAACACTGTGGTACAATCCTGCGTACAAGTCCCAGCTAACTAGCTTTTTCCAGAATAGGGCATGGGTGTTTGTGTTGTCGTGTGTGCGCTTGTATGTTAAAGAAGAGATTATTTTTAGTTGCGGATTGACATGTGAATTTATTAATAACATTCACAATGTTAATATCTTTCTCATATTATGTTACATGAAATAAAGCTCTGTTATTTTATATACTTTGACATTAAATTAATTTAATTTATAAATACGAAACAGTGCATGTGCAATGAGTATAGTTAACAGTTTTGCATCATTGGTGGTTATTTAATCCTGAAGTCTAAATGTTTTGATTAATTAATGTCAAACATTATCCATCAATCAAATGTCGTCATCAAAAAAGATTCCCTGGTTCAGTAGTTTCTAATATTTGTAAGTTAACTTTTAATTGTCAGCTGCTGCAGGTATGGGGGTGGAGAATTCTCATGACATCCCAACCTGTTGTAAAAGGTGCCTAATTCGCCAGGAAAAAAATCTCTATGCCAGAAACAACGTTCATAAGTTTACTGTTCATTCTGATATCCTCTTGGAAATGATAATACCTTAATAAGTTTTACATTATTTGTTTAATTTAACATGCTCTGTATTGTATTTTAAGTATTTCGCTACTGCACTGCATTGTACCATATTTTATATATTCACTGTATTTTTTCTTCTGTATTTATAAAAGTTTGTATTGATTATGTTTGATGATTTCCAATCCTGCTAATTTGGTCAATGGCTAAATAAATTACTATTAACGCAACTCTTCAGGTAAAAAAAGCTTGTTAGAGAAATCCTAATATGACTAGGCTGCATTGGAGAGCATACATATATACATACTAACAAAAACACGCGCAGAAAAAGTGAGAATGTTTTGATCATTTACTTCATAATGTACTCTTTGTTCACCAAGAGGTTAGGATACATCCCTAGATACAAAATAGTAACATGCCACGAAGATTTGAGAGGTCAAATACAGCAAATGGAAGGGGAGAAAAATATAAATATTATTAGCGGATTGAGAACACCTAATTCACTGCAAAATTTAGAATTTTCCATTGTTTAATTGTAATTATTACATCTACTACTCAATACATATATATATCCTTTTATAGCTTACCAAAATTATTTTAATGATTGACTATTTCAAAGTGCATATGTGAATATGGGAGGCTCCTTCGTTATTTATAAAAAACACAAAGAATTGGAGACAAAATAATTCTATGATATCAATCCCCAGATTACTCATCACTTTTCAATAAATCAAAAGAAAATAAAACTCTTGGGGTTGATAAAAACTTGGACTATAACTAAGAGGTTGTCCTACTAGAATGTATCAAATATAAATATTATGGAAACAAATTAATACCAAGAAAATGAAAATGAACTTTAACTGGTAAAGAAACGCATTAGCATTGAAATTAAGATTTGAAAAGATAGAACTCCAAAAAATTGGGTCGGTATTTTAATAATAAATATTGGTTGTGTCATGGTAAATAGTTTCATCTAGAATTTAATGCAAAAGAAGCTCTTTCGAAGAAAACACAAATTATTGGGGTTAACTTCCTAGGTTGAATTAATAGCAACATTCACTGGACTGCTCTGAATATTTTTATGATCTTTATTATTAATGGCATCTGAAACTACAAGGAAGTATGATCTAGATCAAAATATTAGAGGAAAATATGAAAACACCATTTCTGAAACAAATTAATGGTATTCGAATAAAAAATCATAGAAATGTAAGACAGTTTATGAGATATTGTTTATTGGGTAGTAGAATTAATTTTCTGTTTACATACAGGTAGACCAGCAATTTAGAATATTCGATGCTCTAAACAAGTGGTTCCCAACCTTTTTCAGCTAGCAACCCACCTTTTCTTAATGAAATACCTCCATAGTCTATGGTGTAAAAACCCTTAAAAGTAAAGAAACCTTATGTATATATACCATAAAATATTGCAAATATATATATAAATCAATTTGTTTCTATTTTCCTTATCTGATAGTTTTAGGATTGAGTTGCGACCCACCTAACCCTTCCGTGACCAAGTGGTTGGGAACTGCTCCTCTTAACTATTTTGAGCATTCAATTCTCTGACATCTAAATTTGTATTTTTTTATTCAGTAAGTCGTTGCAACCTTCAATCAAGGCATGTAATGTTCGTAGCAATCTAGGTTAAGTATCTTTAGTCTGATAATAAGTGAATATTACTCCTTTGAATGGGAACAAAAAAATTATAAGAATCTTGGAGTCGGGCTTCTCAAATTTTTAAGAGGCAACCATGAGATTGCAAGCGTATGTCACTTTAGCATAGGAGATGGATTACTATTTTATTATTCCATTCCATGTTAATCATATCTTCGGTTTTTTACAGGTGGCAACCCGCATAGGTTGGTAACAGAAACACGACTTCAGCGCCACGCTTTTACGTCAAATTTGAGAAATTACGCCAGTCTGGTTGTCGATTTAAAATGTTCTAGACGTTAGCAACAAAGAAATCATCCGCAGCAGCTTCACAACGTTAGGTATAAAGGTATGGTCAGAATATTTGGTAAATTTAGATTTTCTCCCAAACTGGACTCTTCTAGAAATTTACGGAATAGGTAAAGTAAAGGAGATATAGATTTTCTCTCAAACTGGACTCTTCTAGAAATTTACCGAATAGGTAAATTCTTCTAGAAATTTACCGAATATTTAATTGCGTCCTAAATCTGTGACCTAAAAATTGGAAATTTCCTCGGACATTTTATCATCTTAACAATTACCATTAACAAATAGATCGCTATTTTTACGTATCTGAAAGTTTACAACACTCTATTACTCTTTACTGGTTTCAGTCCGCAATTAATTTACCTGTGAACGGCAAAAACTGTGGTTTGCCGAAATTGAATTCCTTACAGCTTTTCGCCACACATTGCGGCGTAACTTCTGGAAGCTGGAATCGCTGGAAAGTGAGGAGTCCAATCAACCTATGATCAACTTCTGGAAGGCATTCCACCGCGCTGTTTTCTGAAGTACTTTCTTTCGATTGCGATCGCGTGTAATGTGCTTCTTAGTAATTTATTACGCCATTCTCAACATTATACTGTTAAATTGTTCCAAACGTTTCCCATTTAGTGCAGATAGCATTGGTTTATATTTTCTAAGATCATGGTATCATCATCTCACAGGAAATTACCTCCAATGAATTTAGGTAGATGTAAGTATCTGAGGGTTAATACAGGCTCAACAAAACAAAATATAAAACAATATTGTCCCAATTCTCGCATTAATCTTTCAAGCAATATGATGTTCATAGGGTATTGTGAACAGCAGAAAATTGCGGCATCATCCAAGACAGCACAAGTTGTCTATGCCTCTGACCTGCGTTTAGAAAAACATATTCAAATTTCAAATGTCAACTTTTACATGTAAACACATTAGCGACATCACGACCCACCGGTGGGTCACGGACAATTGTCCTTCTACCTCTCAGTGTCTAAATCCCACACAAGGATATGATTATTTTGCTTGGGAGGCTGATAGGTAGGCATAAGGATTTTATTTATTGTTGCAAAGACATTCTGTTAATGGTTTTACAACAGGTTTCCTCGAGAATATTCGGAGTCTAATTATCAAGATAAATATTTAATAAGGCTCTGTAGGAAAGACAGGGAAAGCAGCATCTGTTGAGAAAATGTTAATAAAGGTACATAGTTACTGTACTGTCATCTATGATTTTATTATTTCTATTGTAATATATTAGTATATTATCGGACATTGAATTTCTCCTTCATGTTTTTTTGTATATACACCTCTTCATTTACTATTCTTTTCTGATTTCATGATTAATATTTATAAAAGCTCATACTTATTCATATCTCTGTCGTGCCCATTGCCTTCATAGTTTTTAATCCCATGTATTAATTACTATTTTATTTAATTTCCTTACATAGGTCATCTTCATTTCTAATAAACAGATGAATTATAATATATTATCTGTCTTTGGATTTTACATTGTTTGAATTTGTCCTGCATAAGATCTACATTTTTATAGATTTCTATCCTTATTTTTTCTTTTTCTTTTAAATTATTTTATTTTTCAAACTCAAAAGCCTTTTTTCAGTACCTTAATTAATTTATTCTTTTTCTGATACATTCTCCATATTTTCTATTTTATCTTTAAACTTCATAATAATTAATTGATCTTTTCTGTGCATTACTTTCTATCACTTAATCAGGGAAACCCAGTTCTTTAATTCCAGCTGCTTGAAGATATTAATCTTCTAATTAGTTTCATGAACTGTATATTTTAATATCCTATTTATTCACATTGTTCATAGTTTTCCCCCTTATATTTTTTTATATCCGTGTATGATTACCAATTTTTATTTGTTTCTTGTGAAGTTTTTTCTCATGTTTTTTCAAAAAGAATATTTGCAATATTATAATTTATTCAACCTTCCATTGCTCAAATATATCTTTCTCATTTATATCATTTTATCTTCTATCTGGGTCTTCATTATTTTATCAATTTGTTGCATTAAAAATAGTTTCATTGTTAATTACACCTTATTTTTTATAATTTGAATTAAATCCTTTTCAATTGAATTTCTGTAATTCCTTGTCTATATTCCAATATTCATTTAAATTTTCATTTTATATGAAAGGATGATTTCACACATTCATATCTGCCTAAACAAATAATCACCTTTTAATTTGGTTTAAGCATCAATATTTATTTATGGAAGTCGTCAATGAAACTATCCATTAAAATGGGTTTGTGACATTTAAGGAGGCTAGGTGCCATACTTCTCTTGTTCTTGGTGCATTTAATATTTATTATAGCCTTATGTAAATTAATTTTACAATATTATTTTTCGTTACTCTCACTCTTTTTCTATTCCTATACAATATTTCATTTTCTACTTATTTGTTTCATTGCAGAATTGAAAAAAATGAGTGATTTTTAAGAGGGACTTTAATTTGTGACTGATTTCGTACTTCGTACGTATCCTCAGAGACAGAAATAAATATTTGACTTAGTATGTATAGGATAGTGGAAGGTTAGAGGCTATAGGGGGGGATGTGAGAATAACTTGCTGGGTTGGTAGGGGAGGTATATTAGAAAAATATGTATAATAAATAGGTAGGGTGTATTCCGAGTATTGTATAGTAAACTAGCAGAAGCGCCCGATGATTCTCAACAAGGTGAAACAAGAGGCTTAAACGCAATAATTTCATAGCAATTTAAAATAGTAGGCAACGTGACGTGTATTATTTTTCTTTACGCAAGTGAAGTATAATCGAAGTAATCGAATAGGAAATTAGATTAGCTGGAAATGCACCCCCTGCTATACGTCAACAGATACTCTGTAGAATACATATAATGCAGGTATACTCAGCAAAAAGAAAATCAAGTATTTCCTGTAATTTGGTCCATCGGAGACCATTTTCAACAAGGTAGGTCATACAGTTGCTTCAATCTTTGGTTAGGAATTTCTCAATTTTCTCCTAGTTCTGAGAGGGAGAAAAATGACAGGAAAGAGTACATCAGAGATATTTCGGGGTGGGAAATTCTACCACGGCCTTCGTTAATCACCTCATGGACGAGGATGATTTTAACCCTTCGCAAGGGGTCCAAATGAAGAAAGGTGGAACTCTTGAAGACAATGGGGTTTCCTTTAACCCCAGGGCTAACCAAGGAGATCACACAATTTTTGCGGGACCGCTTAGGAAAAAATCTGATGTGGCCAGCACATGACTTTCTCCATATATAAGATGTAAATATTTATCTACGACAGTAATTTCGAACTCTATATTCCATCTAAACTTGGAAGATGAGTGATTAATTTATATATTATTATCTTTGACATCACAAAAATTATAAATAATGTTTTTCGGGACATGATCGATAAAAAACGATATAATTGGCCTTTCGCCCATAGAGCCCAGGGCGCCGACAGTACATAATCGGCAACTTCAGGTTATCAGTATTTCATGAATAACTCCTAAACAATCAGTGATACAAAAATATGTTTCATACAAAAGTTATAGTAAATTACATTTTCTAAAACTTTTATTAATAATAGTGTATACCTAAATATCATATTTATGGAGATATTTTGAAAACCGGAAATGAGCTTTGAAGAATTCAGCTCGACTTCCGGTAAACGGATTTACTCCAAAAACTAATCAGCTCTTAAGAAACTAAATAAAGTACTATATATGAAATTTGGTGTTGATATAATGCATCGTTTTTAAGTTAGAGCGCCCACAAAGTACATAACGGCTACTTCCGGTTCATCGGTATTTCACGAATAACTCCTAATCAACCGGTGATACAAAAATATGTTAAATACAAAAGTTATAGTAAATTACATTATCTAAAACTTTTATATGTAATATAATATACGTATATATCATATTTATGGAGATATATTGAAAACCGGAAATGAGCTTTGATGAATGAAGCTCGACTTCCGGTTTACCGATTTACTCCAAAAACTAATCAACTCTGACAGTACACACCACAGTACTATGTATGAAGTTTGGTATCGATACGACTAATGGTTTTTACGTTAGAGCGCCCACAAGCACACACACACATACAGACACACACACATACACACACATAGACATCATTCCGAAAATAGTCAAAATGTGTTCTAGGGACCCCGAAACATGTATTTCCGTTGAAATCACGAAGTCGAATTTTTTCATGAAAACAATTCTTTCTTTATACTTCGTATATGGAGAAAGTAACAAAAAAGTTTTAAGAAGAACAAATTCCAACACTCAATTCAATAGCAAACCTTCTACTAATAGCACTTTGCACGCAGTGTTTTTATTTCAAAAGATAACTTTCTCAAGGAAAGCAACTACTTTTCTCCAGCATACAATTGAGAGCTGGTCCAACGCCTTTTACATGGTTTCTGCAATATCAGTTGGAACATATTTGTTGTATTTCATATTTGGATCTACAAAGGAGCGGCCATGGAATAAAGTTAAAACTATCAAAGTTTAGAAAACTTTGATAGTTTCAACTTTATTCCATTTATTCCTTAAACTTCTTACAACTATATAACATCTGATTTTTTACAGAATATCTGCACAACTCCATGAACCAGAGAGCTGGAAATGAAACTGCTTCTATTCATTGGCCTCAGTCAAAGAAGAATTACTATTTATTCTCACCCTCCAAGAAGCCAGACATTTTCCAAACAAAAGAACTGATGTAACTTTGATAAATTCAGACAGTTAAGACTTTCTTCATTCCTATTTTATTTTAAGATCCATTACCTACAAACTGCATTATTTTTATTCACTTTGGTAAGTACGTACATAGAGTAACTATACCGAGTATAGTTACTCTATGGTACGTATTACCTATTTTCTCTTCTATCCATTACTTGAACAAAATAAGTAATTTAGCCTACATACCCCTACAACACACATTTGGATATACATATGTATTTGTGATGTATTTTAACTGGATGCATACATATGTATTTATGAATTGTATTACATTTGCAATACATATGTATTTATTGAGCATTTATACATATGTATCCATATATGAAAAATACATTATGTATTTTTCATGCATGGATACATTTGTAAAAATGATTCAGAAATACACAAAAAATACATATACGTATATTTCTTGTATTTTCGCATTAAGAAATGTTTGTTTAAGTTTTACCGGAAATTATTACCTAGAACAAATTTGCAAGTTTTCCTAATTTAAATGATCTGTTCACCATGTATTATATATTCTCGGAAGTGGCACACAAATTTAATTTTAAGTGGAAGTGAGCGTACGGAGGGTACGGAGCGCACATATTGTAACGCGGTAACGCTATCTGTCGGCACAATCTCGGAACTCATGAATTTTGAATTCATCAAGATCAACGAATTTCGTTGACTTCGTCGTCAGCCTCATGCAATCTGGAGTTTGGCTTCCCTTCTCCTGTGTTCGGGCGTTTTCATAAATCGTGATCCAGTGGTTTCCTGTTCCTGATTTATCAAGGTAATGTGTGATTTCTTATATTCAATGTGATATGAGATGATTTTCTCAGATATGATCGATCACCTGTTGATCGTTTTCATAAGTTTCCTTTAATGTTTTAACGGCTAAATAAAATGTGACTATAGTTAGTTAGACTATATATAAAATCATTGATGTATCATATATATATTGATATTGTTTTTTTAAATTTCTTTGCAATTTGCACTTTAGTGTGAACTTTATTGACCATTGCATATGCTCGCTTTGCATCATCGCGTTCATACGTCCTTACTATTATTGCTTTTGTGCTTTCCTTCAAACGATATTTCCGTTCATTTTATTATATTTGATTATACTAGATGAACCGGTGAACTTCGTACCACCTAAAATTAAAACAATCGCCTTCGTTGTCAAGGGGGATATGGGTTGTTTACAACTTCGAAATTTTGATAAAATATTCACGCATTTTATCAAAATTCTCGAAATTTCGATTCGTAAACGATATTTCACGACCAAAATAAGAATATTTATTCTATTCCCATTCTTTTGGTGCTTGATTCGACTTTGTGCAATTATTATTTCTAATTTAAATTTTAAAACGAAATAAAGCCTGCTGCGACGAAAATGAACAGTACGTGCATCCAGAGTTTATCTATCGCCATTTGTTGAGTTGACTGTAATCAAATCGGAGTAGCCTTGTTATTAAAACCTTAATTATCAAGCCTTGCTAGTTACCTTCAAAATTTAATTATTTTATTCTCAACAATCTTACATAAATGTTTGTTTTCCTACTAGCTAAATGACCAATGTATTTGTTCTAATTACCTCTGTTCTCAGAAAAATGTACCTTTTATAAGTATCTTAAACCTTAGTTCAATTAAGTCTTTACGTACTTATTGAAGTAGTGCATTTTATGAACGATAACGTGTGTACATCGAAGTCATTAATGATGATTTATTTTTTTCATGCTCCTTCTGCTTTCTCGAATCTTCAGCTGGTCCCAATGTAAGTACCTAATTTAAACATTTGTGTAGTTATAATCATGGTGGATTGCCAGGTTGCATAGCAGCTCTGCTTCTAATGGTTAAAGTTATGTGTCTGTACGGTCTGCATATAGAGATTTACGACTAAATATCACTCTATTTTTATAGATAGCTTTGATCAGTAATGAGCTCCCAAAAGTGAAAAATTATTTTATTACCTTAAGGCTTATTATAGGCCTGACTCATTTGGAGAAGTTTCCATTATATACCTTTAAGTTCATTAGAGGTATTACATTAATTCAAATTGTCATATTGACTGTGTTAAGACTTCATCATAGTTCACATGACCTTACTGCTTTGAATACATTTCCATATACTCAATATAAGCATTTAATTCACTTAGTGATATATTGATCACAAACTTATATCTCATTAAGAGAGCAAATCTTAAAAAGGGCCTAATATTTTTGTGTAGATGTTTTTTTAACTTGTGCTTCTCCTTTTCAAGGATATTTTGGATGATGCAGACTCTTGATCTGTTTCCTGGATTGAAGTGTGACTTATTTCCAATGCTGGATATTAGCCAGCAGCTGTGTCGGGATAGTGCAGCCATTGTTCTATGAGAGATTTGTCCTGTAATCTGGCCCTGGGATGTCTACCTACAATGCACAGTTGTAGTTTGTTTGTATTATATTTTTTTATTATCTTTGTTTGAATCTTGATCTTGTGGCTTAAACTGAGTGTAACTGGCCCTGGGATGCCTACCTACAATGTACAGTTGTATTTTGTTTGTATTTAATTTTTTATTATCTTGGTATGAATAAATTTTATGTTATCCAAATGTGCTGGTTTCAATTTCTTACATACCCCATGACCCTCATTTTTTCATATTGACTGGTTTTTCATGTATTAATTTTAATATTTTAATATTAATGTTGACTATGGGAAAATAATAAAATTGTTAATATGCCTATTTTAGTAGTGTATGAAAATGGAAAATTTAATTTAATAATTTAATTATGCAACAATTTCCCAGTTAACTGGGAAATTGTTGCACAAATATATTGTCATTTAAAGTTTGTGTATGTAGGCCTGAATATCAATTTGTAAATTTGACGTATGCATACAAATGTATTATTCGCGTAAGGCTACTCAATTTTACAATTCGTAATACGCGCGTATACATACATCTGATGGAACTTTTGAGCCACTTTTCCGTCAAATATACGTACGAATTTCGCGCGTATTCCAACTTATACATATGTATCTCGTGACGTATTTCCTGCGTATTCTTTATTTAATACAGATGTATTACATATCCTGTGTTGTCTGGGTAATGTATTATTATATAACAGTAACCTATCCTATAACATACCGCTGATCAGGTAATACTGTATGTTATTATACTTATTTATTAAATTGTCGTAAGAAAGTAAAGAATCTATGATTTATTTATTTAAATAAAGTACTCTAAATACCATTTCTTCCGTCTCGTAAAGGTTTCTTAAGAACTGTTGTTGGTAGCAGTTTGTGATTGCTGTTCTTTGTTCCACTTATTTGGTAAGTAGAGCAAATTGTTATCCAAAATTATGATGAATATTACTGTGTCTCTAAATTATTATCCTGTTTAAGCATGTACCATGTCTATCAAAGTTATCAGTTTGAAGAACAACTACAAAGCAATCTTTGAATTTTTGTTGAATACTTTTTAATCTTAGATTCATTGTGAGTCACTATTTATATAAATTGTACAATTTGCATACCCTGCTTAAATAAATGAATCTGATACTACCTATGAGCAGCCTTATTCCACTAAGTATACCTCGCCACTGCAAAGTATTCCAGTACTTGAACAGCTTCAGTGAAATTAAAAACAATTGTACTAGGATTTTATTCATGTCCAAGGAGTTCGCATGGAAGAATGTGTTTCCAACCCATTTCTCGAAGAAACGGAATAATGTGACTAGGAAATACAGGAAGAGATCAGAAATGGTATGTGAAAATAGTTTCGGTATAAAGTGGTTGATCTTTCTTACATCACTGTTCACTTGTCTCCTAACAGTTTGCTAAAAATACGTGGCGGTTAATTAAATAGTAATAAAAATTCCGAAAAATATTTTTTTATTCCAAGAAGTTTAATCAGAACTTGAATCCCCACACTAACTACTAACACAGTAATAATGCAAATCAAATTTCTAAATAAAAATAATATTTTTTGACTATGGTAATGAAAAATAGTTTGTATAAAGATTGGAAAAGAATGGTTAGCTTGATTTGTCTTATTTTTTCAATTTTATTATGTTTCACAATAATTTCTAACATAAAAAATAAAAATAGACTAGATTTTAAGCAAAAATTGAAATTCTGTCATTTTCTGTGCATGCATTTTTTCTAATCGGACTTTACTGGGGTATTAATTATTTTTCCTTTTTAGCCATATCTATAATATTTTAAAAGGTAAAAATGAAGTGACAAATCGCTTTTTCAGAAACAACTACTAAGAACGAATTCAATTAGATATATTAGAATAGAATAATTCCTTCAAAGCGTTTTGATTTTTATCTCTATCTTAACCGAGTGAATTTAATTCAACTGTTTTTACGAAAACTGAAAAACATCGTTTTTCTTTTCTCCTCGTTTACTTGAAGAGGAGAGGATAGAAGTGTCTCGTAATGTGATCCCATTTAGTGGAAGTCTGGTAGATACTGATGAAATATGAATATAGATATCATATATTCGTGTATGTATATCCAATCTGATATACAGGCAGCTAGGTGTTAGTTCCCCTGACCAGCAATTGCATCCTGTCCAGCCTATGAAAGTGAGTGAATTCATTTGAATGAAAACAATCGAATAACTATTTGTTCTTTTCAATCGATTGTCCCATCTCTACTTCCAACCTTCAAAAGAAATTTTGTTTATTCAATATTTCCTCATTTTGTACTGCTACATCTTTGATGTGCTGTAGAAAAACTAGTACAAACATTCATCCCACTCGTATTTCTATTTCATAAAAATTGTAATTCTTTGTTGGATATCATAATTATAAAAAATATTATAAATATTTATATTGTTTAATATATATTTTATTTACTAAGTAAAACATTTTACATAATTTTATAGTTTATTATTTTTATTATAATCAATATTTATGGCAATTCGCATTTTGTAGCAATAATAATTAGTATGACATAAAAATTGTACTGTTTAATGTCTTTGTTGTTATGAATTACGATCAGTATTTGTAGTATGCAGTAAATATATATTTTATGATACATGCATGTATACTATTTTATGATACACATCTTTTTATAATATACTTATTGTAAAAGCCAATTTATTATAATAAGTATTCAACTATTTAAATAAATATCGATCATTATAACTGTTATTTCATTAAGATCCGGTAATGATGTATTGTATTTGATAACTTCGTGAAAAAGGTATGAAGTAAAAAACAAATACGACATCTCATTAAATGAGTGTATTGCGGGTTTGCAAAAATCGTGCAATGTTGAGAAACGAATGTCCTTCAGGAATGACATCTCGATATCACAAACTTCCGTTTGGTAAAAATTAATATCAATGATATATGGAATCTTTAAAAATTATCACGAATAAGATAACATTATAAATAATTTAAAATATTGAAATATAATTTCCATTTCTGAGGTAAATTCTAAAAAAATATCCATGTTGAATGTTTCTAGTATTAGTTTCCCAAACACTCCAATGGTGTATACAATGGACGGATCCATGTGTGCGTCAATACATGGTGTAATGGAAGCCTGTGGCTAGGCTCTCTTTGAAGCAACTGAAATAGAAGAAAAAGATAATTCTCAAACAGTATACTCAGATTCCAATTATATTATTTATTTTATTTAATTATTCATTTATTAACAAAAATCAACAACAGCATGAAACCAATTACTGCTGATGATTAACAATAGCAATAAAGAACAAAATCTCAATAAAATCGTGAAAAATCAAAAATTAAACCTATAATAAAATAACAAATGAATATACGCGACCAAACAAAAAATCGTGCAAAACTATTTTTCCATGTCAAACTCTCACAACCATATTCTGAATAGATATTGGAGACAAGAAGGGATGGAAATGAGTATTGGAGGAAAGGGAATTGAAAATTGAATGAATGAGAAAGAAGAGTGATCGTTTTACTATCGATAGACAAGGGATAATCAAAGAGATGGTAACAAATAAGAGTGTTGTTCTTGAGGGAACTCGGAAAGAGAAAGTAAGAATGGGGAATCAACTTTGCTATTTATTATCTATTATATATAGATGCTTATTATATAAGAAGGAAATGTCAGAGATAGTATTGAGGTGATTGAGAAGATGATCTTTTGGCATATTTCTATAAGACGGCACTCAAAATGGACTATTTTTAAAAATAAATTAAGATACGATTGAGAGAAGAGAGGGTTCAAACTTTTCCTCTGGTCAGTAACATTCTAACTAATGGAGTGCACACTGCATAGAGAGTACCTGGGGTGATGCTATTCTTACAAAGAAAAGCATACAGGATTTCATTTCCATGTAGTTTGTCATCAAAGACACAAAAATGGGAATGAACTATAGAGAGTTTTCTTGAGTTGCCAACTAACCTTAGAAATGAGATCCCTTGGTCCACTTGTAACATGAGGAGGAAATTTCAAATCCACATGTTTTATCCTTTGGTACGTGACTTTGGTGTCCCTACCCTCAAACGGTGGGTGACCCACAAGAAATTCGTAGCATAATACACCAAGGCACCAATGATCAATGTGCTCTGTGTATCGATCACCATATACCATTTCCGGGGACAAATAATCCAACGTGCCGCACATGGTTTTTCGGCTGGAAAGATTATTGTCAACATCATAATCTCAAAAATAATGTCACATTAGAAAATAAAATTAATGGCAACTTGACACAATTCTAACTATCTAGGAAAGGCACCTGAATAACCACAACTAATGAAGAGATTACAGAAATGTTAAATTAACATGATTTTTGTGGCCTTAACAAGATTTCAACAATATCAGCAAGAGCAGTATTCAACTATTCCTAAAAACTGGGAACACTTGTCTCAACAAAGGACTGATATAAAATGTTAGTAATTATAAATTGTTAAGTATAACTAATTGAAAAAAAATATTTGCACTACAATTTGTGCTTGGTAAATATTTTTTTAAATTCTATTAATGCTGATATTTGCTAGTTCATCATGCAACAATAATTTTTTTCTGAATTTGCTTAAACATTTCATTACCACAAATGGATAATTCAAAGAAATAAATAAACAGCTGGAATAAATACAGGACTAAAAATGCTTATCACCTCTGACCTTTTAACACATTCAATGCAGAGTACAGATCTGCGAACAACATAACGTTATTTCTTAACTTTTCTCGTAAAAACTTCTGCCTTTATTTGAGCACTTAGGTTATTTTTCCCATATACAGGAAAATCATGAAATTCATAAATATATGTCTAGCTCTTCGGTACAGTGATTATCAAATTCTCATTATGTATGTTATAGTATATATTCCAAAAAAAAAAAGGTTTCCTGCACAGGAGTAAATAATCCTAAAATAAGCAGTAGCAGTGAATGTATTAATATCTACATCGAGAAGGTCATGCATGAATACAGGACGCACAAGCATGGAAGTATGATAACAAAATTAAGCAATATGAAACTAAAAGTGTCAGTCTGTAGCAAAAAAAAGAGGAAATTGCTTTGGTTAACCCTTAACTGGTCCCACCCAAAATAAATGGTCGTATCAGGTCATCAATGACCCAAGATGTATAAATTGTTTTCACAATACTATTGCATTACTTTTACTTATTTTAATTAATGAGCTTCACTATATTAGATTTTTATTAAAAAATAGCCACCGTCTTATACTAACACTAACTAACTAACACTAACCATGAATATCTTTGATAAGTATTAAATGAAAAAAGTGCTTCGACAGCTTAGTTCATGTGAGAATTTCACTTGGAATCAAACCTGGGACTGCTTCCACCTAAGGCAAATGTGCTGTCTACTTGACTACCCAGGAGCATAAATTTTTCTTTGACGAAAATGTAAAAAAAATTATATACATCAAATAATTACATACAAACACACATGCCAAACACAAAAACCCATGACCTAGCCTAGAAAAATCAGGTCAGCCAAGACCTGGGAAAGTGTAGAAAGAGTGTAGAAAGCTATTGAGCCAACTAATTGGCCTCTGAGGTGGCAGAATAGTTAAGCATAGGCACAATCACACTGGCCAAACTTTCCATTATTTCCAGAACTAGTGACAGAGTGGGTACAGAATGGTGATAAAGGCAACTTTTGGGCAGTTTTTAAATGTTTAACTTATAAACAATTATGCTCCAATTTCTTCCTGCATCACTCTAACAGCTGCAGAGAAGAGAAGATGGAAAGTTGAGGAAACATGGTATTTTTTTGAGATTAATGAAAATACAAAGAGCCAACCATGTATTACTAAACTGCATAGTAAAGAGCCTTTTTCGGTACCAGAGGATGGAGCATCCACAGCCTACCACATCTCCAAATACCTTTGGTATCTCTTCCTCCCATTTTCGTGCAGTGAGTCTCTCCTATGCACAACAGTTTTGACAAATTCTCACTATTCACAAATCCCTTAAGCGTATGCAAGGAATATTTTGAAGAAAACTGGAGAATGATTAGCAATAGCTGGCTACAATGAGGAAGTAAAGGTTGTTTCTCAGAGCACATGTTGTAAGGAGTTGTGTGAGTGGGGGAATACTCCTCCAAGGAGAGGACGCACAAAAATTTCCACGGAGGGTCTCTACTACGCAGTACTATAATAATGATGAAGTCCTTTGAAAAAGAAGAGAGAGAAGATTGCAGTTATCATTGATAAAACTTAAGTGAGGTATTCAGCAGAAATGAAGCAGTTTCTGGCTTGGAAATCCAAGATAATGAGATTATAACGAATAGAAACAAAAAATCACCAATATGAAAACATAAGAATTGATTCAACCCTGCAACTTACATCAATCATGACAATGAATTTAAAAACTTGTATAACTAACATACTACATTATTAAAGTTTCCCTACAGATAAAGGCCTTTGATAAAAAAATCTATCCACTGTACAAAGGCTATTGCTTGGTAACATCTCAAATTCTATTGAGTTACTTCATGACTCTCAAATTTAATTGCAAAACTAAAAAAAACCTAATTATTTTTTGTGTATTACGTTGATCTATTTTAACTTTAATTAATTACAAGAGAGTTTTTTGGGGGGAATTCAAGAGAGGACCAAAATCTTTTTCCCTTAGTTTTAAATAAGCATGGGATATCATCAAAAAAGTAGCAGTCAAAGATATTTAAGTTATTTGATTAAGGGCATAAAAAGGTAAAAAAACAATTCAACGACAAGATGCATTTCCAAATGATTCCCAGGGCCATGCGCAGGATTTGCTCGTGGGAGGGGTTTTTAGCGTGAAAGTGTGACTCACCGAGACGAAAGGAGTCCTGACAGACGTTAACATGAAAGTTGAAAGAGGCACTAAATTTTGGATTAAATGAAACATTAAATAAAATAATTTCATTTAATCCTATCTTCAATTCATCATTCGTGGAACATTTTGTATGAAGGATCCTCATGGGGGGGGGGGGGGAGTTCGAACCCCCTAAACCGCCCCCATGCGCACGGGCCTGATGATTCCCTCAAATTATATTAACAACAATGATTTATGGTAAAATTTTTAGATATCTCCTAAAACAAATATGTATTTCAACAATGTAAAACTCATGCATTAGCACTAATTTCCTAGCAATGATTAACAGAACAGAGGCAAGGATAATCTGCTACTAATATATCTACGTCACTCAGACTTTTTCCCTACTAATGCTTCTGAAAATTAGCAATAAGTTAGAAAAATTATAAAAAAATAGCATAAATTGCTCTCCAAAGATTTAAGGATACTAGTAAGAGCTACAGCTCCTTGAAGTTAGGTTTAACAATATTACAAATGATAACATAAATTTGCTCCACAACAGTTGGGCAGGTCTTCACTTCACCATTGGGACAAAACTTTCGTGAAAAACATTCGTATTTGACTCACCTGAGTGATGGTGCATGAACCGACCAGCCAAAGTCTGCAATTTTTATATTCCCCCAAGCACTCAGAAGGATATTTTCGGGCTTTATATCACGATGAATAACCTTATTTTTGTGGCAATAGATAAGAGCATCCGCTACTTGGTAGACATACTTTGCAGCCCTGTAAGTTCAGAAATAGTTTATTAGTATAACGCCAGAAGAATGCGCATAAAAATTGCGACAGTTAGCAACATTTCTGGTAAAGTGAAATTTTACCACATTTCTTACCTCTTTTCTGTAAATCTATGATTCGGTTGTTTGTTCATCTCTGTGAAAAGTTCTCCACCAGCGGCGTACTCTAATACCAAAAACACCCGTCTTTCATCGTGAAAGTAAGTTAACATACGTAAAATGTTCGGATGGCTTAAAAAAAAACAATCATGAATTAAAGTCAGAAACATATCGTTGATTATAACACGATAAAGTTATAGGCATGCCAAAAGAATATTACTGCGAGTAAAAAGGTATTAGAATTATTTCATTACCTGAGATGCGATTGAATTTCAATTTCTCGAATTAATTGATGTTCGATTTCTCCCTTTACAAGCTGAGACTTAAATAGAACCTTCAAGGCTACGATAAACTCTGTTCCTTTCTCTCGAGCCATGTATACACGGCCGAATTTGCCTCTACCCAGTGGCTTCCCAACTTCAAAATCACTCAGTTTCCACTCTTTCCTGTAAGAAATTGGAAACGAATCAATTCGGAATGACTCGTAAATGAGATTTAACTAGGAAATTAGAAGACAAACTTACTCTTTCCCATCCCGCGCTTTATAAGCATCTACCATTCTGTCCATCAATTTTTTCAAATGCGGTTTCAACTCCGAAGGAACTGTACCCCAGTTTGGTTCCATATTTTCCAAATTGACTTCCATTTTCAGGTAGTTCAATTTTTAGTGGAAATAAATCGCTCAACTGAGCTAAATTTAAGGAAGAAGAGTTACGTCGGTCAAACTGGTCAAACAGAACCAGGGTCCGTTTCAACCGCCAGGGATTTAAGTTGGAGTATCAGCCAATCACTATCGGAGAAGAAAAATGAAAGTTTTCGATCGTCTTCTGATTATCATTAAAGAGGGAATCGCGGGAATGCATTTTTTGATCGAATTTGAGATAGGGGGATCGGTAAGATTAAAACAATGAAATCTCTAGTTCCAAACGATATCAAACTCACCTTCACAAGTGAATACGTGAGGGATCCTCGTGGAGGCACGTACTACCACCGACTACAACTTGCGATGAAGTGTAGCTTGAGTGGCGGCAAATTAAGACTTCGATACAACCTCGACCTATCGAAATTTCATCTGATATAAATGACTTTTTGTTCCAAGGTATATAAAATTGCAACTGCAGTAAAAAAACGAACTCGATATCCTAATCGTCATGAAATCGCGATGAAATAATCTCAATAATGGAATTCAAAACGTAGCATAATTCAATTGATGTTTGCAATGATCTCCTAATTTAAAATTCAATTTTGAAGTCAGAATAATTATCAAGAAAAATAATTTGAATGTCAAAACTCCTCAATTGCAGCAAATGCCAAAAAGAATTATTTCTGAACGATTAGTTCGTAGTTGCTCTTAATATGATAATACTTAGGGTTCCTAGAAAAAATATACCAATTTTTTCGAGAAATATCAATACATATAGTCACTGCACCCATAAATCTCAAGAGTTTACAGAAAACTATTGAATGTTGAAGTAGGCTGAAAAGTATATCAAAATCTATGTATGCAATTTTTGGTGAAGCCGCTGGACAAAGATGTGATTGATTTTAATATTTATTAGCGAGTTTGAGTTTTCTTTTTAGAATTTTTAGAGTTTCATTATGGTATTGTAAATGGTACTTATTATTAGTTTTAATACGTAAATTGTATGCATCAAATCATAGTTAAAGAGAATGCTAGTGTACCTCAGTCTGTACTGAGTTTTGTGGGAAGATTTCAAATGTTTTTTATGGCAGTTTTCATTTATATTATCATATCAAGATCCTTGCATTTGCCGGAGAGAGAAGAAAGGTTGCAGCAATAATGGTTTCTACAATTTGGATTCATTTATTTTACCAGGTGATGAATTGGGTGGACTTTCGATAATTCGTGATTCGCATGTGTTGAAAGTGAGGGAGGATTGAAAAAGAATTAAGATGACTGTTGAATTAAATAGGCAGATTTACAAGGGGTATCCATATACAGTAGAACCTCAATTTTACGAAGTTGAAGGGCTCCAAAAATTTGCGCTTTGTAAAATTCGGGTTTTGTAAATTTGAGGTTTTTTTTCAAGCAATCGATACTCTACAATACCAATCCAGGCTCAGTAGCACAGTGCATAAAGTTAAGTGGGATTGAAAGGAAGGTAATATTTCAATAAAATGAATTATACATCCAGTTTAATGTTTAATGCAACAGAAATAAAATTCTAAACATTTTAAATTTTCAAGAAATCATCAATTTTTGTTAGTTTTTTTTGAAGTTTCTATGAAAGATGAAACTTCAGCACAGCCAGAAAATAACTGACTCTGCAAGAAAATTTCGAGCTGAAACTGATGGAAATACAATACAAAGGGTAACCGTTTTCCCAACTACCAACTAAGCCCCTTCAAAAAGTTTTACTTAGGTTTTAGGGCACTCTGGCGCACGCTCTCCCTCCCACGAGAAGGTCTGTGGACAACGATAGATGAGAGCTTACTCATCTTGCAGTTGAAGGTCGAAAGAGGAGAAAAGAGTGAGAATCTATAGCTTCAAGGTTTTATTTAAAAAAATTAAAATTTCAGAAATTAGGACTCTATCAAGGGATTTGAGGGAAAAGGTCTCCTAAATTCACTTTTTCTTTAAGGATTAAATGAGAATACTTTTAAAATTTTATTATTTCTTCATCTCAAGATAAAATGTAAACATGCTTTTACATGATGTTTCTGAAACACAACCATTCGGAAGCGTTTTTCTCTGCATATCCTCTCAAATACAAGACCGTCTCAGAAAGTGGCGCACCGCCACGCGGCTGGCTCCTGCATCGCCATCAAAAAGTCGCTTTATTTGTCGGCGTCCCAAATTGTCGCAGGATTTTATTTCAGTGCATACATCACTACTATTTTGCTCACTATTGCTCTATTGCTATTATTACTATTGCTACTATTTGCTCTTGGTGAAAATTTGCCTTAAAATAAGGGTTCGCCATTTTGTTGTATAAAAATCTGATGTGGCCAACACATAACTTTCTCCGTATTAATTGAAAACATAAGCCTATGGCGGTAATATATAAATAACTCCAAAACAATGTGTGCTACAGGAAAATGTTTCATACAAGCTTTGTAGTAAAAAACATTATCTACAACTTTGGTACACAATTGTATGTACCTACATTGCATTCTGACAGAGATAAGTATGAAAAACTTCAATTTCTGGGTAAACAATAACTTCCGGTTAACCATTATTGAAGAATAACTCCTAAAAAATCAGAGTTAAAAAAAAAATTCATCCTAAAGTTGTAGTAAAATACATTATCTATAACTTTTGTATGTAAATGTATATACCTAAATTGCATTCTGACAGAGATATGTATGAAAAACTTCCTTTTCTGGGTAAACAACAACTTCCGGTTAACCATTATTGAAGAATAACTCCTAATCAATCAGTGATACGAAAAAATGTTTCATACAAAAGTTGTAGTAAAATACATTATCTACAACTTTTGTGTGTCAGTGTATATACCTATATTACATTCTGACAGAGATATGTATGAAAAACTTCCATTTCTGGATTAAAAACAACTTCTGGTTAACCATTATTGGGGAATAACTCCTAAACAATCAGTGTTACGAAAAAATGTTTTGTACAAAAGTTGTAGTAAAATACATTATCTACAACTTTTGTGTGTCAATGATATACCTATATTACATTCTGACAGAGATATGTATGAAAAACTTCCTTTTTTGGGTGAACAACAACTTCCGGTTAACCATTATTGAAGAATAACTCCTAAACAATCAGTGTTAAGAAAAAATGTTTTGTACAAAAGTTGTAGTAAAGTATAAAATCTACAACTTTTGTGTGTAAATGTATATACCTATATTTCATTCTTACAGAGATATTTAAGAAACAAAATTTCGTTCCGGATAAACCGTTACTTCCGGTTTAGCGATATTCTCCAAAAACTAATCAACTCTTGGCATTGTTAGGAAATTTCTAAATATTAATTTTGAAAATGATCGGATAATTACTTTTTAAGATAGAGCGCCCAGAAACTTTTTAACCACAGACAGACACACAGACAGACATGTTCGGGAAAATAGCTAAAACATGCTCTATGGGCCCCAAAACATATATTTCCGTCGAAATCTGGAGGTCGAATTTTTTTGCGTATACAATACTTTCTCTATACTACGTATATGGAGAAAGTAAAAATTGCAAATATTGAACTGTGATAATTCAAACCCAGTATTATGAGGCATAAAGATTAGGTTTATAATACTGCATCATGTTTACTTTCTCCATATACGAAGTATAGAGATTGTTTTTATGAAAAATTTCGACTTTCGATTTCTTTTCGACGAGATTTCAACGGAAATACATGTTTTGGGGTCCCTAGAACACGTTTTAACCATTTTCGGAATGATGTCTGTGTGTATGTGGGTGTGTGTGTGTGTGTGTTTGTATGTGTGTGTGTGATAGTGGGCGCTCTAACGTGAAAAATATTGGTCGTATCAATACCAAACTTCATATATAGTACGGTGGTGTGTACTGTCAGAGTTGATTAGTTTTTGGAGTAAATCGGTTAACCGGAAGTCGAGCTTTATTCATAAAAGCTCATTTCCGGTTTTCAAAATATCTCCATAAATATTATATATACGTACATTGTATTATTTATAAAAGTTTTAGATATTAAAATTTGCCATAACTTTTGTACCACACCTTTTGGTGACCAAACTCAGGGACTTCCTCTTTTTCTTGGTCAGCGATGTTTTATACATTATTTTACTGGTAGGCACACGGGATATCATAACACAGGCCACCTTGCTCAGAGAGTGATTCTTACTGAATGCGCGAAATTTTTCCTCGCTTGACCAACCCAACGACCAACCAAGACCAACATTTTTCAGGGTGTCCACGCTCGCTAGGGGGAAAACATCGCTGGAGGTGACGCAAATATGTGCAGAGGCGGCGTGCATTAAATTTTAAAATGTTGCTAAGGTGTTTTGATACCTTTTACAGAATGTTTTGATTTTTAAATACTCGCTCTTACACTTGCATAATGCCAAATGTTTACAAATCGAATGAGGCATCGACGACAAAACACGGAAGTAAATATATATAGAATGACGATACCAGTGATAGCATTGCGATCCGTATGAATGCATGGATGATCATCCACAGGGATTTTACCACACTGTAAGCACGTCAAAAAACACTACAGTCACATTCCATTTTTCCACATTTTCCCATCTAAAATACATGGGCTGATGGCCCTCCTAACGTAGACGATCTGGATTCAGCTGCTCCTGTTTACGGCGATCGTCATCCCATTGTATAGAGCTCAGTGCGACAAAACCATTCCAAATACTTCGTAAAACCGGGATTCATTCACTCCTAGGGATCGGCTTCTCACTTGGTAAAACATGAAATCGAGGTTGTGCGTAAAACTGAGGTAATTTTACATGTACAAAGATCGGGACCGGCGGAATGGTTCGTAAAACTGCGGTTCGTAAAAACGGGGTTCTACTGTATTATACTCTTTCCCCAACAGCTAAAATTGTTATACTTTTGTTTCTAATGTGAGCCTCATTAATCAAGATTTTTCTTATGTTTATTTTAAACTCTCTTTCTTTGTCATTCAGTGCATTTACTAGTTCTTGTAACGGCTATTGAAATCATATAAAATAGCTTTGCAAATAAAGAAATGCAAATGTCACTTTGGTCCCCAACATCTTTCAATTTTTACTTTCTCCATATACGAAGTATAGAGAAAGTATTGTTTTCATGCAAAAAATCGACTTCGAGATTTCAACGGAAATACATGTTTTGGGGTCCCTAGAACACGATTTGACCATTTTCGGAATGATGTCTGTGTGTATGTGTGTGTGTGTGTGTGACAGTGGGCGCTATAACGTGAAAACTATAAGTCGTATCAATACCAAAATTCATATTTAGTACTGTAGTTTGTGCTGTCAGAGTTGATTAGTTTTTCAAGTAAATCGGTAAACCGGAAGTCGAGCTTCATTCATCAAAGCTCATTTCCGGTTTTCAAAATATATCCATAAATATGATATATAGGTATATTGTGTACCAAATAAAAGTTTTCGATAATGTGTTTTACTATAACTTTTGTATTTAACATATTTTTGTAACACCGGTTGATTAGGAGTTATTCGTGAAATACTGATAAAACGGAAGAAGATGATTATGTACTTTGTGGGCGCTGTAACATGAAAACTATTTGTCGGATCAACACCAAATCTCATGTATGATATTTTGGTTTGTGTCTTTAGAGTTGATTAGATTTTGGAGAAAATTGGTGAACCGGAAGTCGAGCTTCATTCTTCAAAGCTCATTTCCGGTTTTCAAAATATCTCCATAAATATGATATTTAGGTGTATACAATTATTTATAAAAGTTTTAGAAAATATAATTTACTATAACTTTTGTAAAAAACATATTTTTGTATCACTGATTGTATAGGAGTTATTTGTAAAATACTGATAAACCGGAAGTTGCTGATTATGTACGTTGTGGGCGCTCTGGGAGCTGGGGCGAAAGGCCAATTTCATCATTTTTCATCGAACATGTCCCGAAAAACATTATTTACAATGTTTGTGACGTCAAAGATAATAATATCTAAATTAATCACTCATCTTCAAAGTTAAGATGGAATATAGAGTTCGAAATTACTGTCGTAGATAAATATTTACATCTAAAATATGGAGAAAGTCATGTGCTGGCCACATCAGATTTTGTTCATGTTTCTTTTAGCATATCCTTGGAGCATTTCCATTCCAAAGTGGGATCCTACGTGTGCTCATGTCACATTTGTACTTTCTCCATATACGAAGTATAGAGAAAGTATTGTTTTCATGAAAAAATTCGACTTCGAGATTTCAACGGATATACACGTTTTGGGGTCCCTAGAACACGTTTTGAGCATTTTCGGAATGATGTCTGTGTGTATTAGTGTGTGTGTGTGTGTGATAGTGGGCGCTCTAACGTGAAAATTAAAAGTCGTATCAATACCAAACTTCATATATAGTATTGTGGTGTGTGCTGTCAGATTTGATTAGTTTTTGGAGTAAATCCGTTAACCGGAAGTCGAGCTTTATTCATTAAAGCTCATTTTCGGTTTTCAAAATATCTCCATAAATATGATATATACGTCTGTTAAATTACTTATAAAAGTTTTAGATAATATAATTTACTATAACTTTTGCATTTAACATATATTTTTATCACCGGTTGATTAGGAGTTATTCGTGAAATACTGATAAACCGGAAGAAGATGATTATGTACTTTGTGGGCGCTCTAACATGAAAACTATTTGTCGGATCAACACTAAATTTCATATATACTACTTTTATTACAGTTGTTAGAGTTGATTAGTTTTTGGAGTAAATCGGCTGACCGGAAGTCGAGTTTCATTCTTCAAATCTCATTTCCGGTTTTCAAAATATCTCCATAAATATGATATTTAAGTATATACTATTATTTATAAATGTTTTATAAAATTTAATTTACTATAACTTTTGTTTGAATTATATTTTTGTATCGCTGATTGTTTAGGAGCTATCCATGAAATACTGATAAACCGGAAGTTGCTGATTATGTACGTTGTGGGCGCTCTGGGCTCAATGGGCGAAAGGCCAAATTCATCTTTTTTCATCGAGCATGTCCCGAAAAACATTATTTATAATGTTTGTGACGTAAAAGATAATAATATGTAAATTAATCACTCATCTTCCAAGTTTAGATTGAATATAGAGTTCGAAATTACTGTCGTAGATAAATATTTACATCTTATATATGGAGAAAGTCATGTGCTGGCCACATCAGATTTTTACTTTCTCCATATACGAAGTATAGAGAAAGTATTGTTTTCATGAAAAAATTCGACTTCGAGATTTCAACGGAAATACACGTTTTGGGGCCCCTAGAACACCTTTTGACCATTTTCGGAATGATGTCTGTGTGTGTGATAGTGGGCGCTCTAACGTAAAAACTATTTCTCGTATCAATACCAAACTTCATATATAGTACTGTAGTGTGTGCTGTCAGAGTTGATTAGTTTTTGGAGTAAATCGGTTAACCGGAAGTCGAGCTTTATTCATTAAAGCGCATTTCCGGTTTTCAAAATATCTCCATAAATATGATATATAGGTATATTGACTCACTCATAAAAGTTTTAGATAATATAAGTTACTATAACTTTTGTATTTAACATATATTAGTATCACCGGTTGATTAGGAGTTATTCGTGAAATACTGGTAAACCGGAAGAAGATGATTATGTACTTTGTGGGCGCTCTAACATGAAAACTATTTGTCGGATCAACACCAAATTTCATATATAACACTTTGGTTGGTGTCTTTAGAGTTGATTAGTTTTTGGAGTAAATCGGTTAACCGGAAGTTGAGCTTCATTCTTCAAAGCCCATTTCCGGTTTTCAAAATATATCCATAAATATGATATTTAGGTATATACTATTTTTCATAAATGTTTTAGAAAATACAATTTACTATAACTTTTGTATGATACATATTTTTTATCACTGTTTGTTTAGGAGTAATCCATGAAATACTGATAAACCGGAAGTTGCTAACTATGTACTTTAGTGGGCGCTGTGGGCGAAAGGCAAATTCATCGTTTTTCATCGATCATGTCGGGAAGAACATTATTTAAAACTTTTGTGACGTAAAAGATAATAATCTATAAATTAATCACTAATCTTCCAAGTTTAGATGGAATATAGAGATCGAAATAACTGTCGAAGATAAATAGATACATCTTATATATGGAGAAAGTCATGTGCTGGTCACATCAGATTTTTTATTTTGTGATCACATTTGTTTTAATAAAGCATTTCTGCAATTGATAAATTTGTTATATCAAGTAAAGAACAACGTTGAGGAGAAATGAATCAAAATTTAGAATCATGTAAGTTAAGGGCAAAGTAACTTGTGCCTAAGGGAAAGTCAATTTTAATGCATTTTAAATCCTAGATCACCGGTACTCCTTGGAGAGTAGAAAAGACAAATAGTAGCTATGGATGATAGCTTGCCTCAGAAAAAGATCAGAATCATCATTTATTTACATCTATTTGTGGCTTTTTTCCTTGGAGTGATTTCATTCTATTTTCATTAATTATGAATGCACAAATTATACACTGAGAAAAATAAACAAGAAGTTAACCATCTATATAATAATGAGAGAAAACTCAGCAGATGAATGTCACTCACATTTGATCTAATAAGATAATTAAATTGAGGTATTCAGAGCCTACACATGACCTTGTACATATATAGAGCATTGAAATTATTTTAAAGGCTATAATAATATCAGGAATTTTAATAGGCAAAAAACAAAAATTGAGAAATCTTAAGGGCCGGTAAGAGAAACAAGAAAAATATTAAAATTAACCTTATCAACAAAAAAGATGCAGGCATTTTATTGGCAAATATAGGAAAAAAACTTATCCAGAAGGAAAATTTTCAACACAGATCTACTGGAGCAGGACATGGAGCATTAATCAAATGGCAAATGGAGAAGAATCACGTTGTAAAGAGAGGATAGTTGGGAACCAGCTGTTTAAGAATTAGAGGTTTAAAGTCTCCAATAGCCGTTTTTGTTGGCATTCCTTTTCTCATTCCCCAGTATACAGAGAAAACAAAACAGTACACAGCACTTTTTGAGAGCACTCAATACATATTTTGAATGCAAAATAAGAATCAAGTTGAAAACTTGAAATATATTTTCTGAGAAAAGATAATTATGATTTTTTTTAATTAGACTGATAATTTATTTTGTTCATATTTGATAGAGTGTATTAAGAGAGACATTTTAAGTAAAAAATATACACATGTAGCTCTACTGGTAACATTTATTAACTAGCTTCAGTTATGATACATTTAATTCATAGTTCTATTGAATACTCAGAGAAGTATAAGCAATGCATTTTGTTGAGAAAACAAGAGCGGTTCTTTGGTATTGCATGGCCTCTAGTTAAATACAAAATGAGAATAACAATCTCTGACATAGTAGGATGTGTTTCTTTCCTGGTGAATTGCTTTAGGTGAAGTCTTTCCATACTGTCAACATTTCGGCTAAGCATACTGTAGCCATCTTCAGGACTGATGCATCTGGAAAACTCCTCAATTTATATAGGGGTCAGGGTAGTCCCTTTCACTCTTTAAGGGGGGTTTAAGGGGATGTCTCCTGTAAGTGTCCGGGCCAATGAGTGGTAGGCGTGAACCCCTTCCACTTTCTTCAATCGCTTTTGGTTTCGGCATCAGTTCCTTTCACTTCCTCCATTCAAATTTCGGCTCTTGTTCGCTATTGGTCCTTCGTTCAGTCTGTGGATGGCAATATCCCAAGCGCTACTGAGGAGTAGTTCAACTTCACGATTTATATTTTGGAGGTTCAGCCAGATCTCGATGGCTTCCTTGGTTGTACTGTCCCAATATCCTCTTCCCCTGCAAAGGGTTTGGGAATCCTCAAATCTGGGGGAGTGGCTTTCTTGAAGACAGTGCTCCGCTCTTGCCGACTTTGTGGGATGGTTGAGGTGTATGCATTGTGAGTGCTCCTTTAGGCAGGTTTCAATTGCTCTACCATCTCTCCAATGTAACTGAGTCTGCATTGACCAGGCACTCTGAAGACTCCTGAGGGTCTGAGGCCGAGGTTATCCTTTGCTTTTGAAAGCCCGTAGCCCACTTTGGAATTGGGGATGTGGACTGTCCAGACATTGTATTTGACGATAATTCTACTTATTCTTCCTGAAACTAAATGCAAATGAAGAAAGTGGAAGGGGCTGATGCCTCCCACTCATTGGCCCGGACACTTTTTACAGGAGACATCCCCATAAACCGCCTAATCAGAAGAGTGAAAGGGACTCCCCTGACCCCTATATAAGACATGTATTTTTCCAGATGCATCAGTCCTGAAGATAATTAAGTCAATTAACGTGGGTAAAGCTCCAAGGGGTCAGGAGCAGCCAAAAATAGCATTCTGCAAAGGAGTGATAAATGACTGACTGACATGCATCAGTCCTGAAGATGGCTACAGTGTGCATAGCCAAAACATTGACAGTATGGAGAAACGCTGCCCAGTTGGAAACCCAAGAATGCTTCCTTTAAACAATTTCTGATAGTTTAGTCTAAAAACAGAAAAAACTCACGAGTAAAATGTAAAAAGTACTTGGATATATTGAATATAAAAACTATCCATTAACTAATTAACATAATTATATCCAAATATCTGTCACAGTACACAATGTACCACATTAGCTAAGCATGAAACTACAAACCCCACTCATACACATTGAATGACGACTTTAAAATATTGTGAGTAAAGATGATATAGTCTCCAAAGTCAGTAGTTGACTTAATATCGTCATATATTACAAACAATACTGCTTTTCAACCGAGGAGATATATACATGAATTATACAAAATATAATGTTTTGTGTTAAGAAGTGTTAGATGAATTAATAATAAAATATAGACAGGAAAAATATATTTTAATTCTTCCAGACACAATTGCTGTTGAATTATAGTGTATTTTTTAATGAATTTCATTATTTACAAATAGCCATTAATAATTTTAAAATAAACTCTGGCCAAAAATAATTTCCTAAAATGGCTTCAAAATTGTAGTTTAGTAATCCTAACCTAGTTTAAGGTTACCAAAGGATTACATACATGACCATTAATGAATGCAAAGACCTTAGTTGATGTTATGGGGAAGAGGTGGGGAACTGGCAACCATTGCTACCTTTCCTGAAACAACTATAAATCTTTAAAATCATTTTTCCATCCTTATTTCTTATTTCTATGGAAAATTGTAGAGCAAACATTATACCTATGGTTCCTATCAATTTAAATCAGTTCTTTGTAAAATATTTAAGATAAATTACTAATAATTACAGTGGCAGCAATATTCCAATCAAATAAGGCCTATTTCATATGTTAAGGGTTTCTTATGCAGCCAACCAAAAGATGCCTCCTCCTCATGAAAAGAAGGTTTCACACAAGGGTAGAGTGTTTTCCCACTTTTATCTGATCGAAATGTAATAAACAGCAAAAAATGGCCCATCCACAAGGACATTATAGGTATAAATTTTTTCAAAGTAAAAAAAAATCTTCTGGAATTTTTGCCACAAATTTTCAAAATTTCGACAAAAGCATCAAAATTGTCATGATTTTTTTGTTTAATGCGACAATATTTCAATGTAAAAAGAATGAATTTACATGCATAAATGTAAAAAGATGTCACTTGTAATAAACACTAATAAAAAACCCTCAATATGCCACAAGTGCCTCTGGTTGTGGCTGAGATACCTACTACGGGACTAGAAAAGGAGGCAAATTCAGTAAAATTAGGCTGTTTTTGAAGCACCAACCATTATCGTAAATTCATTTACATGGTTGCTATACACTCACTTTTTACATAAAATTACATTAGAAGCTAATGACTTAAATAAATCTCAGAGGTTTAACTGAAATAAAAGGACTAATTCTATTATTCTTTAGTAAAATTTCTCAGATATACAATACTATTATATTGATACTACTCCAAGCATCATTTACATTTCCTGTGGTTACTTGACTTCATCAATAGAGGAGATACTTATTCTCCCATCCTACTTAAAAACTGGTATTCTTCACAACAACACTGTACTTTCTGTGACTTATTCAAAAATTTTCTTCCAATACGAATAATAGCTGTTTAAAGTTGATTACTACTATTTTTTATAAACATTATTATTTTTTAATTAAGCCATTTTTCATTTTGTAGGAGATAACACAAATAAAACATGAACTACTACAGTATTAGCGATTAAAATATTAAAACTTACTCGAAGATTAAACAGGCTTGTAAACAAAACAGAATTATATCTAAACATACAAATCAAATGCAGACAATGACAGTATATCTCATCTATGCAGTAACCCAAAAATCTGAGAGACTTAAAAAGCAAAAAGTGAACATAATTAAAATAGGTGTTAATGACTGATATATCTATATTGAAAGCATAACATTTCATGACAACACGACAATTAGATTTACTTGAAAATAATTATTTATGGTAGTTAAATGCTAAATAAGAGACTAAAAGAAATAAATAAATAAGAGTGATAATATAAGGATTGTACAAACAAAACCATCACTTGAAATGAGACGAGAAGAAAGTGAGAAGCACAGCTATTTTAACAGAATAAGTTTCAGTTATCATGGCACACCCATCAGAAATTTTAATGTTTCATTTTCACCTTGCATACATTGAGTACAACATCATGATGCCTTCAGTATTCATAAGGCATATGTAACATGGCTCATGTTTATCTAAGAACACCCTTTTTAAATTTGTAACAAAAATTATCTTTTAAGATAACCAGTATTATCAGAAATAGAAAAAATGAAATATTGAGCTTCAGAAGAGTCTGAAGTTCACCTAAAATGAAATTATTTTCACACAGATGAGTCACTTAAAATACAATGATTTCACCTTATGGATATGAAATTTTAGGGTGAAGTAAAGGAATGTTGTTGACAGGTGGGTGTCATTCATACTGATGGCAGTTATTTATTAATGTTAGGGTTAGGCAACATGTTGGCTTATCATTCATTTAATTGATATATTTATAAGTTAACTCCACTTGCACAATTACTGCACATCTTTTGAGAAGTTGGAATATCTCAGATAAAGATAACCAAAGAAAAATAAATTCAAACTTCCACATTATAAACAAAATTCAAAGCAAAATTAGAATTACAGGGTAACTCAGAAAGCACACTTTTACTGAGGAAATATGTGAGGGTACCAACCACTTTTTGTTGAAGTAACATATGTCTTCTTGACAAGTGAAAGTCATTAATGTCATAACTACATTGATTATGTGTTCCTTTCAGATGACAAGTATTTCAGCAGTTTTAAGAAATAAATAGTTTATATAATAAGAAATAAACAACAATGTTGTACTATCTAATACTTTTTCTAGAATGTAACAAAAACTGAGCATCAAAATTATACTTTAAGATACATTTTGATGGAATTACGAACAAGGAAATAATCCATGTGATATAAGTTGAATGAATACCTTAAGTGTGACTAACCAGAAAAGTAATCAATAATGAAAACTGAGGAAATGTTTCAAATCTCAGACTAAAATTCTGTATGTACATACATTTGCATGGATTTTGTCTTGAAGACCTAGGTGAAAAACTCCAAGTTCAAATTCAAACAATTGCCAAGAAATACTTTTTCGGGATTAAAACTTATCTCTCTCTAATTACTTATTTTTTAAGCTTACTCACTTACATAAATCACAGTCAATGATAGAAAAGACTGGTTGAAATACGTAGGTAATTGAGAAAACAATTACATATAGATAAATGCTCTTGTAAACTAGCCATGAGCTTTTGGCACTGCAATTGCTTACCAATCATCTGTAGCGTACATGTTAATGGATGATAGTTTTTAATTATGAAGCTATAAGTATTGAGAAGCAATTTACTTCAATTTTTGACTTTAAGGTATCAAAATGAAAAATATCAACAATGGCAGAAATTTCCTCAAGGTTCCAAGAAACGACTCAAATTTAATATTAAGCATGCAAAGGTCTCTTTTTTTCAGCTAATAAAATGTTGATCTATGGATGATAAATTGGATGACCTATGCATGAGTATGTACAACACTGTGTAATTGAGAAAAATTACAAAAATGCAGTATGCTTCCTAAGCTTCGCCTGATTGTAAATATGCTGATTTAGAACACAATGCCAAGATAAAAAATAACACAAAAATTCTGAAATTTACTTAAAAACATATTTGTATTTTAGCCAATGATTAACAGAATTGGCATATGGTCAAAATGAAGAATCAAAGGAATCCATGAAAGAAAAATACTTTTAAAGGGTAAATTAAAATTTAAGAATATATTTTACAGCATTCATACTTTCCACAAATTATTGACATATTTTTGTGCATTACACTTAATTGGTAATGGTGTCCATACCCTATGGTAGACCTTATGGAAGGAGACTAACTTTGGAATGTACAAGAAAATATCTTGAACATACAACAATAACAAACTATCTCATTAAAACACCAAACATCAACCCCATAACAAACAGATCTATCTCTTTATACTTCCACTTTCTTCAGACGAAGAGAGATAACATTATGGTACTATCAAACTATAGGACATCTAATGATGCATCAGTTTTAAGCATATTCAGTAGTAGAGCACAGCCATTTCACTTTTCAATGATCCTATTCTTCAAGAAAAATAATTCACTATATTCAAGCTAATGTTGCTAATCGACACCATCCTATGTTCATGATTAAAATGAAGAGCTTATTTCACAATAATTAAAAATCTTTTCATGAATGGAAAACTAGGATTTAGAAAATAAAATCGCTAGATTTTATAGGTAACTGAAGGTGATTTGCTGACAGAGCTATTCTCTGATTCCAGATTTCCATGACAGTTTTACTGTTCATAGTTGAATATGAACTTTGGGAACCCATATCTAAGTGACCTAGGGAAATTAATTTATTGAACAAAAGAGAGACTTATGAACATAAATTTCTTCCAATCTGACAAATACAAATCCAAGAACATAGAAGTTGAGTCATTCTTTACATTGAAAAGTATATAAAAATCCTATAACAAGGAATTCATACTGAATTGGAATATCTTTAATTTCATTCTACTTCACAAGCTTTAGAAAAGTTTCATAGTTTGGTGAAAGATTTCTATAAGCATGAATGAACGTATTTTCATAATCATCTTACACTCGTTTCCATATGTATGCTAAAATAAACTCACCGAGATGAAAAAATAATTAATCTTCTCAAGTAGAAAACTACCCAGCAAGATAATAAGACTTTCCAAATGTTAATTTTGTCTTGCTGAAAATGCTACCTAAAGCATGGAACAATACCTGACCCAACCAGCAATCTTTGCATGATTTCCACAAAGGTCATACCTAATAATTAGAAGAGTATCACAATTTAGTACAGAATGACAATTAGTAATTCTTATCAAAGATAGTCCTGAGGAGATCAGATATCCTCTACAATAGTTTCTATAGAGAGGAACAACGATACACTTTCATAGTTCGCCACAGATGTACACAGCCAATAAGACACAAGATATAAATATATATATACAATAGTTTGAGGTTACAGAAACTTATGGGATTCACCAATAAGTAGAATAAATAGAAATACACAACTAAATTAGCCTAGAAATAAAATTAAATCTTACCTTACCTTGAGTATTAAATGAGGGCAAAATATCACGCAACATCATAATTGTTTTCTGTACTTTAAACAAAAAGCAATCAATATTTTCAAAAGAAAAATTCTTGTACTTGGCTTGCAAAAATACTATACAGTAGAACATGCACATTAATTTACACTCCTTTCAGAGCAAAATCCTAGTATACTTGCTTGAAAAAGAAAATATAGATTCCATTTTTTAATAAGATAATCAAATCTCACAGAATTTCTTTTCTTCGGCATCTAAGACAGGGTGGAAACTTTGAAAATCTGGAAAGCAAAGCCATACTTCATCTTTAGTCATGAAAAGAGTAGGTTTAAATTATACCTATTTCACTAAAATACTTCAATTTTACATTCAAATCAATTAAAGAGGTCATCGTAGCAATGCTAATATTTTATATTTTGGCTTTAACGTTCAAAAATCAGCTAAAGCATGGGACATTTCTCCTGAAAAAATGCTAACGAAGTATGACAAATTTTCAAAAATACCACAATAGGTTACCACAATACATTTAGGATTCATCTGGATGCCAGAAAAGAAAATATACATCACATCAGAGGTAAAAACATTAAATCCTCTATGTAAGCTTAACACAACACTAAGCAGACATCCTTAAAATGGATGTTGCTTAACAGATCACGTATACTATGGGTATCATAATTTAAATTCGTAAGAGAAAGATAACACTTTTCAGTCGTATACAGTTATCAATAAGTTACCTCTTTTTAGCTCTTTATAATATCAGCGCATGGCCTGCCATGAATGCCCGATTCTCTTAAAATCTTCTCTTATCAAATTCATAAATTCTTTTTATGATGCTCTATGCTCAAATACAAATTAATGCCAAGGTTTCTATACAAAGCTGCTTAAAATAAATAAAAGCCTACTTATGGAAGAACTTTAAAGGCTCAATTCAGTTGTTTTGATACACTCCGAGCAGGAATAAGATGAACTATGCAGACATGAAGAACTTGCAGGACTAAATCTTTCAGGATAACTTTGTTCTGAAGAGAGTCAGCCATAAATTTTGCCGCCTCTAACAGCTGCTGGTTGCCAACTATCTGCCTGAAAATTGCTGGCACAAAAAAGGAATGGAAATCAGAAATTACCTGGGAAAATTAAAAGTTCAATTACTTTGAAAAATGGGCAACATGATGTCTCAGTTCATATTTTGGCCCATTATATCTCCTATTACTTCCAATGTACATATTTATTTATTGTGAAATGGTTACAAGAAACAATGACGAACACAACAAAAATCTATGGTCAGCAAGATTCGATACCTCTATAAAATTCTTTGGATAACACAAAAAATTTAAAGCAGGATTCCAATTAATGTAAAAAGTATCATTCAGTACTTCATTATGCTACAGAATTTTGTTTTTCTATAGGTTATTTGCAACATTAGAATTAGAAAGTAAATGCTTTTAAACCAAAAAAAAATATATTATTTTTCTTAATGGCTAATGTCAAAACTGCAAGAAGAAATGATCCTATTCAATTTCAAAGATAAAAAATGTTCAATTTAATTCAGACAAAGAATTTAAATTCTATCAAACTAAATATTAGTGGCACTTCAGTTTTATTCTGAAGATTCCATTAGTAAATTGGGATGGACGAAATCTATCCTTCAATTTATGGGCAAGAATGATGTTATCTATTTCAATCATAATGCATTGAATATTTACACAAATGAGGCACATATTATCTGACACATTATTGGTGCATTTAGATTGAGAATGAATTCAATGCTATGCGAGATAGCTAGTATAGAGATCAATGCCAGACAAAGCTATGGTCACAAAGATCAGCTTACAACAATTACATCTCATTGATTCTCAACAACTACACCAATTGACACTAACTCAAATTCATTGAGGATAGTAAGTAGCTAACACAGGGAACCCACATTTGATTTGTAAGTATTCCATTACTTGAAATTTAACATTATTTTTATAACTACTTGTTTACCTTGAAAATTTTAGTTGCAAGAAGATTGCCAATTGTTGGTAGGATGGACTTTCATGAAACTAGTAGAAGTAGGATTGACTTTGAGAAAACCTTAACCCCTAATACCTAGGAAATGGCCTTAAAGTACAGTAGAAGTCCATTATAATGAGTATGGCATAAAACGAGAGTAGTGTTATAGCAAGCGATTCTTTGGTCGTTGTCCATCTTACAGCAAAAAGAATAGGAAGTTAAGTTGATCATAATGAGTGGTTATTTCTGAGGTATTGTTATAACAAGAGCCATGTTTCTGTATTTGTCTTGCAGGAGGCATATCTCCGAATCGTTAATTGATGTGAGCGATAAAGTCTGACAAGCAAACAGTAATCTCTGTTATCACTTAAAAGAGCAGAAAAAATTGAATGCAAAAATTATCATCGCCTCATTCATGCATTTATTTTCCGCAAAACTTCATCCCCTCCCTCGAGACACAGCCATGGCTTAAGCATTTGCTTAAGGATTAAAAACCCTACAGTTCCATTCTACCATACTCACTGTCTTTGGATTCAAGAAGATGGACATTTATATTTGGATATAACGAGTATTCTTTATAGCGAGTACTTTTCCAATTTTGTCAGTTCTCTTTATAACGGACTTCAATTTAAAATACTTTATCATTGTAAATTAAGTGCCTTCATCACAAACATCCAATGAAAACCCACCTGGAAATGCAGTGTAGATAGCAATTGCCAACTGCTGTCCTGAAATAGAGCCACTTCCGGTACCCTTCTCATCAGTCTCACATGAGCTAGGAGCATGATGAAAAACAGCTACTCGCAATATATGAAGGTACTGACACCACATCTCCTTGGTTGTGACGGTATCTAAAAATTCCTGTAATGCATAATATGAACCTAATATGTGTTTTTTTTCAGAGCAAGGAATAATATCTTTACTAGGAAAATTGTTTCATTTTAAGGAGCTATAGCCAGGATAACATAAAATGGTATTTGAATAGACCTTTGATTTTTTAGGGAAGTTCTGGTATACTTGACTGTGAATAACTTATTTCATGAGAACAAAAAATATTCTAGAGTGACTGCAAAGCCGTTTTTAATATTTAATAAATTGAGCAAATTGAAGAGAATAGCATCCATTAACTGTCAATACTACAGCAGGTTAATGGTAGTTATGTGAGGTTTTTAAAGGTCCATCCCTAGGTGCCCCTTTTTCAGCTTTATCACAGTTTCTTTCCCATGACTCGAGCTCAGAGCTGATAAGGGACCTCGACTTATCAGCAGATATCAGCATTTATCAAACAAGAGGTAAAGAAAGGCATGCAGTACGATTTGAAAAGTTATAAACAATTGCAATATACAACAATTTGATAAATCCGTCGTATCCTTCGTCTTAAGACAAGTTATATGCATCTTTTGATCTACATTCTAAGATGAAAATTAAAGTTTTTGATGTTTTCTATAGAAATTACCTGGTGAGTTATGGCAATGCTGCATTGCCAGAAGGGTTGGGATGGGTTGGGTTGGTATGTAAAATGGATATGAATAACAAACTATTAAAGGGATATGAATATCTTCCGCATTCATTTACATGAAATCCTCGCCTCTGGATCTCCTGGCAATGCAGCGTTGCTATAACTCACGGGGTAATTTCTATAGAAAACATAAAAAAACCTTAATTTTCACCGTAGAGTGCAGATCAAAAGACGCATGTATGTACTTGTCTTAAGACGAGGGACATGCCGATGGTATCAAATTGTTGTATATTTCAATTGTTTATAGCTTTTCAAATCATACTGCACGCCTTTCTTTACCTCTCGTTTGATAAATGCTGATATCTGTTGATAAGTCGAGGTCCCTTATCAGCTCTGAGATCGAGCCGTGGGAAAAAAACTGTGATAAAACTGCAAAAACAGCGCCTAAGGATGGACCTTTAAAAAACCTCACTTAACTTCCATAAACCCTACAGCAAATTGGTACATTTTGCTAATTATTATACATAAATGAATATGTTGCACTCGAATAAAATACTACTGTTTAAATACATTACAATGAAATCAATCATAGAAAGGTTAATGATTCACAAACATATTTAATTAGATAAATCTTCACTAGATGCGCAGACCATTTCAGGAATATTTTTTCTGTAAATAGTTGTTCATGAAATTTATCACAAAATAAATCTTAGAATGCCTAACTGCAATGATTAAAGATTCAATTTCATTACATAATCTGTGTATGCTACATGGATAGGATACAATTTGACTGAATAAATACTGTATTTCCTAGCTCATGAGACATACTTTTTACCCCAAAACATACTAAAAAATTGGTCTGCATCTCGTATGCAGATGGTATACAGATCTTATCAGATGCAAACAACAATAATTATTAAGAAGATGGAATTGAGGTTTTTCTTTTACATGGAAGTGTGCCCTTAAAGCCAAGGTTAAACATGAAGTGAAATAGATTGATTGCTTGGAGAATTTTAGCTCAGTGTATCACTTCAAAACATATGAATTTGTGTCTTAAAATTACAATACATTGATCAGTGGTACTTTGGAAATTCTCAACCAAATAAAATGTATGCTTGATATAAACAGGGAAATACTGTAATGTCATTGATGGATGTACATTTTTCTGAGTTCAAAAATTAATTTTCCAGATATCTTGACTTACTTGGAGTTTATTTTCAATGTGCAGTCCAATAAGGACCTTGGATGCATGAACAACAGTTCCTTGTGACACCCAAGAGCCTGTCCCACGTAGTGCTTCACATAAAATATCAATGGTAACTTTAGCTAGAGGAAGAAAGGCATCTAATTCCTCTTCTTCACCATCTTCATCCGCGCTATCTACTGTATATTGACCTAAATTATGGAAAAAAATCAAGTTTAAAATGAAATAGTAAATAATATACGAAGTATAGAAACAAATATACAGAATAAACTAAACTTAAAGCTAAAGAAAAGTGAAAAATTGAGCGTGATGGCTTATACATGTAAACTAACTAGCAATTAAAAAAAACTGTTGTAATCAAAGAACCATAAATATTTTCCAGACCAGGTAATGCAAAGATAAACTCTCAAGACAGAACTAAGATTTTACACATGAAATTCATTCATTAATGCAAGAATTTATGCTGTTTTCAGTAAAAAAATTTCAAAATTTGCAAGTCAATTTTTTAAATTCAGAATATTGTCCAATTTATTCTGATTGAAAATTGATATTAAATTTTTTTTCATGCTTAGCCACTGGTGCCCTTTATCAGTGAAGTCCTCCTAAGCTCTCATAAACTTGTAACGGGGTTCTTCACGGAGACAACAGCAGCAAAAAACTAACACAACCATTCCCTGATTGGAAAAATCCAATAAGCGGGGATTCAAACCGGGAACCTTGGGGGTATGGAGTGATAGCATAGATGTAATGCTATCCACTCTGCCACCTAGGCCTGTTAATAATATATTTACGGCTGCTTTGGCTTTCTTAAAAACCCTGACACATCAGGGCTAATCACCCAAATTATCTGGCTGATATCAATAGAGAATTTCCTGCACTCCATATCCAGGAAGAATTAAGTCTTTCAGATATTAAGGAACTTCAACATGAAATTGGCAAATATGTAGAAGACCAGGAGCTAAATACATCTTAAAATCATTTCTTTCTATCAGCTAGGTAATTAGCATACACATCTTTTCTGACAAATGGTGGGAAACTCACGTTCCAAGACTTTGTGCAAGCATGATGGGAATCTTAGATCTCCAACTTTTTCACCATCTTCGTAAATGGTAGATGGATTTAATGCTTCATATGCAAAGTCTGCAGCATCTGCTTTGGTTTCTGTACTATTTACCAAAATGCTCAAAAATGTTTGGATATCCTCTTCTAAGCTGTAGTTCTGTAAATGATAAGTAATTGTGTTTTAAGAATGAAATATGACATTGCAGATGAGGACCTAACATATAATTAATGGATGTAAGTGATAGAAGCAAATATTCACAAATGAATATTTTGCAAGATATACCTTGCTTTTCAATATTACATAAACAGAAAAATTTATGAAATTCTGGAAAACATATTGTTTGCATTTTCTTATCACGATTCAATCAAATTTTAGGCATGGATTTCCGTTCATTAAAGCTTTTTGCAATTTATTTCATATCAAAATCAAGGTCCAATAAAAAAAATATGCACAGGTAATAAAAACAACTGGTTTTAGAAATTTTAAACTTGAAATTTGCCCCTTATTATTGCAGAATTTGAATTGAGAAAGAATGAAAAAAAAAAAATTTTCTTAGGTCTTACGTAATGCCAGGATTTATAAATAACTGTTGAACCAAAGGAAATTTATTTGTCACAACTTTTTTCATGAAATATATTTATATATATTAAATGAGGTAGGTTCAAAAAGTTCCATGACCTTGCCCCTAAATCTCTTGGCCACGGTGAGGTACGAAACTTCAAAACCCAGGATTCTCAACCTGATACCCTGGGGCAAAGCTTCGGTAAAATAATTTTTTTATTTCCTACAACAGTATTTCTTGGGATTGCAGTAGCGGGGATAGAGTGGAGGTTTGGCTAGGAATGGGTCAGAAACTTGGTTGGCTTTTTCTTGGGCTTTGTAAACATTAAGGGTGGTAGCATGTATAAACTGATTAACTCCCTCTTACCACCTCCGTCCAGATTAACAAGACACATATCTATGTAATATTTTGTTCATAATGGGAATGTGAAGATTCAGCTTGGCTCAGCTTATCAGGGTATCAAATTCCCCGTAATCAATAACTAAATGCTGCTTTTTGGAAGGCAGCAGTGCAAAGGCAGCAAAACCTTCATACCAGATGTATTCCCGTAATCAAATCTTCTTCGGAGATAAAGACTTTCTCAAGCTAAAAGGTTATGAAGAATTTATGTACGTTTTAATTTTCTCGATCATATTTACCAAGGAGTGTTTCTTTACGTGGCCGGTGAATTGAATCGGGGGGAATTCGTAAGTGGAGAATTTGTACGCAGGGAATTGATCTCCCAACAGATTGGTACATGGGGAATTGATCCCCCACGCTGATGTTGTACTACTGTTATTCAGACTTATGTTAATCTAAACTGCCTGATTATTCGTTAATGCTATAAATAAATTAACTGGGGGGGGTTGGGTTGGTATACAACATCAGCACGGGGGATCAATTCCCCATGTACCAATCTGTTGGGAGATCAATTCCCTGCGTATGAATTCCCTGTGTACGAATTCCCTGAGTACAAATTCCCTGCGTATGAATTCCCCCCAGACCAATTCACCGGGAGCCGTTTTCTTTTAAAGGCATATGGTTAACCAGTAAAGTAATAATATTGCCAAGGGATGGCCTGAATATCACCCTGGATGGAAATGTTATGTGGTGCCCACTTCACTTTCTGAAATGCCCTTGGGTACCTCAGCACTGACAGGCACAGACTTACACAGCGGTACCCAGAATATGTGGCACTATCTACCAACAGAATTTTACATTTCTGCTGCTTGGCATTTTTGCGGAAAAAAATAAGCTTGGGAACTTTTTGAACATACCTTGTATAGATGCATAATCTGAACTGATAAGCAATTTTGTTAAGGCAAAATTGCATTATCAGTGGTTTACCTTAGTGGATAATCCTTCTATACTTCCAGGAGCTGTTACATTTCCTTCAGTATCCTTTTCGCCATACTCCATATCCCAGTCAACCAAATCAGGGTGTCTAGAAGCGTTATTATTGCCAAACTGTAAGAAAGCAGGCAACTGTATCGTAGTCCCTCTAATAGTTCCTGGATTACCAGAACTGCCCTTTGATTCGTTAAGGGTGGCTGGTGCAGATGTTGAATCGAAATGTGATGAACCGTGAGATGGAGGGTTAGGAGATGAGGATGTTGAGGCCTGAGTAACGGAGGCGACTTGACTGGTTTCAGGGGAGTCAAATCCTGGTAACGCTGTCTTGAGTGTGTTAAACATGCCTGATACAGTGCGAGCAAAGAGCTGGAATGCAAAAGGTAAGGTCAACTAGACTGGACACAGTCAATACTATTATTCTTATTTTCTTTGTAATAGAATGAAAGATACCGCATTAACTCGAAAATAACACATACTCTTCTGGCTCCAAAATCAGGGTTAATGTCAGAATCAATGGAGCCCTAGATTCATACAGAATACTACTTGTGCATGAGTCCAGTAGAACAGGGCTGGCCGAATTCTCGGCTCACCCTGATTCCATGTCCACATTCTGCCAATGTGCTATCTATGCATTGACTGTAAGAGCCCCCGCAGACTAAATTGTTGGCCATTAGTTTTTAATTGAAATGGAATCGGTTAGCCCATCAAACTTTTTAAATTACCTATTTAGAAATGGTTAACATGCACACTTAGGTAGCACTTTTGGCAAGGACGATTACTGGCATTTTGTATACAAGCTATATATAAACACACACACACATACATACATATATGGTACCATTTACATGTAAGCATATATAGGGTGCTGTGAATGGCCTAACCACATGTCTTAAGGTTCAATGCCTTAGGCAATTTGAATTCCTTAGATTCACGGGCAAATGATTTTTTAATTTCTGATGCTTGAATTTTGGGGTGCGCATTACATTCGATGGCACATTATTTTTGAGTAAATATGGTACTTTCATAACTATCATCCTTGTTTTAATAACAAAGCTTGACATTTAGACCATTCAAAATTACATTGGAGGAGTAAGTGTAAAAAATTACACATGCCTTATAGCTAAGATATTTTTGTCAACTTTTCTAATTCCTAACCAAAATACTACAGCATATTTTCTCACTCTTAAACATCCAGATCCTTACTTGTGGTACATTCATACATACATTGGTTTGTTTATCCTGTTACAAGCTACCATTGCCTCCACATGGATGTGGTAAATTATTGGTTAAAAGGATATAATTCTCTTACAATAGATCAAAAATAATTGTTTCAGCAACATCAGGCGGCTTATCTATACTGGTTCTAAGTTTAATTTAAAATTTGCTACTCATTATGACAAATAGAAGGTATGTAATAATTTATTTTAAAGCCAAGGAGGGTACAGGGACAAAAATACTCAGAGCTCCTGCTCTAATGCAATTATAAACAAAAGTTCTTATTATCTTCACCTTACTACTTCTTAACTCTCAATATGTTCTCACTTTGTAAAAACATTAATTTTTATTTAGAGCAGGTAGTGAAGTTCCTCTTTCCTTTGAATATATCTACATGCATCTTAATTTTTTAAATAAAGGCTTTTAATCAACCAAGAATGGCATCATCTCTTTACAAGGTGTTAGTTCTAAAATTACTTTCTTCAACACAGCATGAATGAAAAGCAAAAACACCTCTATCCTTAGCAGAAAGGTAGCTGAGAGAATAACACTAATAGGGGACAAGATAAATCAGGAGAAAAAGTAATGATGATTTCAACTAAATATTGTCAACATCTTAGAATCTAATATTGAATTTGTCTCACATCAATGTTAAACCTTAAATATAGTTTTTAACGATCAGGACAAACATTTTCTTCACAGAAAGTCTATCCAATAAGCAAAGATTTATCACCTGGTTATTCATTATTTATATAATTAATTTTTAGACACGGTTACTTCTTAAATGTTACCGCTGTACTTTTAAAGAAAGTCTAGCATCGACAATTGGAAAAGTATGGAAATAAATTCATAACCAGTACTGATAAGGTACTTACTCTCCTAGAAAAACAGCCTGAAAAAATATATAAATTAACAAATAATACTTTATTATTTCTTAAATAGACTTAGTTCTTGCTGCTATACTTTCCACAGGACTTGATGAGGTCTACCATACTTACAAGTACTTATACCAAAGAAATGCTTTAAGGATCTATATTCATGTGTTATTCAAATTTTGCATTCAACAAAGAACAATCCAATTGCCTTCAATTTGACTAAAATTAGGGAGGGAAAAGCTATCATTTAAAATTTTCACTAGTATATTCATGCAGGGGTATATACTGAGAAGAGTAAGAAAAAAAATCACAAAAAAATATTTCAACCTTATCTATTCTAGGTACAGGCCCCTCTCCCCCTTCCACTGATAATGGCAAAATCCTTTCCACTGAAGATGGTAGGAATCCCCCAGCAGCTACAGTTTTAGGCACCCCTTGGTAGGCCATGAAAGTCCTGAGAGCTTGTGAGCTTGAAGCTAGTTGAGGCATAGAGGTGCAAACCCCTCGTAAATAGGCTTGCAAAAGGGTTCTTCTACCAGCTATTGTCGAGGCACTTGCTTTGCCAAAAGGAAGACTTAACCACCTAGAAGGCCCTCTGAGACCTACAATTCACAAAGATAAAAACTATTATCTCATATCACTGAAAATAAACATCTGTTTTGAATATCATGCAGGGATGTATTTGAAAATGAATAGAACAGTATGGCAAATACTAAGTTACTGATCTCACATGGACTTAAATCATATAGATGCCAATATCAGCAGTATCAAAGCATTCATGCTAAATTTAATAAAGAAGCAAGTGTTAGGGCATCTAAGTTCAAAGCATGTTATCACTGAAATTATCACGTACCACATCAACTAGCATTCTTCCTGAGTAGGTTTGGAGATCTCAATAACCCATTTAATATTTATTCTGCTGGTTCACTCAACAAATTCTTTCAACATTTTGAGATTTAGGATTCTATAACTGTTGCTTATAGAAATGTCCTTCCCTGGTTAAATTTGTGGCTATACCTAGATAAAATTACATCTCTTTTTCAATTCCCCGTTATCATTGGAGACTTTATAAGTAAGATAATATCTCAGTCATAATTATAATGCAACTAACTTTTCAAATGAGAAACCCCTAAATTTAAACCTTTCCTCGCAATGGGCAATTCACCATATTGCGGACCACTCATGGAGATTTATATTTTTCTGCAATGAGAATTCAAATGCCTGGTCTGCAATGTTTTTAGCAATATGCTTGCAACTATTAAAGATATATATTCAGAAAATACAGAGACGATACATAGAATTCAGTTCAAATTCTGTTTATTTCTAACTGAAGGATTATGACAAAGGAGGAGAAATTATGAGGAATAAGACAAAGGTATGAAGATGCCAATAGAATTCTTATGATAATATTCTACATGGCAATATATATCTGAGAAAATTTCTAAAACTTTTATTTGTATTTGTAAGGGGATGGTTGTCCCTCCTGGATGACTTTGTAGTACCAGCAATCCTCCTAGGTCTGATGAAGAGTTTAAATTAAATTCTAATCATGGTTTGACAAATAATGGAAAGTAACTTTTACATTGCACAAGAAAGTGCACTTCTAGACCTAAGGATGTACAATAGGTTGTACACAAGTTCTTGAACGAACTTGAAGCTTGAACACAGTTCTCCTACTTTCCGGACGGATATACTAATCATTTAACGACAAAGCCATGTCCTTTTCACTTCTGTAAACAGTATGCTTTTATGAGCAAGATAGTGGCACTCTACACACAGGCACAGACCATCACCAGAAGTTTTCACCGAGGCAACCAACCCACAAAGCGATATTATGAGAATATCGTCACTAAGAATTATACGAATGATGGAAATTAACTTAAACACTGCACAAGAAAGTGTGCATCTTGACCTAAGGCTTAACAAGAAGTGAAAAATAGTGACTTGGCTGGGACTCGAACCCAGGTCTTCTACATTCTGGTCAGGTATTCTACTATCTATTTTGCTCATCAGTCTCCGCCAAGTTGCTATTTTTCATTTCTTGTTCAACCGTACAGGGTTGGATTAAGAAGGTGATAGTCCACCCCTTGAAGACCTTGTTGTGCCAGCAATTCTCCTTGGTCTGATGAGCTTAAATTAAATTCTAAGCGTAAAGTTTCTCCACTATCACAATCATATATAACCATCTGCTACATCTATCATAGCAAAATGGCATTTAAAAAGTTAATTGGGGATGAATTCATGAGTAACATTAAATCCCCTCCTCCCTTGACTTTGCAGAACGAATAAGTGAATCATAGCAGATCTCACCCAGAGTGAGATCACAACAGTTGACGCAATAGTGGTGGGAAGCCTGGGGTCGTGGGACCATGAGAATGACCACGTCCTGCGATCCCTGGGTATCTCACAAAACTACAGCAGAACAATGCGTCGCTTGATGGTGTCTGAAATAATACGATGGTCCCGTGAAATATACACGGAACATATCAAGGACCATTGTCAATACAAAGACTAATTGTGGCGAACATAGACAAGTGGAAAGTGTACTGTTCACATATCTCCAAACTATGAACTTTTTAAATAAATAAACGAGAAGCGATCCATGATCTTTTAAAATTTGTATAAGGCACCAGGCCATGACTATGTATAATGCGATTTTTTCATATTTTTTTAAACCATGTATAAGGCAATTGCCAATTTTATGTATAGTAAGACTCTGCTCAAATTGTATAAGGCTAATCGCCACTCTCATGTAACAACCTATAATGTCTAAAAAAACTTTGAATTGTATCATCAAAATATTGAAAATAAACTAGTTAAAAAGGATAATTAAGGCATAAGACAGAACCTTTTAAGGCCTGCCTCCACAACGGATCTGCTTCCAGTTGCGCGTGCAGATCGAGGAATTCTTGAAATGAGCGCTTCACCAGAACATGATGAATAGTCGTACCAGGAGAAGGAGGCACCATTTCACCATTTTCTGAATCAGGCAGAGAATCTTTATGTTCTTTTTCACTGGAATGAGGAGGGACGCCTTCAGCCGCAGATTGCTCTCCTATGACCAAACCAGCAGCTGCGGCATCTGCTCCTTCTTCAGGATATGCGGCATCGTACTAAAACAAAAGTAAAGAGCATATCTCTCAGTAAACTTTGAATTCAATTATCTCTCATGCTACATCAAGTGGACATTGCTGCTATTAGAATTTATGACTAGTTTTCTTCTAAAACTTTCAACACCTCTAGGTCAGTGTGTGGTAGGTTTTAGTAAAAATGCTCCAATTTTCACAAAAATACTACAAAAAAGCTTTGAATAATGCTGCTTCTCTTTCTCAGAGCCTTCCTTTATTGAGTCCTGGGCAAACCTCTTGGTAAACCTCGTGGTAAACATTTCACAGTGTTTGACGATCAGCTGATAACTATCTATCCAGCGTGTGGTTCGTTAAAAACAAGACCTTTTGCCTACTATTTTAACGGATGCCAAAGATTATGTTTTTCTTACATCAACGCTAATACTAGAGGAAGGTTATTTGCACTACACATTTACCAGAAAAAGACCTAAAAAACAAAGAGAATCAATTATGGATGGTTAAAAATATTAAAGAGCATCCTTAAAATAAAAAATATACATGCAATCAAGTTAGTATAACAAAATACACATTATGGAATCAATACAATTTCCCATACGATACAATGTAATGAGATTGTAGTGTAGGTGATGTGGCTCTTGCCTCTGTATGATTTTTTTTCAAGCTTTGTTACTGCTCGTTGTTAAAGTTACTAGTTGCTAATTGTTAAATTTCATCTTTGGCCTCCAAGCATATTGTTTATTTACTGACAAAATGCATGCAATATCTTGAGGAAAATATGGTAATTAAAATGGTGAACTTGAAAATATTTCAGTAACAATAAAAATCAGTGCAATGAATAAATTACTATAATGAATATGCTATAACAGCCAAAATATTTTTATTTTAATGTGATGAAATTTTTAGGAAAAACAGTAATTTATTCCTGGTATTGATGTTACTGACATGAATCACTCAATTTTGCTTCCAAAAACTGAGGTGCGTTCTTAAGGCTGGGAAATACAATAAGTGTAACTATACTCTAGGAGACAAAAAATACAAACCCAAATACAGGAACACTGAAAATACAGAAAAATCTAACTAAATCATTTGACATTCTTCTTTCCAAGAATTTTAATGGAGTGACAGATAAGGGTATGGTAGATTTGTATTAGGTATTCAGTTTCTATAATATCTCTGTCCTACCAAGCACTGAACTTCTTCCTTAAACATTCAAGCTCAGTAAATTATAACTGTCTTCTTGATAATAAATACAAAATAGCAAAATGAGAAGCTAAAACAAATATCTTAAATACCAGTCAATTTTGGTTTTCATGAATAATGAAGTATTCTCAGTTTGCAAGAATTACAACTCTAGAGTAATGAATACCCTGATGAAACCACTTGCAAATAAGAAAAATGATTTTGTGTAGAGAATGCAACAGTAGTCTGCAGCATGATGAAACAAATATTACAGTGAATTGTTCCATGTTTTCTAGCCATGAATTCATGTGTAAAGAAAGAAATTTTGGAACACCGCTGTTAATGAATTAGAGGTTTGAAATCTACAAAAGCTGTCTTTGTCGGTACTCCTAGTCTCACTCCCCGGTAGTCTGAGAAAGCAAGAAAGAAATGCTGCTTTAATTCCTTTCCATATGGGTCGCAACTCAACCCTAAAACTATCAGAAACCATCGAATAAACCATCAGAAAAGATAATAAAAATTTAAAAAAAACGAATAGTTTTGATTGTTTTCTTGGTTCTTGATTGTTAGCATCTGGGGCAGACAACAGAACCACTACATCCCTCCCAGATGACTCACACAGTCACACAGGTGGTGCACACACTATGTAAATATTTGATGGTAAATTATATATACATATGGAAGGGATATGATACAAATAAAGTTTTTACTCCACCATGGACTGTGGAGGTAGTCGGATAAGGAAAGGTGGGTCGCTAGCTGAAAAAGGTTGGGAACCACTGCTCTAATGAATTCCAGCAATGCTATTGCTACCCAAGGTCCCACGTTCGAATTCCAGAAGATCGGATTTTTCTGACAAGGGAATGGTTGTGTGTATTCCTCTATTGTTGCAGTTGCCTTGGTGAAGCATATCCTGGTAAGTTCTGTAGAGCTTAGGAGGACTTCACCAGATAGTGGCAACAGTAGCGTAGCAGAAAAAAATGTTTCTAATAGTTTTGGAAGTAATCGCAAGAAGTATGCTGATTTGTACATCAAAAATGGTCACAATCAGATAAAACATTACACATTTTTTGGTAACATTGTCTCAAAAGAATTAACAGAGAATGGATACGTACTTCTATGCAATAGAGAACATAGGGACTTGTGGAGGACATTTGCAAGGTTGAGGTTTCCTTGCAGATCTCTGTGTACGGAATGCGAACATTGAGAAAGATTCCTCCATCTGAAGGCCAAGAGAATGGGCGCTCCTCAAGGGGAGATGGTGGCTTTTGGGACTGGCTGATCTCTTGGTCCATGGAGGAATCAGATACAGGAAAAATATCATTCTCTTTCTTCATCCTTCATGAATAAGAAAAAAAAGAAAATGCATTTGAATGAGCTGAGTTTATTGAGTTCCGAATATTAAACAGACCACATTGATGTAAATTCTCAAGATTCGTATAATTTAAAATATGCTATGTCTTATTTCCTGATTTAAAACTTGATTCCAATGGAATGTGTAAGGTATCAATTTTGACTAAAAATTTTAAAAGATTTTTCTTGAATAAATATATTTGTTAGATCTTTGGAGGCTTGAGGTGCCCAGTAGTTATAGTATGCGGCCAAATGGATGAAAAATTCCATTCTTAAAATAGCCAAATCAGCAAAATTTTGAAAAACCAAGCCTCATGTAGGCTAAGTATAGGAAAGGCAATAGAGATCACATATGAGTGCTGTATGTATTTTGATTTTGTACAAAGATTTCAAAGATACCTTCAATTGGCATACGAGCCTTGTATGTGCCTCTCAAAGGAAAGAATCCTACTTACTCATCACCTGGAGGAGGAGTTGTATCTCCCAACTTCCCATTCCTTTCCTTTAGAAAAGCCTTGAGTTTGGCAATTGTTGAAGGAAGGTCCTCCACTTCTTCATAAACCGGAGAAATATCTTTGGGGATTTCCTGACTACCGTCTTCTCCTGCAACTGCTGAAGGTATGGGAGAAGAATGGTAGATGGCAGCTTCCTTTCTCTCCTCCGAATCGGAACCACGTCTTACTTCACTGGTGTCTCCATCATCTACTACTATTTTCCCAATGCTGTCATTGTTATTCCAGAATTTATTCTCCAGCTTGAACGAATCAGGGCTAAGGTAGCCTTCTGAGAGCGACTTCCCACTGTCTACTGTGTTCCCCTTCTCGATGGAGCTGTGCAAGGAGCTTGAGCCGATCCTGTTGATTTCCTCTGAATCACCTTCTGAAGTCCACTGACGGTCCCACTTGCCCAAGGCATATTTCATCCAACGTGCACCAAGACCTTCCGTTAGCTCTGCCTTGCTTTCCTCCAAGCTCTTAACATTGTGCACCCTCATGCTTCCTTCGGAAGAGACCCTCGGCATCAGCCTATCTTCCTCTTGGGCCGGATCATTGATGACCTTCTCCTTCCCAGCCTCCCTTTCTAACTTGGTCTCTTCTCTGTGCCGACTGTAGCTCTTAATTCCATGAAAGGATCTGCTGCGATTTGGCTTCCGATCCAGACGTTCCCAGCTTTCTTTTTCTTGTGTCACTGGAGAGACTGGTTCGTCACTCAGACATATATCTTCATGCAACTCTGACCCTTCCTCTACATGCCATGCTCCATCCTTGCCATTCTCAATATTGTGGATGGATTTACTTCGAAAAAGGATTGCTTGAGAGGATGTTCCTGGATATTCTAGGTTTCCAAATGGAAGACCGAGGAATTTTTTCTGCAAGGTAAGATGATCTATAAATTAATCACATCAGACATTCATAGTTCTGACCTGTTTGTAGTTCCTTATCTTTCAAAAAATTATTTATACTACCTTCCATTATATTATATTATGCATTCTAGCAATAATATCTCTGATGATATAGATTTTTCATATGTTTAATTTCATTTTTTAATACGTTTAAAAGAACTATTAAATATAAGCAGTAATAATGTACGTAATATTCTATTATTTGCTATCAAATAGAGTTTCCTGTCTTTAATATTACATTATCATGTATGAGTTAATGGAAGTGATAATTTCTATGATACATTGTATAACTGTTATATATTTTATGAAGATTAGATCTATTGTAAATTATAACTTACATTCTAACTGATTTTTGTATAATTCCTGCAATTTTTATATTTATATACTTTTTGTTGTTTTGAATCTATCATCTACTTTAGTTTATTTACTATTTATTTGTTTATATATTTTCTATCTATATTTATGCATTTAACTAAGTAAGTGTTATTAATATAATAATAAAGCATTATTAAATATAAGAGACATTTGACATAAACTGCTAATTCCCTGCACTACAGAGGCAACGACTAATTTGATTAACCCTTTCACCATGATAATCAGCTAAACAAGATTAAATGTTCATAAATTTTGTACTACACAGTAGTCAATGAATAATCCATGGCTTGCCAACAGATTGATTTCAACGACACTATACTGAGATTCATCTATAAGTACCAAAATAAATTCACTGCTTCATATATTCAACCATAACATTTAAAAGCATACCAAATAGATGAGAGGGAGCCAAAGACTGCATAAAAATGCGAATGTGGCTTTGATGCAAAACTAAAAATGTGAATAACTGGCGTCTCATTTTTTGCAAATCCTCAAATCATAATTGCACGAGGTTGAATTGAGATTAAGAAAAATTGATTGCCCTTGGGATGATGCATTACTTTATAAATCAAGTTGAAATTTTACATATACACATATGTTTGCAATTAAATCAAGAACCAGAAGTTGGACAGTTATTAAACTTTAAAGATTGCTAAATTTCTTCCTGAGGAAAATAAAGCTTCTCTACGATGAAGAAGTGAAGAATACAGCCGGATATAATAGTACATTTGATGGCGTTGAGAGGTTAAACAGAGGCTATTTAATTACTTCCTAACTATAACCTAACTTGATTATATTTTTTACCAGTTTCATATGAACATATTATAATTATTGTATTGTTCAATATTATCATCATTATCATTATTTTTGTACTGATCTATATTTTTCATTAAGCATTTTGTTTTCTAAATGTTCTTTTTAATTTGTATTCCCTTAACCCTGCCCCTATGGGAATTCCCAAGAGAAAATAAAACTTGTTATTATTACCTTATGGGGATTTCTAGTTGATAGGCTTAGACGAGCTTTCCTATGATAATTTCTAGACTCTTTTGAACTGGGAATAGAATGCATCCCAGCAATTTCTTCACTGCCAGTTGCACAGACAATCTCCTGGGCTGATGTTGCAACAGAGTCATCATTCTCGATAGGAAGCCCATCCACTATATTTCTGCCAAATGGTCGCATCTTTTTTTTTAATTCAGGTTCTCCGTCTAATTCTTTCCCCTCTTCTATGCTGGGGCTACTCCACATACGTTTAATTGGCCTGTAATTAAAGTTTACCTTGGCATTGTTAACCTGTCTTTCAAAATTTATTTATCTTAAAACATGATTCAGAGGAATCAACATTACTTCCATAGACACTGTCCATATATTATTTTGAAAATTGAACGAAAATATGAGTTAGTTGTCACCAAGTCCTCCATAAAGAGTTAAAATTAGGCTAAAACAGCAGGGAAAACATGTTATTATGTAAGCAATTCTTCTATAAGTAAACAAAATAAATTATGAAAGGTTAATATTAAAATTGTTGGAAATGGAACATTTTTTTAAGGTCCAACAGGAATACCCAATATTGTTTGAAACTTTTTGGAATTATAAATGCAACAAAAGTAAATTCTACCAGAGTTAAAATACATAAGGAGAACATAAAAAATCAATAATGCCAAATAATTTTCAAATCCATTGATATAAGATGAATTGTAGGAGGTTTTAATACATAACTAATTCTCAAGCTTTCAGTAAATCTTTGCTAAAACCAAAACCTTATAGTATCAGATGTCAAAAGCATAGTGGAAATTAAAATCGATTTGAAATCAAAATTATTTTCTTTTACGAAACTCTCAAATCATTATTTTGACTGAAAAAAGCAATAAGAACAATTACCTAAAAACATCTGCTAATATTTGTGAATAAAAATCAAACATTTGACTTTCATACTATAGGCTGAAGAAATTTTGAATAAAAATTCAAGCTCCTCATTTGGTGGAATACCATCACAAAAATAAAAAGTCTTTCATAGTTTATGAATTGCTTTTTGGTATATATTTACTTTAAATACTCATTTGTTATTTCCTTTCCTTTATATAAAGAATCTCCATTCATTATGCATTAGCACTTGACCAGTTGCTTGGCACCAATATGTTATCATCTCAAATCCAACTGTTATAAAAAAGAACATGAAAACAATATTTTCCCAATGTTAATCACCTTTTTCTTAGCTTATAGTAATAATAGATTAGCTTTCATAGCCCTTAGCAACTGCTATGCAAAGTGCATCAAATCCTTACAAAAGTCTTTTATTTTAAATTTTAAATCAAATTGACTTCCTTAAATCATGGTGCTTATTATATCACAATATATGTTATTTGCTCATAAATATGGTAGTTTATGAAACCAAAATAATGGGTTATTTTGGTTAGTTAAATAACCCATTATTTTGGTTTCAACCCACGAAAAATTTATTGAAACAAACAATTGACAAATAAAAGAAAAACCAAGGTAAAAAGACCTGAGCCTGGTAAACATCATTGATGGCATATGATCAGCATGAGAAAGATTATACCAGATTTAAAAAAGATGAGAAGAAAAAAATTGATACATTACTTGTAAGACACTTTGGCGTTGTCTGGAAGAAGGGGAGCAGCTGTTGCAGAAATTATTCCTCCAAGTACTGTTGATATCCTCCCGTCAATTGGATTCACTACTGTACTGCTACTGCTGTTTTCCAAGGGCAAAGACAGACTTTTCCTCCTTTCGTCTCTTGAGCTAAAATCTTTGCTTGCCTCGGCTAGGTTTTCATCTCTTTCATTCACTTTGGATGCATTAAGCAAAGATTCACCTTCAGCATTACTCGAATCTTTGCCAGAGCTTTCACTAACAACTTGAAGAACAATGCCAGCTATATGTGTAAGATTGTCCTTACTTCCTTCTGAGTCCAAATACAATTTAGCTTTGGCATGTTCTACTAACAAGTTGGCTATTCTTATATTTAACCAATTGGGATCACTAATGGTTTCAACCAAAGGCAAAATAATTTTCCGAGCAACTAAACTAGTAAGTACTATCCCAGGAGGAGTATCAGCGAGACTGGCTTCACTTTCGGTAAAATAACGCTCTAAGGGACAATTAGGTAACTTCCCAACCTTATCGATGACATTCTTGACGATGTACATGGATATATTCAAAAGATAATTCCTAGGCATGTCTTTGGTGCCTCTAGCTTGTCCAAAGCGGAACCTGTAGTAAACCTCCTCTCCCAAGCCACTCTCTACTAACGCTTTCTGTTTGGCTGATACAGAGTGAATACCAGACTTCAGGGGAGAGGTTACTGAGAGTGGCGTCAAAGCTAGAGTTGGTGTATGAATATCATCTCTTCTTTGCTCTGTGTTCACAACATCTTCTGAAAGTGAATTATCATCTTGTTCTTTCATTTTTGGAGTATCCTTGGTGATCAATAGACCTGACTTAACTGAATGAATAGAGTCATCAATCTCCCTTGAACTACCTTCTTCCGAAGTAACTTTCTCAACACACACACTTTTTTCTGATTTCCTTAGTTTATCCTCTATTGCCGTATTTGCCATAGTTTCTGCAGCACGTTTTTTTCGCCTGTGAACAGAGATATGGTTTCAATAAGAAATGCATTATTAATAAATTAATTAATTGTGTTATGGTTTATTAAGCCATCTACAAGCTAAGTATTTTCATCACATAAACTATTTTCTAAAATAACTGAGGGTGGGCTACTTTTATAGAGCAGGTAACTCATCTGCAAACCCTTGATTGAAATTTTTCCCAACAATGAAGTTGTTCCAGTGGGATACAAGAGATGGGAAATCACTTAATGCTTGATTAGAGTTCAGATATAAAATGCAACTTTGATTTTTATAACATAAATGCTTTAATTTCAAATTAGTCTGTTAAATAGATATGCAACCACAGTAGGCAGATTCATACTTTGCTACTCCAAGTGTTATAAGAAATCAAAATTTATTAAGCAAAACATGAAAATATACAGGATATAAATTGACATCTTAAGTCAATCATTTCTTAAACAAAAATAACTTGATACTTAAACATATATCAAACTAATTTCTTGACACACTACAACTTGCACGGCTTGCTTGTTGAAACCCTATCAACACTTGCCTGATTAAGATATTTTTACACAATCCTGTCAATTTTTTTGTGCTATTTGTTTTAATTCTGAACCAAAAATCTACCATAATCACTGTTGATATACAGAATGGAAACTAAGAGTTCTTTTTCAAGATATATGATGAAATGCACTGAACTATAGTCTTTGCAACTGATTTATAGAATTTGAATCTAGTTATCACATCTAGGCCTTCTGGAAAAATGACATATCCTAATGAAGAAGTTTAACTTTTTTACCAAGCACTTAAATTACTTGAAAGGTTAAATACAAATGAAACCTCGAGGCTTTACTCTTTTTACGTAGAATTTTCATACATCCATGTTTATCTTTTATGTTTCAAGAAGTTAGAAATGAGTGAGGATGTATTCAATAATAGGAGATTATTTTTTAATGTGATACTTCAAAGCCAAGCACTGAATTTGAGAAAAGTTTTTATACATACACTGCTTACAGAAGTATTCCAGTACTTTTTGTTAGTCAAGTACCTAACTTAGTCACCATGACAGAAAGGCAGATGTTCTCAATGAATGTGAAATAAATTTCTACATCTGAGCCATAAGCCACAGCAAATACTGTTGAATTTGTCAATACTCAAGTGGGACATTTTAAAATAGAATGTAACATCAATTAACCTAATAAATTCATTATCCATCAATTCTTCACCAGGGATGGATATAAAAAACTTGCCAGGGGTCAATTTAAACAATATCCTAATAAATCCATCTTCAATTAACTTTAAAAATACCATTTTGATAAGATAAATTTAGCAAATATAATGATCACGGAAAAACTTCATGGCCTTATTTTGATTCCACTCTTTGTCAGATCCTAGCCAAATTGGTAGTACTACAAAGTATTCAAGGAGGTTTGTCCTCTTCACCCCCAATTCAAATAGATGTTTGGTTTTTTAAGACTCACCTTGCTTTGCGGAATTCCCGAAGGTGACAGAGGAAAACGGAACCAAGCTTCGCAGCTAAGGAAGGAATGTCGCATCTTGTACCAAGGCAGGCTGCTTGCTTGAGACAAATATCTAATAACACTTTTAATTCCATGGGAAATGAATCATCAGCACTCAGACTTGGGTACCACTTTCCTAGGCATAATTTATGAGCATCTTCTATAAAAAGAACCATTTCTTCTTCCAAGTTGATTCCTTTTTGGCACCAGCTATGTGAGGCACATCCTTTGATTACTTAAGGAAAGCATAGAAAGGATAAGATACTACAGTTAGGACTATCTGAGATCACATTGCACAATGAAATTGAAGCACCCTTGCTTTTCTGACAAATCAAGCTTAGAATCAATTCAGCAGTAAATGTTGCGTAGTTACTCAATTTTTTTCAAATCGCACATCCCAAACCTGAACTACAGGCCAACCACAATCAAGAAATCAGTTCCTAATGAATATTTATATAATTTAATTACTATAGATCACTGAGATGCTTCAAAACCACTTAATAGATTTAATTACTTCAGATTTATCTTGAAATACCAATACTAATATGAAGCAGATCGGAGTTTAGATGTTTAATTGTAAATATTGTACAATAGAGGTAATTCCAATTTTGTAAATCCACAATGATTAAAGGTAAAACACTTTTGTGCAGTTCTAGCTCAATAAGATAAATTTAGGCCACTGACGGTATATCTTAGTCATATTTTAATCCACTGGCAGCTTCTGGCTGATCCATTATTCTTACTAATTTCTGCATACAGCACAGAATTTTAACGCTTCTTCTAATGTAACTCTGGAGGATATTTGTAAGTCAACTGAAATAACAATATTTCATTATTACGTAAACAATAGCAAAAAATTTGGGGAGAAGTTGATGATGAAGATTTTTACATTCCTTAAGTATATAGTCACAAAAATAAACAAATATATAACAGGGATATGCACAATTCACTGCATTCTAGAAATGCCTATAATCATATATAATGCCTATCTTATCAGTAAAATTATTCTTAAATAAGAAAATATGTAAACAAAACAGTGAGCAAGAAAATTATCAACCTCAAATTTTATATCATGCTATTGAAAGATAAAAAAATGGAGTCTAAGCCAGCTCCATAGTATCTCAGATGGACTAATGAAAGCTGAATGCATTTCTTGGAGATCATGATTCGCTTTTTTTGGGTGTATTTGATCTAGTAATTTACAACACATTTTATAAGTATACTATTTTATACATCTTTGATTCTTTCTTTTCTGTTCTAAACTCTCCTCCTCATGGGAGCTTTTCCGCTATTCATTGTTTTTCAATTAAATAAACATATATTTATTGATTACTTCTTCTTTCCAAATGGTTATTATTGTACTTCAGTTCCATACACATTTATAACTTTCTCGTAAACTATTGTATTCTAGTCTAATATTCGGGATGAAATTGATGGAATATTTGGGTAACTAATTTCGAACTATGGTAGTATTAAAGTCCTACATTGTTTAAATGTCTTGTATTCACTTACAAGCATAATATTATTTTCTTGAGCATTTAAATGCTCGTGTTTGTACATATATGCTGAATAAAAATAAGGATTTTATTTGAGAAAATGTATTAAATTAAATTAAACTGCATTTTGTTTGCTCCAGTCTCTTTGCTCTTGTATTCTATATGCACATAATTAGGGACCTTAAATAATTTTCCTTGCTTATGAAGTAATGGAAAGTGTGTATCATTTGTAAGTAATCAACTGTAAGCCATTTGTAATAATGCAATTGAAAATAGCACACTGTGAATGGTGGATATATTTGGACTTTACTTTTTATGTATCAATCATGTATTACCAGTCAATTAAATAAAATTTTTATAGCTAAATACCAGAATGATTCATGAAGATTCACAATTCATGAAGGACTCTTCAGTCTAATTACACACAAAGTAATGGTCTAGGTAAGAACGAATAAGCAATCAAATAAGGTTAATTCATTTTGATCAAAAATGAAGAAATAATATTAGTCTACTTACTGACTTTATCACTTGATCCCACAGGTTTTCTCTTGATTGACTCCCCCAAATTCTGCTTAGACATTGTTTCAGAAGGAGCATTCCTCGATAAAGACTGTCCTTCGAATACTGATCTATCACTTTTATGCACTGTATCTATTTCCATCTTAGCTTCCCCTTCCAAAATATTTTTCTCAATTCCCTGTTGACCCCTTCCACTTTGAACCAAGGCACTCTCTGCAAATTTCGATTTCAATACATTGTCACTGTCACTTCCATTTTTGGCATGGCTGGTTCCATGTGCCCTAAGCCCTGTAGAGATCTGACTTTCATTTTTCTTTGGCCTCATACCCTTTGCTCCACAAACTGCCCCCCTGAAATAAACTGAACCTACTCCTCCCCTACCAAATTCCAACAAACTGAGCCTCTCCTTGCCTTCTTCACTAGCTACTTTTACATCCTCCAAAATTTCCCTGTCGGAGGAAGGCTTGCCTCTCAACCTGACCACACTTGGCACCTCTCTCTCAGTAGCAGTAGACCCCCGACACCTCAAATCACCCGCTACTTCACTCAGAGTCTCACTTGACACATCCTCAGAACTGCAGGAAACTTCTTCGACTGACTTTCCTCCAGCGCCCACAAGGGTTTGGCTGGTTCCATCATCAACCCTCTTCTCGTTAGAACTCGCCAGAACTTTATTGAACCACAACCACAAGCATGGGAACTTGTCCGCAAAGAAAACGGGATTGATGATTTTCAGACTTATGATGTGAATCAAGGACTTGAGACAGGAGATGGGGGTTGGAGGAAGCGGTGAACTATGTGCCAAGATGGTCCTGGTGAGCTTCATGGTCATCCAAGCCGAGAGGGCACCTGCCACAGTGGCAGACGAAAGAAGAAGCAGAGTGGAAAGGGGAGAGAGAAGGAATGGAGATAGGAAAAGAGAAGGAGATAACATGACAAGGAAGAATACAAAGGCTTGTTTGTGGGGAGCGGACTCTGCGAGCCAAGAAGGAAGACATAGTTTGATCGTAGCCCATGGCGTCCTTGCCTGTAATGAGAGAAATTACTAGTAACTTAAATGGCTCCATTAAATGATCCAAACTGCTCTCTCTACCATAAATTTTAGTTGTCTCTTTGTTTTATTTATTTAAAGTTAAATATGGGCAGAAGCCCAATTAAAGAAAGATACAAAGATTGGTAACAAATCAGCGTGAAACCATGCAATAAGCTATTATATACTTTGTTAATAAGGAGATAAAATAATAGTTTTAAAATCATTACAAATAAAAATGAATCCTTTGAACAGAAATCATGATACAATGAATATGAAATCAAACAATAAATATATAATAAAAATTATAAAGATCATGAAATTGTTTAAAGAATCAGTTGTAATATTTATGATTTTATAGGTTTAATTTGATTAATGCTTGAATTAAATAAAGCCAACTGAAATATTGATTAAAAGATCATTGAAATTAAAATATGAGTTGCTTATAATAACATTTATACAATACAATGAGTAACATAAATGTATACTATAATTATGCAAAAAAAAAAATACATTTCAGTATAATATCAGCCTCAATGGCTATAGTTTTATAGATTTGATTTACATTTGTATTAAATATATCAATTGAGTATTTACGGAAGATTTAATTGCACAAATGTCGAAGCTGAGCCAAAGTGGAATTATGTATGTAATTAGTGGAATAAGTTTCAATGTAAAAAGTGTTACCAGACCTTGAGAAATGTGAAGGTATTCTGAACTATGACTAGAAATCCTGTTCTATTAAATATACCTTATTTACAAATAAATTATACATTTTACTTACCTTTTTATCGTATTTTGAGAGAGGCTAACAAGTATTGCAATTGCACGGATGTTTTTAATACTTCAAGTTATATGTGCAAAAAAATTTGTTAGGTCAAATGTAGTGCAGCCTTACTATAATCTGACCATGTTGTGTTCGTGACCTAATGTTTGCGCTTCACCCTTTATTTTATATACTCTATTATAATCAAAGTTCAGATCATTCTTTACTTTCTGGGAAATTTCCTTCTATCCATGATTGTTTGCTGACTGCTTCATAATCTATTTTATACTTTTCATTTTCATCTTCTAATGCTTTGATTTCTAAATTTACTCTTTAGTTCTTTATGTTATTTTAAAAATCTTTATCCTTTTTTATTTATAGTAGTGCATATGTATTTTATTTGTCAAATGTCTTCATTTTTATATGTTGTAGCTATTCCTGATCCACAATTTTTTATATTTTTAATTGACAAGCTTAATTGATAATTGTTGTATACTTTTTTAATTTGTGAGTTTTATAATGTATTTTTAACATGCAATAGCAATATGCCCATAAATATAACCATTATTATTAAACTTGGAATACAGACTTCTGCTCTCCAGTGACCATAGAAATGGTTCGATAATACATTCTTGAAAAAAAATCCCATTTTTTTGCCAGGATCGATACACGCTCCCAGAAAATCTTATTTGTAGTTTCAAATAAAAAAGATGTCTTGATTAAAGTAACAGGACTAAAGGACAATCATATAATTACAGGTTAAAGGAACATTGAATCATAATAGTGATTCATTAATTCCTCACTTAGGTGTTGAATTTGTACCCAGAAATGGATCTTAGTGGTCTGGAACCATCAGGACTGTACTCCATATGAAAATATTTAGGTTTGTCCTTGGAAGATTGTATGAGTTTTGACACAAAAGAAAATTAAATAAATATTGAACGTATAACTTACATTGTTACTGTTCATGTAACACTCCAAGATATTTTTATAAATGAAATCCCCATCTAATATTTCGAGATGACAAGCAAAGTGTTCTCACTAACAAGGAATTTTCATAATTATATTTATATCGAAAAACTGGACATTTTTGGAGAGAAACTCAAGAGCAATTGACATTGAAAACATGAGTTGATATGACGAATATCTACAGGATAAAGTAAGGGAAAAGTTCGGTGGCTCTTCACAGATCTAATGACATAAAATTAAAATTACGGAGGAGCATAATATAAATGCCACCGCAACCAATGTAATAATAAGTGCATTAACTCGAGTCAACACATATATGAAGCACACAGTAAGATTCTGAGATAGTCTCCCTCTTTTTCCTGATAGCTGAATTGATTACACAGATTTATAAATTAAGAACGAAGTTCATTCAATAAACCTTAAATGCAAGGAACCAATATAGTAATTTCGTAAATGACAACAAAGCTAAAGATACATAAAATGAATAAGAATGCATTACATCAATGGCAAGAACCGAGAGGAATATAAACTTATTTGATTTTATTAAAAATATTGTAAGTGAGTGAAATAATAACACCTAACTATTACAACGAGTTCAAATTCATGAATTTATGTTAAATGTTTATGATATTTAACTTACATTACCTTCAGCATATGTTTCAAGCTTACGGCATAACAAGACAAGATTTCATGTTCCGTAATACTAATATAGAATTGACTAGTCATTTATAAGAGAGATAATAGGAATGAAGTTCAGTATCTCAAGAGGATAACACTGTATGCTGAGATCTACCGTTAACGGAAAGAATAATACATAGCAAGCATATGGTATCATAATGGAATCAATATTCACAGTAATCAGGACAGAACGATGATTGTAATTACATACTTACCATTTATTGTCAATATCAACATTTACTTTCCCAGCTTCATTTCAAACATCACAGCCAAACGGCGCTTACGAGATAGGGAGATGGATAAACAGGAATTTCAACTAAGCTGACGTATAAATGCAAAATTCACAGGCAATTACGATTGAAATATATAAGTCAAATAATAATGTATATATTTAGGTTTAACTTAAAGTGAGCATACATACATCTTGAGGAGAAGATTCTTCTTACTTGCAGGTGGGTGTATTCGCAAGGTTGCGTAGTTATCAACTTGTGACGCACATAAACGCGCCGTCTGAATTCAATTTAAAAGATGTATAAACTTACATTCTTGCCTTATGCAGTGATTCCATTCCAACACTCAGACAATTTACCATACAATATTTATCGACAATTATAAGTCATTTCTTAGACACTCCCCGATACGCCCCAATATATTGAACTACGTGCGAATTGTGTACGGCATTTGCAATGTTTGCGATTTGTGTATTAATGGCGCGTACGTTCAAAGTCATCAGGCGCAAGAATAAAGTTACGCTCTTCTTTAGAGCTTTCATACTTCATAAAACAATAGTACACAAAACTTGAAACGGTTCTACCGGTATTTTACGTTAAGTAATTAAATTTTTCACCCAATTTTCAACAAATGTATGCAAAGCTAAGTAATGGCTGTGTCCTTTCAAATATAACCAGTATCTTAGCCTGTTTCGAGTGATTTTAAATTTTGATTGATAGGCATTCAGAAAAAAAGAATATCCAAAACTTGATTAATAAGGTTGTATCTAGATTATGATTTCAAGGAAGAACCCGTGATTTCAATAATATGACCTTAGGCTATTCACTGATACTTCTAATATGGATACACACATACATAGGTAATGATATTAACATCTTCATTTCACCAGTATCTTCTGGTAGATGCTCGTTTTCCTGCAAGCTCTTTGTCTATTGATCTCCATCTTCACTTGAGCATGCCCATAGAATGTCAATATTTTTTCTATCGATATAATTGCATCTTTTCCAATATTTACTCTTCTTCTAGTATAATTTCTTAAATTATTTCCTTGTGACACACTTAGGTATTGACTGTAATAGGTTTAATGCGATTGGTGAACGGTGGTTGTAGGCCAATTCCTTGTATACCTATTGGGAATTTTTTGGCCTAAGACTGATATCAAATTTGACTAATGTTTTAACTATTGTAAATAATTTAATCTATGAGTCTCTTTTATATGATTTTATATATATATTCTAATATTTTAACGATGCAATACATTTGTAATGCCCTATGCAAATAACAGGAACGGATCTAGAGAAAAATTTTGGGGGGGGTCCGATCAAAAAATTTAAAAATAAAAGACATTTCGGCTTTCACAAAACGTGACGTTAGAATGGTGTTAGGCAAATTCGAATATTTTCGCTAGTGATTGCTTAAAAAATTGTGTGTTTATTTGCGTTATTTGAGTTTCATTTTCGAAAAATAGGCACAAGTGATATTTCGGGGGGGTTCCGGACCCCCAGGACCACCCCCCTGGATCCGTCCCTGGCAAATAAACACTATCTATTTATGGATCATTAAATCATCCTATGAGAGTAACTAGCCGTTGCATTTCTAGTTGCATAGGTGACGTTTATTTAAGGGTTATTATCATATTTACTAAGGTTTAATTTTTAACCCTTTCCGGTCCACATTTTGAATAAAGTGGCAATGCCATTTATTTTACCATCTGAAAGGACTTCGAATTAAGCTAATTAAATTTGACAAGGCAAAAATAGATCAAAAACTAAGATAAGCGAAGAAAAAACTGATATTTCGAAATATTTATTTATCAATAGAGAGAATGGAATTATTTACCTGGAGGATTTCTCGTTTCAATGGCGAAATATGTTGAAATTTCCAAGAAAAACGTTTAAGTTCTAAAATTTAAATAGTATGATTCTGTCATTACCTAGATGATATGTTATTATCTATATGAATACGACTATAGGGTTTTATATCTCCATGCATGAGTGTTATATACAGTGTACAATTTTATACAATAATATTTTATATTAAAATTGTGTTTCTACTTGTGCCGCATAAGCTTATATATAACCATAGACCTAATTGAAAATATGTGTACTGTTCACGGGAGGTTTTTAAGGGTTCACTTTCCCTCCTATGGACAGATTCCGGACAAGTTACGGTCATTAATTACTCTCTTCGACCGTTCCAATCCTTTCCATTACATCTGAAATCCGTTCGCTGTAAAGTAAGGTGACCTCATGAGCATGTGGAGAATACGTATTTTAAAATACTAGAATTAGCAAAAATAATAATGCAGGTTATTTGTTGAATATAGTATTTATGATTTGTTCTCATTGTGTATGCACGCTATAGATAGACAGATACTTGACAGTTTCGATTCAAAACCACTTATCCTGAACCACCGAAACTGTGTCACCATTATCGTTATCAATGAACACCGTCACACCATTCGTGATAGTGATTGAAGAGAGCTGTTCTCTTCATTCCCAGAAGATTAGCAGATCTCAGACAAACGTTAACACAACACTTCACTTAACATCAAACCATAATCCGACCAATGCTCTCTTAAGCATCACCCACCTAGCATCATAAGCTTAAATCCTATCTTCAGAGGCTGTATAGGTTCGAAAGCAAAACCATCAAAGGAATTCTAAATGCCCCATATCACACTAGCACTTCCCAGAAATACAAATACCACAAAATCATACCTCTCTCCGCAACCCTAAACAATTAAACCAAAGCATTCAACTTAAAACTAAAGCATATTCAAAATAGCTTATGTTCTGGGATTACAACCTATTTTGGTACCGCGTAGTAAAGAGCCTTTTGCGGCACCAGTGGGTGGAGCATCGGCAACCTACCCCACCTCCGAATACCTCCACCTTTGGTATACCTTCACCCATTCTCATGCGGTGAGTCTCTTCTATGCACAACGTTGTTGACGGTCTCTCATTTCACATATACCTAAGGCGTACGCAATAAATATTTTGAAGATAAAAAAGAGAGCAATTAGCGATAGCTGGCAACCACGAGGAATTGAAGGTCGTATCAAGGAGTACACGGGGTAAGAAGTTGGCATGAATGGGGGTATACCCCTCCGAGGAGAGGATGCGCGAATATATCCGCCCAGGCTTTCTACCACGCGGTACTTTCATAAAAACGACCATGAATGAATATCGCCATCCTAAAGCTACGCTGAACGAATAAACCCATAACCTAACCTCAAACCGATTCACCCTAGTGATCTTTAAGTAAAAAGTGAACATATAAGAGCTTAAGAGAAAACCATGGATAAGACCCCGAGTCAGGAGCCATGAACGAACGTATTCCGTCATAAAACGAACTTAATTCGTTTGTTCATTCACTGAAGATAGCCTCTAAGCTTTCTTGAAACACGAATTGGAGAATCAGCAGTGGATGAAGTAATGAAGTTCCTTAACCCAGGGGTAACGAACTTACGGCAAGCGTATACTATGGGGCACGCGAGAGAATAATTTTTGCACTCCAAAATCTCACAACACCATCTTTATTTTATATACTTCACTTGATAAATGTAGCCCCGTAGTAAATAAATGTGGATTCTGCTCACTAGTAACGATAGTTCACAATTATTCAAGCCAATTACAAGATCTTAATCCTATCGTTGACACTGTAAAATGTATATCACCATCTCCCTGTATGGTTTCGCACCACATTGGCACGCAAGAATTTTATATTCATATAATATGGCACACTTGCCGCCAAAGGTTCGCCAACCCTTGCCAAATCCTTCAGGCGCTTGGAGAAAACTGTAGAGAAATGCGATGAAATAGAAACATAAATTCAGCGTTAGAAGCGGAGATGAGTCAGATGGATGTGGGATGGTGCGACTTGATTGGCACTCCTTGTGCACGATCAGGATTTAATGGAAACCTGCGCAGCGTCACCGTACATATCAAACGTGCCGTAAACAATCTCGGGCAAGTTGGAAACTCCTGGTCCTTGATCCACACCGTTCACAAAATAATGGAGAGCTCCAGTATTGCTTCTCATCACTCCAACCCTATCTCCAATCTATCGAATGAAAGAAAATAAGCTATTAAAACCAAATTCATTGTATATCTAGCATTGAACGGGTAAACGTATTACTGTTTGGTATGTATTAATCATATTAGGGTTAATTTTCTTCCGTAATAAACTGATATCTTCCAAATTCTTTTTTAATGTACGGTTTTATCTATGTGTACAATATGTGTTATAATCTGGGTAAATTTAACGATAGTAATGGTCTCTATTCATGCTAAATGTCATATTATCATTGGCAATATTTGCGAATTACATTTTAAATATTTTATATGCCATTTATAACATAAGTTGAATTTATAAATCTCGAATTTCTTTATTCTCTATAATAATTTTTTTTTATTATTGTTTATGAATTACATATATTCTAAACATCAAGGATCTAAATATATGTACTGGTACACATAGTTATTGTGATGTTTTTAATATGAGTATGCAATTGCATTGGTATACTAGATGTATTGTCATAAGAATGACATTAGTATGTTATTTTATGTTAATTAATTATATTGTTAATATTTTTAACAATGTGAGATTCTTTTAACTGGGCTCTGCCTTTAATGAGTGAATAAATAAATAAATATTCCTTTAAAGGGGGATTATTCAATTAGATCATTAATCAATTCGTGACTTTTCCTTTTGCGCATTTCTTTCAAGGTTATATATGTCTTTCTTCTGCATCATTAAATCCATGTGGTTCCTATAAACTAAAAAGCTTGAAATGTAAATCGATATTAGTATAATATATACAGCTCTTGTACTATTTATTAAAATTTTTTTCCTCTTGATTGAAAAAAACGTTTTTTTCATAAGCTCATTTGTATTTGGGTTAAATTGTAAATAATTATTGTATTATATATTCTTCCATACTGTAGAAGTAAAAAGCTTTATATCTTTAATTTTGTTAATATACGGGTTGCCTAAATCAAGGAGTCATTTCTGGCCAGCGCGCCTGAGAAAATTTGTAATGCAACCCTCCGTCACCAATAAGTTAGACAGAACAATGAACACCCCTGAGCTAGAATCTTCGATTATCACTTTAAAATAATTCTATGTAGGCCTAAATTCCCCGTGTAACATCCCGTCCTCGTGCTAGAAACCGAACAAATTCGAGCTGTGAAAACTTTTTACCTTAAATTCTTTTATTTTTAGATAATCTTGGTATAAAACACTCCCATTCGTCCAGATGTTTGGCCCGTATAATGTCCAGGTCCCAATCCTGAAATAAATTTAATCAATTTGGATTATTCGGCATTTGCAATGGCAGAAATCCTAACATTCAAGAATTGATTTGATTCTTTATCACCATCTCTTGCGAGTAAAGAAGAATCAATGGTTTATTTAGACAATAAGTCATTACTCAAGCTTTAACGTCAAATAGCTAAAATAAATAATTATTATTTTCACGAAATAACCGTTAAATAGCATATAACTAGAATTTTACCCATACTGATTAATGGAATTTCAGTACTCATTCATAACTTGGATGAATAACCTTTAAAAGACGATCTGAGGTCCTGAGGTCAGCCCATATTCTGATAAATAAGTGAATGAAAGATAACCTTTTTTCGTAATAGAAGTAGAAGTAATAAAACTACTGGATTAATTTTGAGATAATTCTACATTTTTTCAATGAAGTAAATGCTAAAACAAATATCTGATTCTGGTCGTTCTTATCACAAAGCATCTAAGAGTCTAAGAGGCTAAATTAGATTGGGCTTTTGTTGTCTATTCCCACAACACAATAGCCGTCGTTAGCTTGCGGGTTAGAATTGCAAAGGTGAACACACATATTTAGGTCCCCCTTAGACCATCCAAGACATTAGGTAACTGTAGATTGCAAATACTCAATTATTTTGTATTAATTATATTTCCTAACATCACATATCCACAAGCATTCAACCATTTTGGCAATAACTATTAGCGAGTAAAAATAACAATAACAGCTAAGGAAAAACAGATGCTAACTAAGGTTGCAACCTTTCAAAGTTTATAAAGGGCAAGAAAAATATAGCTTTCCATCGAGAATCAATGGAAAATTCAGCAGTGGTGTAGGGGGAAATTTTCCAGTGTGGGAACGCTAAATATAATTGTCGAGTTATAAGGAAAGTCGTATTTATATGATTTGCTAGAATGCCTACAATAGCCAAGATCATAGAATTAGAATTTATTTGAGCTCGCTGAATCGCTCGCTGGGTCTTTTATACCAAATCAATATTTAGCATTAAATTGGCTATTTTTTTAATGTGGAAAACCAGTGTGGGAACGCCTTTCCCATACGTTCCCGCTCCACTACACCACTGAAATTCAGGTAAGATCCTCGTATAATCATAATTCGGGCGAGATTGAGACTAAAAGTCTTCTCTTCCATCTAACCCATGTTCATAAAATAATCAATTTTAAAGTGGTAGTGAGAGAATAATTGTAGATGTAAAATACTTAAGAAAATCTTGGGAAAAAATTATCCACTGCAGTAAAAAAACACGCTAAGAAGGGGAATGTGAAAAACCTACCCAAACCTACCGGTAATCATAACTGAAAGGTTGTAAGAAACATGACAAAATATATAAAATACAGTATCAACAGGCACAAGCATGAAATACATAAATTAGCATGGTCTCGTTGACATTTAAATAAGTGTTATTCATATATGGCACAACTAACGTTGCGGGATGAACAGTTCACTTACTTCAAGTTATTTACATGTGGCGGCACACCAATTTCAGCTAGGTTCTGCGTGGTCACGCCGATGCCATCAATGAAGCCAAACTTGGTAATTTTTTCCTCATATACCACTTCGAACAGTTCGTTGACTTTGAGAGGTCTGTTCGATACCACTATTGCGCTGAGTCTGTCCTCTTTGCTGGAAAGGAAATACAGATTGAAACTTCATTGTTTAGGTACATACTGAGCAATTGTTCTCAGAAAATGTAACCGATATAATGCTACCTCCCTCTTATGTACACCGATCTGATACTGCAAGGTTCAGGGAAATAAATAATATCTCCATTCACCATGATGAAGGTACGGATTCTTCCCATTTAAAATACACAGGCCCGTGTATTTTAAACGAAACTTGCGCGACGTTGCCAAATTTGCGTTAAGTTATGGAGTTGGTCCAAATTGTTTGAATTTTTTTCAGTATTGAGTAACAGTGATTCCATACATAACCGTGATTATTTTTTGTTTATTTACAACATAATCGCAAAAAACAACAAAGTGACATTACATTCTTTTGTAACGGGTGCTCTTAATTCTCTAATTCAAGAAACATGAGATTTTTAACATCAAATTAGGCTTCAAACCTTTTTCTTTCTGTTAGCGATAAAACTTAGGCGGGTGAAAATATTTGAGCGAAATTTTAAATAGAAATTAATGGAAAAGTCCAGAATATCTTGCAAAATGTATTGAAAAAAGTAGTCGCTTGATACTTTTTGTCCAATTCGCCGACGAAACACTTCTAGCTGGAAAGGTTCTGAGAAAATTTAGAATTATTTTCTTTGAAAGTCCGGACCTTTTAAGTTTAAGCTTAATGAATCGTTTCAAGAATTCATTTTCTCCGCGAACGATACGCCAAAGCAATCGATTAGGAAGTTTGAGTCCTTACGTGCAGAAAGGCGGCTTGCAGGGAACTTACATAGACATAGAGTTTTTGTTCATGCGGGTCTCCCTTCCTCTTAACCTCTTAATAAATAATACGAGGGTTGAATGAAAAATAATACCTTCGTAACTTGAGTTTCGGTGGGAATATTTTAATGAATCGAACTCAGAAATAATTCTTAGAATGTGCTATTTAATTGCCAATAATCACCTTCCCACATAATCTCCAGATAATTATGTACACTTCTGCCAACGCAAATTAAGAATTAAAGTGATATATTTTGCTAAATGAAGTATCATTAGCGTTATTGAATTAATACCGCTTATAAATATTATTATCGCGGAATATATGCTGTCATATATAATACATCGCGTATTGTTGAATGTTTTTTCACAAAGATTTAGAATTACGAATTAGAAAGAGTAAAATATATACCAGAATGACAAAAAGATATGCTAACGATTAATTTACAAAACACAATACATACATAAAGTCGAGAAATAAATAATTTGAGAAGTAGAAACATTTGATTCTCAAGCTTATGCATAATGCCCATTCCCGGCTCATGAGGGGGTTCTCGAACAGTTCACTTCATTTCACTAGATACTTAAAAATCATTTAAAAGATTTTCTTGTGATTTTCTACTCCTCAGGAAGTGTTTTAATTTCATGCATATAGTAAGGTAGACCATTAAAAATCTTTGGCATGATAACTTTCAATCTGTTAGCATCACATTGGTTAAAATACCTCGGTACAACTCTATTGTTCCTTTGTCTTGTTGCCAAACCGTATTATTTATATTTTACCACTTTAAACTTGTTACTATAATAGTTTTCCATTATTAAGATATAACCCGTGCACCTTTCAGGAATAACTTTCAATTCCCAATCTTAAAATAGATCTTTGTCTGAACTTACTTCAATTTTTTCGCCGTACGACCGTTATTGATCAAAGCTACGTTTTTTCCACACCTGTGATCGAAAGACAGCTTTGATTCGTTCCCGTCCACCAGGTCACCTTGAAGAAGATATGAGTTCAAAACATTAAAGTCATTCAATATCCATACAGAAAAACCACAGAGTTATTCGGATGCTCTTACAGCATATTCACGAATCTTAAGAAAACATGAAATGCAAGAACTTGAAATTCAGAAGTTTTCGGATCAACATAAAAAATCGCCTGAGGAGATTTCATGAGCTGAATTTTTATTTGATTATCTGTTTTTAAATAAAAAATCGCTAAATAAAATTCTGTTTCATTATATCTGTAGACATGCTGGATGCTAAAGAATGGGATTGCCTCTAGCTTGGGAGTGAAACGATTAGTTGGAAGAGAAAATTACTAAACAAGAAAATATTAAGAAGATATTTCTGCTAGATTTAAGTTTTAAATGCAAAATAAATATGAGAAACTCGATACTCGGTAATCAAAGAAAAATAGTAGGTATTTGTGATTCAGTTTGATTTTTTTACTCTTGACTAAATATATTAGGTATTGTCTATAGAGTGTTCAGCCCGAAGGCCGGTTGGTGCTTCACCCCCTCTGAGATAAGCTGCTAAGAGCTTGCGGAGAGAAATGAGGTTTACTAGGCAGGATGAGGAGTGAGGTAGTTTGCCCCTACTTTCCTCACCGAGCCAGAATAATATAAGCGGAGCATGTCCACGCAAGTGAAGCACAATGACTCTATAAATAACACTTTTCTTGGTATTCCGTAAGGAGAGACCTCAATTAGTGCAATTGTTCACTCATACCTCAGTAGCTTTCATTTCACCAAAGCCATGATCAAGACTGGGACAAAAGAAAATGAAAGATACACTTTTCTCTATGCTATACCGCATGACAAATGAAAATATTCCATTCATCAAATTATGGTAGCAGGATCTCATTAGTTATTTTTATTAAATTATAGTTGTAATGATTAAAGGACTTATGGGGTTCAAAGTTATCTTCTCTTACCTTTCACGGACCCTTCTATGATTATCATCTTCTTTCCATTGCATTCCGTTATCTTATGTCGTATATCAACCTGCACTTTGTCCGTAGCGTCGTTCACTGCAGTGAAAGTCACCCAGTCTCCAGTGGTGTTCCTTTCGCCCCTGACTGACACGCTAACTCCACGAACTAGATTTTCATTGCTCTTGCATTGCAGGTCTTCCGAGTCTCCGGGCACCACGCACGTAGCCAAGAGGACCGCACAGGCGGACAAAAGAAATTGCTTCACCATCTTCGACGGGTGACTGAGAGCAAGTATCCTCCGATCGCTCCCAAACAGTGGACTCGGATGTATATTTAGTCTTTCATGACATCATGTTAAACAAGACCGGTTTTTGTGATCTTCCCCGCCGGCAAAGTGCTTGTTCTTCGACGCGACTGCACCGCACGTGGAAAATACAACGTTGCCATGCGCGAGAGTTCCGCTCAAATGAAAATCTGAACTTCTTAAATTGATTTCAATGTTTAGATTTAGATATACACACCACGAGATGTCGTGTGACAGGGGTGTAACAACACCGAAATTCTTACTTGTCTGTGTGTTACGTATTCAGCCCTAAGACCTACCTCTCATTTTCTAAGAATTACCAATAGCTTATAGAAGGTAATGAGGATCGATTAAAGGATGAGGAGTGAAGTAGTTTACCCTTAATTTCTTCATCAAGACAGAATGCTCTAATCGGAACATGTCCACACAAGGGTCATTCCACGCCTTTCCAAAATTTGGGATTATGATAATAGTACTAGGCATTGTAAAAGTATTCCCAAACAAAAAAAATCTTAAATTTAATGTATCCTATTTTCTGCTTTATATACTTAACTCTTTAAGTCCTTTCATATTAACTGTAAATTGCCAATACCTTTTAATATCCTTTGAAATTATGCTTTGTTAGTTTTAAGATATTAATTTTAGGGGTGCATTAATACTATTGTTATATTGGTGCCTGAAACATATTTTTGTAATGGCCAAGTTATGGAATTTTGGATAACACACATTGCAACATCAATCGGTAAATGTACACTGGCGTCGTTGTAAAATTCATAAATAAATGAGACAGATTAAACCGAACATGAAAAAACATCACATTTTTGGGTCTTTTTTAAACTTTGTCAAAATATTGTTTCTAAAAATGGAAAAAATTTCGCATGATTATATAAATAAAATTATAGATTAAATTATAGATGGTCTAATTAGTTACAAAATGGCGGACTGACAAAGTTTTTGCAAAAAAGTTCGGATTTCGGAGCACGCTCTCTCAGTCGAACTCGTTTCCTCAAAAAGTTTCATACATATTGTACAGAAAATCTCTCATATTCAATATATAGAAAATTCAATACAATTGCTAAGGGAAATCATCCATTTTTATGCTAAACAACTTTTTGAATCTGTTTTAAACTAAAAAAGAGCACCACCTTGGCATGGAAAAAAATACAACAGAATAACCAACATTTTTTTGTGCGTCGAAAATATGAAAGTGGGGAACCAGTGGAATTTAGTATAAGTGGGATGTATTTATAAGTGAAGCATTTACTGTAAGAGTAACATTTTTCTTATTATTCCATAATGAGAGACTTTAATCACAGCAACTATTCACTCATGCCTCAGTAGCTTTTATGTCATCATAGCCATGGCAAAGACTGTAAAAATGTAGATGAAAAATAACATTTTCTCTATTCTGTACCAAATCAATAAAATAAATTATGGTAGTGGGATCCACGTAGAGTATAACAGGGCAATAGAAGTTAGGTATACAAATTTCCCTAAACCGGCCCTAAGGCAATAGAGCTTCTAATACGAGTGTGTGCATTATAAGCGAATAAATTTAGTAACTTTGAAGTTAAATAAATTTAATTCCATACAAATTTTGATTGTAAGAAACGATAGGCTTCAATGATCAAACTAATAAGTATGGAAATAAAATTGGAACCCGTCAGTTAATGAATCAACGGGAGTTTTTTTGGAGGGGTTTCCCCATTATGTCATTGGGCAAATACCAGGCTTAAAATCATTTTCATGTTCCTTAAACCAAAGTAAATGTTCCCTTAAACGTTGCCACCTGGCCAGAAGGCCAACTTGCAATGCAAAATTAAATAAATTATAGATTTAAAATACATCCTATTGCCGTATTGTTCAACTCTCCGCACCTCGTTGCCACCGGTTTTCGGAAACAACGGAAACGTCTGGGGTGTTTGTTAGAATCCAGATAAAAATGCCACGGTAAAAATGCCACTGGTATAAATGCCACGGGTAAAAATGCCAGCCAACTCAACCTATCGGCTTTTAGCCAAAGTTATCTTAAGTGCAGAGATTGTGACAACAATTATATACTATTTAATTAAAGGAATCCCGCCCACCCCACTCAACCCATCCACTTTTAGCCAATGTTATTTGTAAGTGCCAAGTGGAAAACAATGCCGCTATGCGATCTAATAATTATGAAAATTCTGCTGTGACATTTTTACCGCCCACAGAATTCCATATTTACCGAGGCATTTTTACCTATCAAAAAGTGTGGCAATTTTACCGTGGCATTTTTACCTGTGACATTTTTACCGCGCACCCTTTGTTAGAAGGTCTGTTATCCGGGCTTTTCTGTTGTTTCCGGAAACCGTAGGAAATGAGGTGCGGATAGTCGACATAAACGGCAATTGAAGATCTTTTAAACCTCTAACGACTTTATTGAGGAGAAAACTCTATACTACATGAAGTGGCGGCGCGTGACTAAAAAAACAGGGGGTTCCCTTCAAAATTCGTATTTTTTTAAGTGGCCGCGATTATGGTTAAATATTCTGGCTCATACTAGAATATTCCCTCTGCTTACATGGACGCAGTATAATTCAAAACAACCGTGGATAAAAGCAGTAGAAATATTAAAATTAATATTTCGGGTTGAATCAATATATGCCTTTGTTGTAAAAAATCCCTATATTCTCGAAAATTGAGTTTTTATTTAAATTTAGCGCGAGGAAAAGTCAGGCCAAATGATTGATGTCAAAGATATTTAGGTTATGGAAAGAACATTGGTATAAATAAAAATAGTGCAGTAGTTTTCTTAGGGGGTTCAGTGAACCAGTGAACCCAATGGACCCGCCGCCACTGACTACATGGGTCATCATACTTTTAATCTTCATCAACTAAAATGAGTGACTAACATGAGTATCCTCTGCTAAGTAGATAAAAACATGGAGAAACGTTTGACTGTGAATGGTGGAAACGTTATTTTTGCAATCGCAAAAATTATAGTGGAGAAAATCTCTGCATGTTGAAAGTGGCAAATGGGAATCCAAAATATTTCATTTAAAAGCTTATCGTGAGCAGTGGAGAAAACTTTCCATAATCTAAAACCACGCTACTACGTAATTATCAGACATACATTTGTCTTCTGTATCTTATCGCTATCATTTATAGCCAAAGCATCCTTGTCTCGTCAGATAAGGATATTATAGTAGGAGCTAAAGTGTACGGGTGGTATTGTTGTGAAATGTAAAATTAAAATAAATTCAACTGATGTAGCCTTGATTTGGTGGAATTCCGTGATCGGGACCATGTTGAAATAACTATGCGAATTCCACAAAAACGTTTTGATTGCACGACCGGTTTCTAGCTTTCCCGCTCATCTTCAGGTACGAGAATGCAAGTGCAAGAAAATTTAACTGTTGAGCGTAGGAATTATGGATGGATGAGGGGGAGGCAGCAGATTGACTAAAGATATTAAGGGAGAGTTGTTTTGACTAAAGACAGAAAGAGGAAAGGTGACTGTTCGTAAGTGTATAGTTGCATACATTGTGGTGTATTATTTTAATTAACTCTAGATTGTCTAATTTTTTGGCCTTTGTGTTGCAGGGTATGTTATGTATCCAAAATGTAGCAGTGTGGAAGTAAATCTGAATGAAATATAGGAAACAATAAAAATCGTCGCTATTTGAGACTGTAGAGACGCTCCCAAATGTTGGCGAATCCTCGATATCCTGTTTAACTCATTGCTGCAACTGAGAGGCATGGAAAAATATCTTTCAATGGGTAGATAAACCATAAACAAGAGCCGGTACCTAGCCTAGTAGTAACATCTCATTGCTCATACCGTCATACTCTGCTAGGTTGTGAAGACCAGCCAAAGCAGCGCAGGTAGCCTCACTGTTATGCAACTGTTTCTATGCAATTATATGATAAAGTAGAAGTATGTTACTTAAGTAGGAAGTTACTTTATGCCCAGAATGGTTAACCTGGTAGGGACAATTCAGATAATATGATGTATAATGACGATAGAGGTCGTAGCAAAGATGTTTTGCAGGGAAAAAAATTCGGAAAATGGCTGTTGATGAATTTGGGGTTTAATAAAACTACAAAAGCCATCTTTGTCAGTTAGATATCTTAGGAAATATACACTGTGTATTTCAAAAGCAATGCTATCATCTTCAGGGGTAGGAAAAGACAAAAGTTTCGTTTTTCTACCTCTTTTTACTTTCTCCATATACGAAGTATAGAGAAAGTATTGTTTTCATGAAAAAATTCGACATCGAGATTTCAACGGAAATACACGTTTTGGGGTCCCTAGAACACGTTTTGACCATTTTCGGAATGATGTCTGTGTGTATGTGCTAGTGGGCGCTCTAACGTGAAAACTAGTGGTCGTATCAATACCAAACTTCATATATAGTACTTTTTTGTGTGCTGTCACAGTTGATTAGTTTTTGGAGTAAATCGGTTAACCGGAAGTCGAGCTTCATTCAACAAAGCTCATTTCCGGTTTTCAAAATATCTCCCTAAATATGATATATACGTATATGGTGTACCATATATAAGTTTTAGATAATAAGATTTACTATAACTTTTGTATTTAACATATTTTTGTATCACCGGTTGATTAGGAGTTATTCGTGAAATACCGATAAACCGGAAGTAGCTGATATGTACTTTGTGGGCGCTCTAACATGAGAACCATTCATTGTATCAACACCAAATTTCATATATAGCATTTGGGTTAATTTCGTTAGAGTTGATTAGTTTTTGGAGTAAATCGGTAGACCGGAAGTTGAGCTTCATTCTTCAAAGCTCATTTCCGGTTTTCAGAATATCTCCATAAATATGATATTTAGGTATATACTATTTATTACAAAAGTTTTATAAAATGTAATTTACTATAATTTTTGTTTGAAACATATTTTTGTATCACTGATTGTTTAGGAGGTATTCATGAAATACTGATAAACCGGAAGTTGCTGATTATTACTTTGTGGGCGCTCTGGGCTCTATGGGCGAAAGGCCAATTCCATCGTTTTTCATCGATCATGTCCCGAAAAACATTATTTATAATGTTTTTGGCGTCAAAGACAATAATATATATATATTAATCACTCATCTTCCAAGTTTAGATGGAATATAGAGTTCGAAATTACTGTCGTAGATAAATATTTACATGTTATATATGGAGAAAGTCATGTGCTGGTCACATCAGATTTTTACTTTCTCCATATACGAAGTATAGAGAAAGTATTGTTTTCATGAAAAAAATCGACTTCGAGATTTCAACGGAAATACATGTTTTGGGGTCCCTAGAACACGTTTTGACCATTTTCGGAATGATGTCTGTGTGTATGTGTGTGTGTGTGTGTGTGTGTGTGTGTGTGTGTGTGTATGTGTGTGTGTGACAGTGGGCGCTCTAAGGTGAAAATTATCAGTCGTATCAATACCAAAATTCATATATAGTACTGTGGTGTGTGCTGTCAGAGTTGATTAGTTTTTCAAGTAAATTGGTAAACCGGAAGTCGAGTTTCATTCATCAAAGCTCATTTCCGGTTTTTAAAATATCTCCATAAATATGATATATAGGTATATTGTGTACCAAATAAAAGTTTTAGATAATGTGTTTTACTATAACTTTTGTATTTAACATATTTTTGTATCACCGGTTGATAAGGAGTTATTCGTGAAATACTGATCAACCGGAAGTGGCTGATTATGTACTTTGTGGGCGCTCTAACATAAAAACTGTTTGTTGGATCACCACAAAATTTCATATATAGTATTTTGGTTTATGTCGTTAGAGTTGATTAGATTTTGAAGTAAATCGGTTGACCGGAAGTCGAGCTTCATTCTTCAAAGCTCATTTCCGGTTTTCAAAATATCTCCATAAATATGATATTTAGAAATATACTATTTCTTATAAAAGTTTTAGAAAATGTTTTTTACTATGACGTTTGTATGAAACATATTTCTGTACCACTGATTGTGTAGGAGTTATTTGTGAAATACTGATAAACCGGAAGTTGCAGATTATGTACGTGGTGAGCGCACTGGGAGCTGGGGTGAAAGGCCTATTCATCGTTTTTCATCGAACATATCCCGAAAAAACATTATTTATAATGTTTGTGAAGTAAAATATAATATGATATAAATTAATCATTTATCTTCCTAGTTTAGGTTGAATATAGAGTTCAAAAATACTGTCGTAGATAAATATTTACATCTTATAAATGGAGAAAGTCATGTGCTGGTCACATCAGATTTTTTCTTTTGTTTTTAAATAGTAATAAAAACTAAGTATTATTTAGTATTTTATAAACATATGAAATACATTTTTACTTGCAAGAATAAAGATAAATTCAATAACTTTTTGTTGTAAAGAGCAAAAACTGTATTTCCATCCTGATTATAACTGCATAATAACTATACAGGCATCAAAAGGAAACAAATCAATACCACATTTAGATACAGTTGCATATTTTTGATATTGTGTAAATGAAATATTTATCGATAGCACATTTTCGTAAGAATCATACAAGCACTCAAATTTCCGTAAATTTAACAAATTCAAGTTTCAATTCCTTCGACAAGATTTAAAGAGTGTAATATCCGTGATGTATCAAGAAAAAACCCAGTTAATCCGCAATCATGGAGATTCATCGAGTCGGAGGAAATTCATTGCCACTGCTTCTCCAGTAGCCAATGCGAAGTTTATTCCTCATTTTCCGAAACCATAGGTAAATGTTTAAGCTATTAAAAGGCATGATTTAAAGATATGATTAGAGAGCACATCCCATTATAAAAATGAAATCTGGGAGACTGTCCGTAAGATAAGAGAAACGCTTCTTATCGCATCTCATCCCACATACTTCCCTAGATATTGATTGACAGTAACTACTGCTGTCAAACGTCGTGTCGTGTATGTCTTTCTCAAGTTGCTCAGTTGAGAGATTTGACGACAGGGGCTGTTTATTCTGGTTGCCAACTTAGAGCTGCATCTGGAATCCATCTTACTAGGAAATTTAAACCTCTGATTTATTTAGAATGCAGATCGCGGACGTAAGAGACTTAAGGAGGCATGATCGAATGATTTATTTCTTGGCTCAATATTTCGTTTCGTTAAACTCTAAAAGGAAGTTGGAATACGCGAATTAACTCTTAACGTTATAATAATAACGTTAAGAATGAATGAGATAAAATGTTACAAAATATCAAATAAATATTTATCGGCGTTATTTGGTGAAATTTCGTATTTCTAACTCAAAAATTACGGAAATACTTGTGCATTTCCACAAAAACCTTCCTTATGCTTTCCCAGTTTCGGCAGCGATGTACCATCATCAGAGGATCTGCTTCTGACCGAAACCAGTAAAGCAAAAGGAAAATCTTTTGTTTTTTCGTAATTTTTGAGTCACAAAATATCTATATTGGGACCGGTTCCAACTACTTAAGGGGTCTACACACCTTCGTTTATCTCTGCAGTTTATCACGTGTGACGTTATACTGAGCGATAAACTGAGAATTGCACAGTATAGACGGTTATCACGAAGATAAAACGTATGTGCATTCAGACCTTCTATTGCAACGATAACCTACGCAGTTTATCTCACAGTCAATTCAGTTGCCGTCCAGTTTTGCTTCTCTCAAGACTATATCCTTTTTTTTTAACGAGGAGAGAAACTTTTTTCTATAAAATTTGAAATGCATTTTCGTCCATTAATATAATTTATAGTTAATGAATTATAATTAAATAATGTTTTTAGCGTTAATTTCCCCATCTTGTAACTCATTCAGCAGAGGTAATTATTTTAAAGAAAGAAAATTTGGAACACGGCTGTTAATGAATTATAGGTTTTAAAACTCCATTAGCCGTCTTTGTCGGCGTTTCTCTTTCCCCGGTATTTGGAAGAAACAAGAAAGGAATGCTGAGCTTTTAAATACCCAAAAAGCTTATTCAAGAGCTAAGCTCCCGTCGTCAGGGGTAATAATATTCTTTGACGACGGGAATTTAGCTCTTCAAAGGCGCTATGGATATTTCAAAAGTGCGGCATTCCTTTCTTGTTTTCTCCGAATACCGGGGAGTGAGACGAGGAACGCCGACAAAGACGGCTTTTGGAGATTTAAAACCTCTAATCTAATGGTAAGCACTGAGCAAAAGGCTTCTTTGCGGATACCAATCTTGGCACTAACGCTCTATACAATCCTACAAGGGGTCAAAGCTGACCAAATTCTACGAGAAATGCCGGTCATCAATTTTTCGTAAAAATCTTCAACTTCAAGCCAATCCTGAACCAAAATGAGCAAAATCACCGGGTAAAAAACGATGCAGTATTATAAACCTAATTCATATGCTTCAAAATACTTGATTTGAATGATTACAGTTGAATATTTGCATTATTTATACAAAAAATGGCGAACCCATTATGTGAAAACCCTAAAGTGAGGAAAATAGTAGTGATGTACAACGATGTACACAAGCTTAATTATACCACAATGTTCCTTGAAGCTTTTTAAAGAGGAACCTGAAATAAAATCCTGCGACAATTTCCGACGCCGATAAATGAAGCGACTTTCCGATGGCGATGTAAGAGTCATATCCGCGCGGCGGAGCGCCACCCTCTGCGGCGTTTTTACCTTCTTCCAGCTACACAGCTGCGATTACGCGACAAACTGCTCTCTTTTTCTGTCACCCATAGAACATTATTTATTTTAGAACACTCTTGAATGTAATCTGTCGAAAGTGAAGAGAGAACTTAAGAAAAATCGTACGGAACTTGGGCAAAACTGAAGGTATCCCGCACAACTCCAGTCTTTCAATACCAGAAAGACGGCGGTGGTCATTTACCACCACTGTGACCACTTTTCAGCGATTAACTTCAAAATGTTTTCAGTTAAATATTTTTAAAATTTTTTAAAACTCTTTAACTTTGTATAATACCGTCCCTAATTTAATAAGAACGAATTAAGATTTTGTTAACGCTAATGTGGTAATTTTTACATCATGTTATATCTAGGAAGGCTGGTGGTCATTTGACCAGCTTCTCTTTTCCAGACAAATATTTACCCTTTTCTCCGATTTAAAAAAAATATTTTCCTGCAGATGTTTACATTTAAATAATTTATTACATTAATAAACATATAAATGATAAGGAAAGGGTTGAAGATGACTTGGCACATAAGGGCGTGGACCCAGGAAAATTCCCAAGGAAAAATGGACTTGAAAAAAGACTGACAGGGCCGGGAATCGAACCCGGGATCTTCTCCCCAAAACGGCTTGCTAAAATCTGGTCGGGTAGCTTAGATGGTTAAGGCAACCTCCCGGTTAGAGGAAGATCCCGGGTTCGATTCCCGGCCCTGTCAGACTTTTTTCAAGTTCGTTTTTCCTTGGGCCTATAAATGATGTTTTAAAGGACTTGAGTTGGGCGTGATTATTATTCAAAGTCCTGTATAGTGAAAAATAATAAACTACTCGCTGTACCTAGAAATTTGTTTATAAGCAATCGATAGATGGAAAAAACAATAATTTAATGTTGCTATGAGTATAAAGCATGTATGAAATGAATAATTAAAGGCCTCCAAGATGCAAAGAAGCAATAAAATGGGTATTGAGAAGCGAAGTGGTCAAATGATCACTTCCCGTCGTTCTAGGTAGAGGGAAACTCCTGTCCTACTTGTTGAGGAAGGTCTGATAGCAGGGGGCAGGGGATACTGAATAGGTGTATGTTCGTAAGGTTGTAGTGCTTTTGTATATGTTGTGATATTGAGGCCTGACGGTGACTATATTTAGTAGAAACAGACTATAATAAAAAATGTTTGAAAAATTATAATTTAGTTATTTCTACCATTGTTATAATGAAGGAGTTTCACCAAGTGACGGCTTCCTCAATCAGTTCTAACTCTCAAATACCAAGAGGTTCTTAGAAGGTCCCCAGATTGACATTTTTAGTGATCCTGCTTTAACTATGACAAACATATTTTTCTATATTTTTATATTCATCCCGTATAAACTTCAATCGAAATAATATAATTAAACTTATATATAACCCCCTCATAAAAACCTAATTTAAACAAAAGACTATTGAGTTCCAAGCTGGACCATGCTTGGTACACTATGTTACTAATGCCATTGGCCCCAACTAAAATTGTAACATGTGCTGTAGCGATGGTAAAAGATAAATATGGTAAAAGATGAATATGTTCCATATATTGTGGATAAATTACATATAGGAGAACCTGGGGCAGAGCGGGGTACCAAGCTGCCCTACCTAATATAATGGGACTCACAGGCAGTATTACACATTAGGAATTGAATCTTCAGATGCGATCTGTCGAAAGTAAAAGAAACAGTGTAGTACGGGGATGGAGAAACTAATTGAACTATTGAAATTCTGTGTACTTATTGCTGCTGTATGACTTGCCCAAATGGATCTACTGAAGCTTATTCAATTTTCAACTTTTTAAACGTCAAACATCATCGCAGAGATATGCGGTTCTCTACATTTACGAGTAAACATATTAAAAAACTACTTTCTCGTTTTTTGAACTTGAAATAAAGTGAAAGCAATCTTTCAAAAGACGTTTAAAATCACGAAAAATGGCAATTATTTCGGCGTGATTTACTCGCTTATTATAAACAAATTCGAACTGTTAAAAATGCCGACTATTTTAAAACCTTACTTTGCATAGCGATTTGAAAATTTGAGGGGTCAAGGATCAAAATCTGAGGTAAAGTTGCGTATAATTTACCACTGTTTTCACCAACCGAGACAGAATATGGGGTGTCGTCTTACTACTGGATACATTTATCACTCGTTTCATTACTCCTCACATACAAATTTTCAATATACTTCGGTATACGGGGGTTATACGTGCTCGTAGATTTCAGTTAACCAAGGTATATTGCCCCATGTCTCCGTAGATTTCGAACATCCCGTAAACGTTTTCCGGAATGTTCTGCAGCAGCGGGCCTTCGTCTTCCCCATCAACGTAAAGGTGTAGAGCTCCAGATGGGGTCCTCTTGATCCCAAAACGATGACCAACCTATGCAAAATAACATAAGTGTTTAATCCTTTGACTGTCTAGTTACTTGGAAAAGTTTTTGAAGCATTTTCGGCTTTTTTATTTTACAATTTGATTATACAGGGTGTCCCACAAAGTAGTGGCAATCAAAAGCACAGGGGTAGAACTCCTTCTGGGCCATCCGGATGACCTCACTTTGGTTGTCCAATTTTTATTCGTTTTAGAGTTAAAAATGTTTTTCGTATTAAAAAAATGTGACTTTCGGAAAAAAAATCGTCATGGCAACCTTAAATAATTAAGATACAGAGTTTGTCTTTTTCTCTAGAATAACTGAATAATTGCTGTAACCGACGCAAAAGCATTTGTTGTCACATCTACTTCCATTCAGTCAGAATTAAACTTCTAATAAAAAAACTGTGACGTCATAAATTTGCTCAAGATCTCCGAGGCCAATTTAAAAATCATCAGAAGAAAATATTTTCGGTGACTACTTTATAAACTTGCCCAATTTATTAGCTGTTTACCACGAAACTTTTATTGAGCTATCTTTACGGCAACATACTTTAAATTAGATTTAAAACATAGGAAGTCGAACATTTTCAGTTTTAATGGATGAATTAAAACCTCATTGTAACGTTTACATATTGATTATATAAATGGATTGATCTGAACCAAAATAGATTTATTTACATTGATTGATAAGATTTGCAGTTTTACTTATAACTGTAATTATTAGAATATTTATGAGTAAAGTTCTCACTACTATTACACGAGAATACCGATTAGCATATTTATTTTAAAGATTGGATTAGACAGATAGAGATAAGATTTTTAAGAAAGATAATAAAGTAGTATTGTTAAAAGTGCTTCGACAGCTTAGGTCATTTCGCACATTGGCTCCCACCGGGAATCGAACCCGGGACCGCTTTCACCAAAGGCAAACGCGCTGTCCACATGACTATCCGGGAGCGAAAGATAAAGAAAGGTTTGATTACAATGATATAGAGGACTTACCTGAATTTGGTCGAGATTTATCTTATTTCCAAGCTTGTACTCCGCTCCGTTGATGTATGAGTTAGCGTGGTAAAGCAACCAGGTAGGTCTCAGATGAAAATGTACGAAAGAGAAATTTGAATCAATTCGAATTTTAATCTGTTTGTATATTGTTCTGCCCGAAGGCCTATTGGTACATCGTACATCTAACATTAGCTACCAAGGGTAGCGGGAAATGAGGCTAACTAGGCAGCATGAGGAGTGAGGTAGTTTGCCCTTGCTTTCCTCGCCAAGTCAAAGTGCTGTAAATTGAATATGCTTACGTAATAATAATACTAATAATAATAAAGGGTCTTTATTCGGGCGGGATTGAGACTAGAAAGTCTCTTTTTACATCTAACCCATCGTCATACGAGAAACAGAAAGAAAGTTCTAGCTATAGAAAACTAATAAGTGGATTAAAAAAAAACCTAAGCTGAGGGCTCAAAAAAAAATTCCACAGCAGAAAAACACTCACAGGAAGGTGAGTGTGAAACACCTGCGAAACCTACAGATAGAAATATATATTTTGTGATGAAGGAGAATGAAAAGAGGTTTGAAAGACAAACAGAAAATAGATAAAAAATATATAAAAAAGACAGGGGAAAAATACATATTCATTTCAAGCAATCAAATCAAATAAAACATCTTCAAAAATGACACTAATTATAGACGAATTCAAAATAAACATTATCAATAGGAGATATATCTCAATGAAGGAGATTAAATTACAATCAGTAACACATACAAATTCTAGATAAAAAGGTCTAATACACTAAGATGATAAAAAAAGAAAATGTGCGAATCAAAATGACATTGAGAATAACACCCTACTTATCAATCCTTAATTAGTACCGCTATTCAACGTAACAACAATAGCTTTCATCAAAGCCATTAACAAGAATTCCAGCATTAAAAATGGCTAAGAACGATTTCCATCAACAAAGAAACGGGAAATGCAATATCTGAGTGAGAATTTTGTAAGGACCGATTCACTTCATTGATAAAATATGATTAAACAACGCGCTCAAAAGATATCAGTGATTCCGAAAAAATGAATATCAAGGTTTATTAATAATAATTCCGTAATAATGACGTGAACCACCGAAATAGTTGCACGTTTGTGTCTACGATATTATTTTAATAATAGAAAAGAAAATAATGACTAAACGAATACAATTTAATACAAAGGTTAGCTATAAAAATAAGCGCTTTTTCACTCAAGGGGGTCATTTTGTTGAATTTAGGATATACTGAAGGATCTGGTGCTATTATAGAACTTAGGATATGCTGTCTCATAAACAGACCCAGACTTTCCAGATAATAACATCTTAAACTACTGTAAGGAAAAATATTGGAAAACGACAGTTGATGAATTGAGCATTGGTGGCAAACCTATGGCACGCGCACTCAAAGTGGCACGAGAGAGAATTTTATTGGCACGCAGAACTCTCACAACACTATCTTTTTGATATATGCTTGACTTATAAGAGGAATTAATTATTAAATGCCAATCAACGGTTATTTAAGCCAATTACAGGATGTTAATTCTATCGTTGACATTACAAAATGCAGTTGCCCATTTTCCTGCATGGTTATCCCCCGCATTGGCACGAAAGTCCTTTACATACATAAAATATGGCAATTTTGCAGCAAAAAGTTCGCCAACGCGGAATTAGAGAGTTAATAATCTCCTATAGCCGCCTTTGTCGACGTTCCTAGCCTCATAACCGGCATTCAAAGAAGGCAGAAAGGATCACCGTTCTTTTAAGAATACCCAATTTACATTTTAATAGCTACGTTATCTACCTCGGGGGGCATAAAGTCCATTATTGCCCATGAGGAAGATAGCATCGCTATTGAATTGTATGATCCTTCCGGCTTTATCCGAATACAAGTGAAGGAGGTGAGGAATGCCGACAAAGACGCCTATTGGAGATTTTTAACCCTCCAAATCTATACCACTGATGTTCGGCAAGGATTAAGTCAACAAGAGAAGTTTACAGCAAAGTTGACGCAACATTTATTGACAAGACTGATTCCATCAAATATTTACCTTATTAAGTTCATATGCGTTGGGATTCCTATGTCCTGCGGTGACGTAGAGGTGAATCCAATCCCTACGAAGTACCCAAATTTTCCCTTAGTTTTGTTGTCCACTCTTATCTCGAACAACTCGTTCGTCTTGACAGGCCGATTGGTGAAGACCACGGAATTGAATCGATCTTCAACGCTGTAAAAATTCGATGAGAATTAATGAAAGCTATAAAATAAATATCATACAAACACAAAAATCTCACACTCACATATTTTACATAATACGTAATCTAATATTTTCCTATTAGAATTCAGCGTGTGGCCATTACGAAAAAAATTAGTCAGCTACCTCAATAATGGATAATTTTTATGAGAGATATTCTTTAGCACCGGTAAGTAGAGAAGAAAGATTAACGGTGTATCAAGATTCGGATACAATTAAGAAATGATGCGATGAATGTCAATTCGAGATTAATCTGGACATATGCTTTGTGGTTAACTTCTTTGAAAGAACATCTATTGCTAATGATCATTGTATATATCTATTATATATAGATGCTTCTCCGGATTCATTCATATATATAGATAGGTATATAGATAGGGATATAGATAGGGATATCGATAGGGATATACATAGATAGGATACAAATTCACAGCCTTAACCACATGCGTCTTCGACTTGAAATTTTTATGAAGTGTTTGCATAACGTATAACCACCAGAAAAATTGCGATTTTGAACCTCGGTGTCATGGGTTCGATTCCAGAGGGCCCCAAAGTCCCGATTTTTCCCGTTTAAATGCATTGCTTTGAATTTCGGGAATTTTTAAAAAATACTTACCATCACATGATAAGTGCATGAAAAAAATTATGAAAAACTACCCTTATGTGTTTAATATGGGAGTTACATTTACCGCCCGGCATCGAACCCGGGTCTATCTGGCGATACATCCTATGCAGCACAATAGAAGATCACCATCTCTACCTATGTGTGAAAATTCAAGCAGGAATATTTGCTGCTACTGCCTCAAACGACGTCCTACTTTTCACATATATTCCTTAGGTGAGAAATTGTAATGTGCTCTGGCACCGAACCCAAGAATAGCATGGTCATATATAATTTTTTTTCTTAAACGGATTCTTAATAAACATCTTTTAGCTGAGCGAGAACTTCCTAACATTTCGATGACTGCATCAAAAACAATAATGAAAAACTACCTCAATGTACTTTAAAGGGCAGATTTTTGCATCGTCGTAGCATCGAACCCAGGATTTTTTCCGTGAAAGTCATTTATGTTTTCGATAGATCATGACCCTGTGTAGAACCTCCTTCAGTTATGTTTCTCTACCTATCCGGGAAGTATTTTTTTTTAATTCCCGAAAATCAAAGCAATGCTTTTAAATGGGAAAAAATCGGTTTTTTGGGCCCTCTGGAATCGAACCCATGATACGGAGGATCAAAATCGAAAATTTTCTGGTGATTACACGTTATGGCCTCTACGTTGTAAAAATTTCAAATCAATGACGCTTGTGGTTTTGTCTGTGAATTAGTATCCTATCTATCTATATCCTAGATGAATCCGGAGAAGCATCTATGTATAATAGATTTATCAAGAAGGGTTAGAGTATTAATCTCTTTCGGATAAAGAGATCGAACAAACCTTAGATCTAACTAATGTAAGATGGTTGGGAATTCCGTAATAATAAATACAGGTACCTACCAAGCGTATATTTTTTCTCACAGGGGGGGATAAGTTACATGAAGATAAAAGACCTTAAACAGGGAATACTGAGTCACATGAACCTACGGAAGGCTAGAACCCTTTACTTAATGGGAAGGAAAAATCAAGAGATAAGTCTTGTCCTAGACAAGATGCAACCCACTCAAGTTTCCTCACTGTCCGTCCGTTATTGCTGATGACCACATTACGTCCGCATTTTGGGTAAAATGTGAGTCGATCCTTGTACTCCTCCCGCGTGTTGCTCCGCGGGTCCTCTAGAGCAAAGAAATATGAGAACAGTTTCAGAAATTGCAGAGTAATAATGTAACTATGTTAACGAAGTAGAAGGGAAATAGAGACAAGGCTGTTAATGAATTAGAGGTTTGAAAACTGCAATTGCTGTCTTTGATGACGATCTGTAGATACCTCGTTACCACCGGTATTCGAAAACAACAAGAAGGCCCGGATTATCAACTTTCTAAGAAACACTCAATATACATTACAATAGAGATGCTATCATCATCAGCGTACGCCTAGTACTCCTCTACCCCTGATGATGATAGTATCTCTATTGTAATGTACATACATAAAACGGGTGTAATCAATTTAAGTTTATATGAAATAAAGAACAAAAAAATAGATCGGGAGCATACGCAAAGAACAACTCTTCCTCAATAAGAGTATATGTATATTATATAACATTACAAATAATAAATATAATTATAAAGTACTAACTAAAGTCTCATTCAGGAGATAGGCCAGATACCAACTATGAATGAAAACTTCGATATTTATCTCTATAGAGAAATAGGCGTATGGCGTGTTTTAAGCGTAACATAAATTTGACTGCACGAGCAAATTTCTCTGAGGTTACGCTCCATTTAAATATTTTTTCTTTAAAGATTAAAAACTATTTTGAGTACTTTAATTCAACAAACAACAGTGAAATAAAAAAAACGTGGGGTCCTCCGAAGACCACACCTTGCTAAACAACGTCGACAAACTAGGCTGCTACTGTTTCTTTCCTCTTCCAATACACCTACTACCATGCGCCTACGCAGAAAGTGTATCACTCTCTCTTCATTTTCAGGTTCATCTCTCTCTTCCTGCTGGGATAAAATTGAAGAAATACGCATCTCATCACAACCAAAAACTTCCTTTATTTCCTGATAAATATTAATTGGTAGGATATATCATTTTGATTTTTTCATATTTTCCCCCATAGGTTTAGTAAATTTTATTTTTGCTTGTTATTAATATTTTTTTATTTTTCTGTAAATTTCTTCATTTGTAATTTATGTAATTTTATAATTGCAATTCCTATATTGTTATTTTTACTGTGTTTTCGCGTTTTTTCATCCTTCTTCTCTGTGGGTGTTTTCCCGCAACGAGGGTATTTTTTGTCAATCCACAGTAGCAAAAATGTTTTCGCACACTCCACTCTTTCTTTTTGTTTCAATTTATGTATACAAATTATGCCGACATACGAGGTTAGGTGAAAGAGAGGCACACATGGGACTAACCTAGCCAATAAAGGTCAAAATAAGTAAAAGTCCGCTTACCGTATATAATTCCTTGGATACTGACAATCTGCTTTCCATCGCAGTAGAAGATTTTCTGTTTCAAGTCCACCACGACACTCTCGACCTCGTTTTCCGACAGTTTGCTCGCCACGAAGTCAGTGACCCACTTCCCGGTAGCATTCTTCCTACTTCTGATGGAGAGGTCCAAAGACTGGTGCCCACTTCGAGATCCGCTGCACTCAGCAGAGGATTTTGCTTCGGACGCCGACTGGAGCAATACAGCCAAAACGGATAAGGTCCAGAGAGTGCTGGCGGTCCCCATGTCGATCTTAGAGTCTTAAAAATTCGATGCGAAGCTCTTTTAAGTCTGAATGACGTTTGGCCATTCCGCGCCTGTATATATATCCTTCGACGTCCCCTCCACGCTTGATCGGATTTCCTATTGACGATTCCCTGATGATGGATATCTTCCGATGATGACCACACTTGGGATTTTGTGCGGAAGAAAGGCGGCCTTGTATTTGAGAGAGTGATCGCGCAAGGACAAACCTCTCGATTAGAGGAGCTACGAAAGGGGTTAAGATAGAACAAGGCTTTCTTTCAGGAAAGTCCAGGCGGCTAAGAAGATGGATATGTGGCGTCGAGAGGGATGGATTCAATTTGGAGATCGAAAAAATGATTATCGAAAATGAGAACGAGTGAATAACGCGGTCTTTCTGAGGAGGCGGTCGCCGTTTGTGCCCTTGACAGTGTATCGGTGGACATTGGTTGTTAACTCTTGCAGGAACTAAAAAATATTCACCAGTTTGCCTTTTTAATTTTTTAAGTACGTACTCCCACGCCCAATATAACTTTGAATTTTTTTATATTGTCAAATATATACGTCTTGTTACATGATTTTTAGTTTTGTATATTTTTTGATACAATATTATTTAAAATAAATAGGCGGTGGACACAAAATGACGTTCCCTTAGTCCAGTCTGTAACCATTTTCTTATTCTAAACATATCATTCTTTCATGCGATGTTATTATTAATGTTAACATTTATTAGTTACGTTCTAATTAATTAATTTAGTTTAAAATTTATAAAAAATAATCTTTGTTCTCTTCTTCCAAATTGTAATATTAAATATAGATGTACACTTTTCCACATTTACATCCACACACAATTATTTTGATAAGTCTTGGTTTCTCTATCCCAAATAAAAAGTGGTTTTTATTTCTGCTTATTATACAAAGAGAAACTGAGGTAAAAACAATTATATTGAATTGGTAGAGAATATTAGTAGTTATAAAAATGATCACAGGTGAAAAATTTGCGACGATGTTTATTTTTGCAGAGCTACTGCTGCCTTTATCGGCGAAGTCCCCCCCCCCCCCCCTTACCTCTGATGAAATTATCAGGAGGTGCTTCACCGAGGCAACACCAACAACAAACACACACAACCATTCCTGATCTGATGATCGGAAAAGTCCGATAGCGTATCAGGAATACTATCCACTCGGCCAGCAAGGCCATTAAACTTAAACTTAACATAAACTCTTAAACTTTCAGTTGATATTATATACATAACAAAATATAAAATAGGCATAAAAGCAAATAGCAACTCTTTTTAATGGGAATACATTTATATTATATAATGTTATACAAAAATAAAGCTTTTATAAAATTAAGAAGTGAAGAATAACTCCGGACGTGATAGTAAGTCTGATGGTTTTGAGGGGTTAAAACGACTTAGAAACCACCATAGAAATACTAATTTGAACGAAATGCGGCTCGCAGAGCATATGTGGGGATTGAGAATCACAAATCGAATACGCTGAAAAGCATGTTTTCTTGAATAGCAACGCCTACGAAATCACGAAGATGCATGTTTTGTTTCGCAGTTTAGCTGTCGTCAGTCCATTGAGTGGTTTGACGCAATCCCCCAATCATGATGCAAATCTGCCTTCCCATCCAGGGTTGCCAATTTTCACGGTTTTGCCACAAGATTCCCGGAATTACTCAATGTTGTTTCAAATCCCCTGCCTCTTGGCGTTTTTCTGCCGCCTTTACTTCAATGCTTTTAACTTGTAATTTGCACAACAATTGACCGACTTGCAGCAACTTTTTACGACATATTTTCACTCATTTTTTAACGCCAACAGTTCCCCCGATGTTCAACCTTGTTTGAAAATATTTGGAAGATCCTTGAGACTCTGACTTCATCAACTGATTTCTATGGTTACTACCTAGTAGACCCTATAAGCTTTCGACCTGACAGGCTTACACAATGTATAAGCCTAACAGGTTTATACGATTATGTTTATAAGGGTATAGAGTTATTAGGTGATAGTTGTAATAAATGCATTGGAATTAGGGGAGATTTAACGACATATTTATAAACTAGGAGACGATCATTATCTCCCTAAAATTCCGTGGGAGACTAGTCTTTCTCAATTATTTGTTGCAACGTATATATTTTTAAACTCAAATCAAAAAGGTAGTGATTAATCTCGCAAAATAAGGCAGGAAAGAAAATGTTTCAAAGGCTATAAAAGCAAATCTATTTTCTTCGAGCTCATGCTATGCAAATATAGAGTACGAAGTGGCCTGCCTAGAGAAAGATGGCTATTATAGTACCGCAAAGTAGAGAGCCTGCGTGAAAATATTCGCGCATCCCCTCCTCGGAGGGTTTTACCCCCACTCACGTAAACTCCTTACCCCGTGTACTCTAAAAAACAACCTTCACTTCCTCGTGGTTGCCAGCTGTCGCTAATCTTTGTCTTGTTTTTCTTCAAAACATGCCACACGTACACAGGTAATTTGTGAAATGAAAGAGTTCGTCAACACTGCTGTGTTTAGACGAGAGACACTGCATGCGAATGGGGAGAAGGGCATTCGAAGATGGGGTAAATTATCGATGTTCCACCCACTGTTACCGAAAGAGGCTCTTTACTATGCGGTACTATAATACTATATCGGTAATATAATAATATATCCTTGCTTGCTATCAGTTACCTCTGGCAGTCTTCCGTTGATTGGAAACTTGCGAATATATTTACTCAATGGAGAACGAATCGTTACTATCGATTCGAAATCGAAAAGAATCCCGAAGCTTCCTAATACTAATACAGAACTACGAATAAAACGAATGTTCTTTGCTCCATTTGAGGAGATAAGTGTTTCGATACTGACAGAGAACACTAGTTCATCAGGGTGTACTGCCCCATGTCTCCGTAGATTTCGAAGGCTCCGTACAGAACCTCCGGAAGGTTGGAAGCCACTGGGCCCTCGTCGTTCCCATTTATGTAGAGATGCAACGCCCCGCTCCCACTTATCATGATGCCGACACGATCACCAACCTAAACGGAATATTTATTAATTAAATTCTTATATACTAGCGAATTACCCCGTGAGAAATGACAGGATTGAAATAAAAGTTATGTATCAAAAATATAAATAACGCCGATACGATAATTAAATTAAAAATTTATTATTATTATTATTATAATGGGCTGTTCCTTGGAAACGTAAATTTTAATTTAATGCCCTTTTTTTGTTTAAAACATACCAAATTTAGAACCTACATTATAGAAGGTGATATTATTGTAAAAATATATAGATAAATTTCAATTTCCAAAGTTTACTTATAGTTTTATTGCCATTGAATGGCTCTTCTTCTCTATACATTTCTTATGAGCCTAATCTTTTCCTTATATTCATTAGTGAGTTGAGTTCTACAATCACCTTTGTCGTAAGAGGATCGTTTATGCCCACAAATTTACAAACATTTTTCTATTTATAGTATATTTATTATTATATTATATACTTTTAATATATTATAGAGATGCGGAAATTTGTCCCTTTTCGGAGAAGTTCTTGACAAATATTCACCTAACTAAAGAGACTTTGTTTTAGTTTATTTAAATATCTTTAATTTAGTAATTCTCTCACCTGTAGTTTGTCGATGTTTCTTTTACTTCCTTTGTGAAGAAGTGATCCGTTACTGTAAACATGATCGTGGTAGAGTACCCAGGTACCTCCCCTTAAATTGAACGAATGAACAATTTGTAATAAAATCTAAGCTATAAACATATTGATATCATTAATGCCACGCAAAAGCATCCAACACGAGAAGGACAAAATATTAAATTTCTGATATGAGTAGATAAGAAAAGTCGTTGGAAGTTTTATGAAAGAATTGATGTACAGTCCGTAAAAAATCGAAAGAATGTTATAGCTACCAGTGAATGCTATGCAGCCGGAGAGACAAAATTTTACAATCTGGCAACACCATAGATTTTAATCCCACGTTTCTTGAGATATCAGTTCAAAAAGAAGCGCCGGGTGTCTTAAATCGGACCCTCATTATGGTCCCGAAATCGGGTCCACTCTTTATTCATGTGTTTTAGCATATATGGAAGGGATATTAACAAAAGTTTGGTTTCTTAGCTTGGTGCTTCGCTTTGACGTTCCAATTTCTTAAAATGGGTGGGATAAGTTTTTCTTTATCTTATAGAGGTTACTATGAGTTTCCACTAATATGAATGCATGAATATAAAACCTTAAGTGAGCTTTACCTCAGATTATTTATGTGAGGAGGTATTTCAATGTCGAGTGGCGACAAGGCAGTGACTCCTATTCCCATGAAGTAACCCAATTTCGGGTTTTTACTGTCTATCCGCATTTCGAACAGCTCGCCCTTCCTCAGGGGTCGATTGGTGAACACCACTGAATTGAATCGATCTTCAACGCTGAAAAGAGGAAAGTTTCAATTAGCATTCCCGTTCTGATTTCCGTGTCCATTTTTATTGCCAATACAGTATAGCCTCGATGGAAGGACGGACACAAGAAAGTTTCCAAGTTCCGAGTGTTGAAAGTTACAATATATAAATAACTGAACATTAAGGTCTCCAAAATATTATTTCTATAATCATTAAAAACATGAATTTGTGAATAGCTAAAAAAAACTCTTTACAAATGATTTAAAATTAAATTAAATAATAAATATGATATCTTTTCAAGCTCAACTTTTTTGAAAGGAGCCATAATAAATGGATAAACACTCAATAACTTCCACAAATATATTTTTAAGTTGACTAATTTCATCAATGAATCCACATCTTCAGGCGAATCAGTGTATATATTCGTGTACGTCTTACACAGAAGTGCTTGAAGATGTCAATTAATTGACGAAACTAGTCACCTTAAGAATATACCTCGCTAAAACTCGCTTAGTAGAGTCCTCAGAAAGAATTTTTAATAAGAACAAACTAGTTTTCGTTACAGCGTAACACCATCAGCATAACATGATAACGAAACTGTCTACAACTAAATGAGTTTTACTTTCTCTACGATAATGAAGGAGTTCCACAAAGTAACACCTCAAGCTATTATGCATTTATATGATAATTCTACCCAGTCCCAGTCAGGTCTATATATTTCACCTCCTTTTACCCGTAAGATAATTAATATGAGCGTAAAAGCACAAACGCCGAGAAAAATTGGAATAAATTCGTGAACTCGGCATCACAATACTCACTTGAGTTTCTGCACCGTGCGTCCATTATTTGTGACCGCGGCGTTCTTTCCGCATTTTGAAAGGAAGACGAGTTTGTCGACATCCTCCTCTCGAGAGGTTTCTGAAATAGAAAGGGAACGGGTTGACATATCAAGGAAGTTAGATTTTTGGAAAAGATGCAGATGAATTTAGCGCTGCCGGTTTATGCGCACAAACTTACACAAATTTTTGCCATTTCTGTCTGAACTCTCTCAATTTCGACTCGAACACGATATACTATGATCAAAATAATAATCTTTATTCAATCTCCTATCTTTCGGTATTTATTTCGATTTCGCACCAACCTTTTTTTGATTCAATTCTACAAAAGAAAAAAATGTCTACAATCGATCAAAATGAACTTTACGTACATTTCTTATGAGAAATGATTCGAGTCGCCCAGAGTCGAACCGAAGATACTATGGACAAACAAATATCATACTCCATTGAAACTTTAACGCCTTTAAAAAATGTATAATTCTATTACGTCTAGCAGTGCATGAAATTAATGCTTGCAAATTTCTCCCATGTATTTCTTACGGGAGTTACTGACATCGGATGGATAAATATATGCACAACGGCAATTATTATATAAGACTAGTGAATTTCCCCGTCAAATGACGGAATTAAAATTAAATTTATTTACCAAAAATCTATATAATCCAATACGATACTGGATTGTTATCCTCTTTATAGTATTTGTTTATTTTGTTGTTAGAACAATATCGCGTTTGTATACATTGCTGTCTTTAGATTGATTTTGAAGGCAAAATTTTATGTTATTGAGAACGAAAACATTAATTATTTGAAATTATATTCACGAAGCGAAATTTTAAAGCAACGTTTTGGTAGGTGATATTATTTGTAAAAATTGCTGCATACATATTCTCTTACATAGCTGAATTTCAATTTCCAAAGGTTACTAATAGTTTTATTGCCAAAAACTGTCGGCTCTTCTTCCCCATACATTTCCCCACATCTTTTCCATATATTTGTATGAGAGTTGAGTCAACAATCATCTTTTTCGTTAGGGAATATAAGATTACGCCTTGGCAATTGAATACTTAAATTTGCGAGACTCCCTCCCCTCTCCCGTTCCGCGAATATAAATCTCGCATGCATTTCGAGCTATGGATTTGAATCTTTAGAACGACTCTTGGCTCATTTACCGCTCACTGTTCCGTGGATGCTCAAGACCTGCCTTTCGCCGCACTGGTGGACTTCCTGCTTCAAATCCAACACCACGCTGCCGGTCTCGTTTCGCGCGTCGTGGTTCGAGGAGAACGTGGTCACCCATTTCCCAGAGCTGTTTCTTCTACTCACGACTGTGAGGTCGAAGGAATTCCTCCTTTCCTCCACATTTCTGCATTCCTTACTGGAGCTTACTTCAGGTGCAATTAAACTGAATAACAATAGGGATGGAATCAGGCAAAGCAGCATCTTTCTTTGGATGATTTCAGGCGCACCCATATTTGGTTCTTCTTTCTGTATGTTCTGCTAGCTTTATGAGGCTTACTTAATGCAATCCTTAAAGTAATAATTATAATAATTTATTTATACATCTATTTGAAACAAAAAGTACATTTAAGTTCCCGACTGAACCCAAAATTACAAATTAAATGGAAAAAAGAAAAAAGTCAACCAAAGAAAACAGCTCCGTCCATAAATATATGTATACTAAATTAAAACAACGTTATAATAAACCACATCCGTATAACAATTAAAAACAAAAATCACCTTTCTAAAAGCATATTTCTCAACCAAAGATTTTTTAGAACCCTCTTAATGCTTCTTGCACAGTTGAAATAATGAACATCGCTCTGGGAACAATATTTATTGAACAATTTGGGGATAATATATTTCAGCTTTCTCTTACCATATCTATCATTTACCCTAATTTATCCCAACTCGATACCCTTCTGCAGTGTAGTATTTACATAGTAAAATTAAATAAAGTAGATATTTAGGTAATAATACCTACATTATATTTAGTATATTTAGTATATAAGTTTAAATTTTCATGCCAGTTTCACCTTTGCAAATATTTTTATAATAATTATAAAGTGATTTAAATAATTCATATGAAATATTATTATACATATAAGCAGAATGCATCACCGTGATGGGAATTTGACATCAATCCGTTCCCATAAAAAATGCCGTCACTTTGTGGCGAGAAAGAAAAAAAAATAATAATAATCTTTCTTTGGGCGAGATTGAGTCTAAAAGTTTCTTCTTCCATTCAACCCATCGTCCTTAATTGTAGACTAATTGAATTAAAGAGAATAGTATATGAAACAATTAGAAGAATCGTGGATGTAAAAAACTAAGAGATCCTTAGGAAAAAAGTCCACTGCAGGAAAACACCTACAAAGAAGGGGATGTGAAAAACCTGCGCAAACCTACCGATAGAAATAACGATGAGAAGAAAGAACATGACAATATATATAAATACACTACCAGTAAGTACTTGCATGCGATACATGAATAAGAATCGCTTCACGTTTAAATAAATGATAGCAATATACATAATAACGTAAAATAAAGAAAAAAAGAACAAAGTACATGGATTTGCATTCATTAAGTACAAACAAGTAGACCAAGAGCATAGCAGTTTGATTACTGAAACACAATGAAATTTACTATAATTTTGGTATCCCATGCTATAAGTATGCGTAGGAACTAATAATGTTGAGTATATGCTTAAAATGTATAGATTATCTATAAATATGGTATGTAACTAATAATGTTGAGTATATGCTGAAAATGTATAGATTATCTGTAAATATGGTATGTATGTAATAATATATCAATGATATGCCATTGGCTTTAATAACCTAAAAACATTCATGCTAACCGAAAGAGAAGGGATAATCTTTCTGATTTAATAAATAAATGCATAACAAAATGATATTTTCAAGTACAATCCAGTTATTCCTCTCATCTCCGTCTATGATAAGGGCGCGTAAAAAGTAAATTTCACGAATATAACCGCTCCCTCTGTTTTTAGGACGAAAAATTCGGAAGAAAGGGGCGGCTATTACCAAGTAAATACGGTATTTTATAGAAATCTTTTTCTAATATTTAGTGCGAAGTATTTTTACAATTCCAAAATTTTCCAATTTATGGAATTCAATAAAAAACTGGATATAATTGGTCTTCGAAGCAGTAGATGATAGAGGAAAAATGTTTCTAATACTAACCGAATAGCGGTTGAAGTATAAGGCAGCTGGGGTTCCTTAAGATTTTGATTCCAGCGCAGCTTACAACACGAGGGAAGGTTATGATACCTCGATCCTCTTGCAGTGTAACTTCACGTTTTAAATCCAAATGCTTTTATAGCCGAAACTGCCGCCCCATCCTCTTTCTTTTTAATTTAATTCCCTTCTGAACGCGTTAATTCTCGTCGCTGCAATTAATAACCCGCTTGATCGTATAATTAGCGGGAAAGAGCATCGCTCTGCCTTCTCCGCGATAATGCACGTGGAAGCCATATCTGCATCTTAAACCTTACGAACTGTAACGAAGCCTCTTTGATGTTTCCCCTGTTAAATTAAAGATGAAGGATAAGCATCCAAAGCAATTATATGATGACTCAGGAAACGAAGTAATTTATTCTGAATATTTATTCGGGACTTTTTATGTCTGAGCGGTACTTTGTTCCTCTACGAAGTGGGATTATTACAGTCGCCTTCCTTCTAATGCATAAACGTGACTCGTGGTTCTCTCTTGCAGTGATAATCACACTTCGACCTCATAGTTACCTCACGCAAGATACTTTGTTATCGAAATATCCAAACGATTCGTAAGCATCTTTCGCCAACAGAAGCTGCAGTTTTCAACATTTTCGATATCAAAAACCTATGCTGATGTCTTTAAAGTGTAAAAAAATATAAGAACAATGTTTAACTTAAAATTCTGGAATTCATGCTGACCGCAATTGAAAGAGTTCAAAGTTAAGCTATTTCCCTCAGTATATACATGGGAAACCATTCTTAAAATTAAGGACAACATGGGACCTATGACTCTAAATGTGAATAGACATAATTTCTCTATCAGTTCAAAAAATGACATTTATATGCAAGCAAAAAGAATGGAATTGAGTGAACAGGGAGTTCATGCTAAAGTTCAAGTACACGATAAAGTGCTGAAGTTCATAAAATATAAAGTGGATATAAAATTGTTTACGGGAAAGCTACAACAGTTGCTTGTTAAGGGTCCTTCTACTCGGTGGATGAGTACATGCAATGTGTAGAATTGTAATTATTGAAGCAATTTTAATAACCTTGGTGGGCCTTACCACAAAAAATTATATATACCAACACCAATGTACAGATCCAGGTCTCGAATACCGACTAATTGGAATTTGTCTATCAAGTCTTCGATCTTGAGTTCCTTTGACTGACTATTTTTTACTAAAATTGACCATTCTAAAAATCTGAAGATAAGCAAACTATATTTAATAAACTGATTCAGAGTAAAATTCTAACTCTTACTTAATGAGAACATTTCAACTCTATAAACAGCCGTTCCTTTGGTGTTTACAAGCCATCTGGATTCCTCGGATTCAAAGAACGCGTGTGCTTTCCTAAGTTCCCAATCTAGTCGTGTGAGGTCTCTGACGGGACGCTGGCTAACAGAGACGCCCTCGCTAAAGATAGAAACTGAAAGTTTCTGCGAGAATATTTGAAGGAAATTATGGAAAATGTACTCTCTGAGACGAAGATATTGCAGAAATATTTTCTGAAAGATTAACATTCTGCGGATCATTTACAGACAAGAGTTCACCATTGCCAAAAAATCAATACAGGTTGTTACATAGTCGTAAAATTGCATATTTACGATCCACATTTTCCTTGCAAAAATGTGATAAATGTGTAACATTTCGCAAATTAACCAGTGAATCAAAAGACATATAGTATTTTTAATATGCTTCAGCTTTTCCTACTGCTGAGAATAAACAAGTTATTATAATCATATAAATGGTAATTATGTGGCTATAAACATCGTGTTATTCCGCAATAATTATCAATTGCGAACATTTCAGTGTTATGTTTACACTATAACCTATCTAGTTGAAAGTGAACATCATCAATATTATGAAATAAATATAATAACTTTCATCTGTTTCCGTGGTGTAGTGGTTATCACATCCGCCTAACACGCGGAAGGTCCCCGGTTCGATCCCGGGCGGAAACAAATTTTTCCTTCATTTTCTCCTAATTAACGCAGCTTGTATAACTTAAGTTAGCGAAAGAAACAACTTATTAACAGATTCTTCAAATGATTCTCGTAAAACCAATATTATATATTGATCCTAGAAATTCCTTTATGTAAACGTTCTACGATTGTCAGTCCTTACTGTCCTGAAGACCATCGGTACCTCACCCTGTCTAAAATTAGCAACCAAGAGCTACTATGGGGGAAATAACCTTACTAAGTAGGATGAGGAGTGAGGTAGTTTGCCATTGCCCCCCTCACCAAAGCACAATACTATAAGCGGAGCATGTCCACGTAATTGAAGCACAATGACTCTACGAGAAACATTTTTCTGGTATTAAATTAGGAGATACCTTAATTAGTACCACTATTCAGTGTGCTCATACATCAGAAGTTTTTATTATAGCCATGATCAACACTGCGACAAAAGAAAATGATAAGTATATTTTCTCTATACTATATTGACAAATTATATATATCCCATCCATCAGTATATTGTAGCAGAATCCATATTATCACAAATAGGGCATTTGTTCTTCTGTTTATTTTACCTGTAAATACTATATGCAGTTATTATCATCCTTTACCTTGTATTCATTCTCTTTGTTTCAAGGTTACCCACACATTTCGCAAGTTTTCACCTCCCTTTTTTCTGCGGGTGTTTTCCTGAAGTGAAATATTTTTAGGTGATCAAAATCTACCCAGTTTTTATTTACTTCGTAAAACCATTCTTTTCTTCGATATTTCCTCTATATTTTGGTATTGATTAAAAATATGGTTAATAAGGTCTTTGTTAAGGCGAGAGTAAGACTGAAAATTCTCTTCTTCCACCTAAAATTTCGTCAGTAAAAACATAAGTAATGTTTAGGTGAATAGAGATGGTGTGGAAACTTTAAGTAGGAGCGGGTGTAAGAAAAACCTAAGTTAGCATCTCAGGAAATAAGATCCACTGTGGGGAACACCCACAATGAAGGGGATGTGAAAAACCTGTGCGAACTTACTGATAGCACAAGTTAAAAGATGTAAAGGAAAGCTTTGTATAACACGGAAATTACTAAAGCAGTAATATAATAAAATTACCCAAAAAAATAAAATCAGAAAAAGAAAAAGTTGCATTAATATCGTACACTACGAGAAAATAATAAATATTACAAATATTTACAATATAATATTTTGAAAAATTAAAACTGTTAAGGAAATTAAACATACCTACTAAATAAGTCATTTGAAAAAAAAGCAGTTAATTAAACCTGAAAATTAATAAATACGCATTGAAAATGTTGGATAAACAGAAACTGGCAATATTTTGGGACAAGTATAAAGATCTATGCATATCATTCCTCATATTTTTATTTTCATCTATATTTTTAATAGACAGTGGTTGAAAAGAAGGAGGGACTTCCTTGTCCCAATTTCACCTGATAAACACGTGTGCATTTATGTATCTATCATAACCCTATGGTCGCTATACCACCGCCGTATCTTAATCCTGATGTTCTTTCGGAAACACTTACAACCGTGAATCGATACAATTTTTCCTATCGAGATAACCTCACATTACTTGCTTACGTACGTATGTAGTTGATTTAGACATCTGGCTGCTCATGATCGGAGCCCTTGGGCGTTACGCCACTGAAGCATTTTTTCAATTCAATGGAATTAGAATCTATTGAGTGCAATGGCGGCCGACGATTTTCCTATAGAAACAATTGACTGAGGAATAAAGCATCGGAGCCCATAGGAAACACGGGCATTCACGTTCCTCATCGTATTGGTTTCGAAAGAAAGTAAAGACGAAGAGATTGGTATTATCGTACCTTATGGACAATAGCCAAAGTAGCCAATCCTCTCGTATTATGAAACAATCCCGGATTTTGATATTACGTCCCGAAAGGTGAACGGTCCTAGAAAATAATGCTTATTCGATTAGTTTATTTTACGAAAAAATAATCCTTGATGACACAGGCTGACAAATTTTAACTTTTTTTCAGTAACATGAATGGTAATAGCAGTTCTTAAACTATTTTTGAGTCGCTGATTATAGATATGAACTCGAAAAAGTCCTGTCATATGCGGATTTTCGGTTAAGGTGACTTTTACCTATTTTCTTATCTGTTTTACCTCCTTCCTCCTATCCACTTCTCACACCATGGTTAAATATACTAGTTACATACCATTAGAAGGGTGTCCAGGACTTAAGAATAAGCAATACACATAACCACTCCGGTTCTTCATTACCTACTAGGAATGACGCATTTCCCGATTTCCCGATGAACATAAGAGGATACTGAAAGAATGTTTACAGCTGGAAATGGGAACCCATTGACGGATACGAGGGCCATAGGGCCGAAGTTGGAGCACACACACAGAACCGTATTTTGCCTAAAAATAGACATGGGCTCTGAAATGAAATAAAATTGTATACTAAAATAAAGATCATTTTAATAGCTTTAAGATGAGTGTTTGTGATGCCCTGTAAGTTTAAAACCCTTTGAGAAATGAGCGTTTTAGTGAGCTTTCGGGCACCGAAATCCACACTTATTTGGGGACCTTGTCAACTTGCCATTTCATTGCTATTGGAGTTCAGTCTAGGAGTATATAATAAATGTAAATATAGTGAAATAATGAACTGATAAAGGGTTTAGATATAAATTTAGGGTGTTACCAACCTAAAAATATAAAGATAAAAATTAATGAAGAAACAACTTCGTTTTTTTATGTTTATGCGAAATTCTCGAAAGCTGTAGGTGGTGGACAATTTTCACAATCATGCCTTAATTTATCGCAAAAAGTACAATCAGAAACAAGTAACTACGTTAATGTTACCGAAACCTTGTCGATCTGTATTTTTACCCTCCGGGCGACAGAAGTCCTTAATGCATGAAAAATGAAACCAGCTGACATTCGTCGTCAAGTCCGTGAAATTTATGGTGATAATGTGATGAGAGATGGAATGGTTAGTAAGTTATATAGTTTGTGCGACAATTAAACGAAGGGTGAACGAATACGCAAGAGGAAGAGAGGAGGGGGCGGCGTTCTTTAATTAATGAGGAATTGGTAAGGAGAGTTGATGAAAAAATTCGGTAAAATCGCCATCCACCTTACAGCCCCGAGCTGGGACCTTCTGACTCCACCTATTTCTCAATATGAAGTGGTCCTTTGGCGGTGAAGCTACGAGAATAATGACGATTTGAAAAATGCAAAGAATCAATGGATTTCTTCAATGGTGGCAGATATTTGTGAAGCGGGGGTTCAAAAGCTAGATTTTTCATAAGGTAAATGCCTCAATAAAGGTGACAACCATTATCAGCTAACAAATCAGAAAAATAGTTTAAATTACCTATATCCTAATGAAAATAAAATTATTTTTGTACAGTCGTCTGACTTTTTATGCAAAAACTGTACTTACTTTTCAAAAAAACCAAGTGATTAAAATTGTCCTTTATAGCCATCTATTTTTAATATACATGCAGAATAAGTGGTGAAAGAAGCTTGGAAAGAAATACAAGGTGTCCGGGTTAAACGTATAATAATTCAAAATGTAATAACTTGAGATTTAATTAAGATTATTATCGCCGGTTTATTTCTAGTAGTATGGTAACTCAAAATGTTTTTTGAACAGTTAGTATACCTCGATATGAGCAGCATTAGTTGCAAAAATACATCTAATCTGTATTTCATTCTCTCCAAGTGTTTTGCTGCAATGCTGGCGTAACATTTGCAATAGTTGCAGGAATTCGACGGCGCAGTTCTGGTAGATCACGATTTTGTGTCTGGTACACTTGATTCTTGATAAGCACAAACAGAAAAAATCAAGTGGCCTCATGTCTGGATTTCTAACGGGCTAAATCGATGGACTACCTCTCCCAATCAAGCGATCTGAGAACTAATTATCCAAGAAATCCCTCACAAATACTGCATAATGGCAAGATGCGCCATCATAAAGCAAACATAAAAAACATTTTGAGTTACAAAACTTGTAGAAGCAAACCTTTAATAAATATCTCCATTACTTCTCAAGTTATTTAAATTTTGTATTATTATATGTTTAACCCGGACACCCTGTTTAGACATAAAGGACGTAAGTTTGAAAGGGAAGTGATGAAACTGGAAAGGTAAACAGACGACAAAACTATTGTGCGTGTTTCCGAAAAGGGTTTACAAATTCTAGTATGTGCACTGAACGATAAAGTAACGGAGTTTGGGAAAATATAAACCTAAAACAAAATAAATGAAGTTTACCGAGGGAAAGAAAGCTAAGAGAGGTACCTTGTGAAGTTGGAGGAGAATTCTAAATTAGGGAGGATGAGGATGGTGGGAAGGTGGGAAAGTAAGTTATAGATAGATTTGTTCTGACGTCATCGTAGAACTTCTAACCAAACGGAATTCTTTGATAAGATTGGTGTTTTCGCGGTAAACAGAGCATTCAGCGAAAGAGACGGAGCTTACAATCTCGATAAAAATAAATATTTGAACCCTGGTAAGAATGATAGGATACTTATTTTCATTTTGTCCCCTCGGTCGGGGTATTTTTAACTATTTTACAGGAGCGATTCGGTCATTGTTATCTTTCACCTTTAGTTTTTTCTCTCCCCTTTCAACGGCGGAATTTTCCTCTATTGGGAAAAATTAGGAGCATTAAATTCCTCAAAACTTCATTGAATTACACTCGGTATGTAGTTAGAACATACGAATAAACTCTAGAATGCAGTTTTTTTTACATCTGGAACTAAATTGGTCTTCCACCGAAACGAACCGAATAATGTTCACTTCCTGACGGAATACATTTGTTCATGGCTCCTGACTCGAGGTATTATCCATAATTTTCTTTTAAGCACTTTCAAGTTCACTTTCTTTTATTGAAGATCACTCTGTAGGTAGAGCTTCTGACTCGGTTTCAGGTTGGGTTATGGTTTATTCATTCATAAATTTTAGGACGGCGATATTCATTGATAGTTGTTCTTAGGTCGTAATCCCAGATTGCGGAACTTAAGCCATTTTGAATGTGTTTTAGTTTTTGAGTTAAATCTTTTAGTTTAAATATTTAAAGTTGTTGAGAGAGGTATGGTTCTGTGGTATTTGTATATCTCAGTGGTACTTGTGTGATATGGGTTATTTAGAATCCCCTTGATGGTTTTACTTTCGAATCTGTACAACCTCTGAAGATAGGATTTGTATTTATAATGCCACACAATATTTTTCTAGTGCTAATAATCTGATATTCTGCCCACATTTCACAAAAAATATTCGAATAAAATATGTGAGGATAATGCGACATTTTAAAATGCATTGCGATTTTAATATTTGGGTAATACGAAAAAAACAGTAGCTAGTAAATATTGTAATAGTTATCTAAATATTTCATTTTGTTATTTTACAATATTGTAATTCTATTTTATCTGGTACTGTATTTGGGAATTTTTGGGGGGTTATCCCCCCAACTAGGGTGTATACCAGGTAGGGTATTTTGTTTTACCCTTCCCCACAGGAATGACTACCACCTGTCCCGCTACCTATTTGTATTTTGATTTAAATTAAAAAAAGTCAGAATTCTAATAAGTCTTACATCTAAAGAAAAAAGATACTGTATAGGAAAGTGTACATAGCAAAAAAATTTGAACAGAGATGAAATGAAGCATTGTCAGAAGCAATCTGCTCATTAACCTTTCAAACCGTTTTATAATATGCTGCTTCACCAATAAATGTAAGGAATACTTCTTAAAATATTCTTTTGCATCCGTCTTACCTCTTTATAATATTTTTCTCATAAAATTTATTTTCGTGTCTAAATGATACGAAAAACCTTAACAGTTATTACCTGAAAATAGACTCCATTAGAGGAAATTCATTTTCTACAATTAGATCTAGAAAAATTAAATCAACATACATGCACAAATTTACCCTGCAAGCAGCCTCTCGGCGTGTTCTAGGGGATGCATGCAGCACTACCTCCACAATCGATTACATTCCCGTATCACAAGGAGAAATTGAATTTCTGAAAAACTCGTTCAAACCTCCATAGTGGTAGCAATGTGTTTAAAGGTGCCTCCACTGCAAAGGTAATTTTTACTTTCTCCATATACGTAGTATAGAGAAAGTATTGTTTTCATGAATAAAATCGACTTCGAGATTTCAACGGAAATACATGTTTTGGGGTCCATAGAACACGTTTTGACCATTTTCGGAATGATGTCTGTGTGTGTGTCTGTGTGTGTGTGTGTGTATGTATGTGTGATTGTGGGCGCTCTAACGTGAAAACTGTTAGTTGTATCAATACCAAACTTCATATATAGCACTGCGGTGGGTGCTGTCAGAGTTGATTAGTTTTTGAAGTTACTCAGTTGACCGGAAGTTGAGCTTTATTCTTCGAAGCAAATTTCCGTTTTTGCAAACTATCTCCATAAATATGATATTTAGGTATATTCTATTACTTATAAAAGTTTTAGAAAATATTATTTACTATAACTTTTGTATTAAACATATTTTTTTATCACTGATTGTTTAGGAGTTATTCGTGAAATACTGATAAACCGGAAGTAGCTGATTATGAACTTTGTGGGCGCTCTAACATGAAAACTGTTTGTTGCATCAACACCAAATTCATATATAGTACTTTGGTTGGTGTCATTAGAGTTGATTAGTTTTTGGAGTATATCGGTTAACCGAAAGTTGAGCTTTACTTTTCGAAGCTCGTTTCCGTTTTTGCAAAATATCTCCATTAATCTGATATTTAGGTATATTCTATTATCTATAAAAGTTTTAGAAATAGTTATTTACTATAAGTTTTGTATTAAACATATTTTTGTATAACTGATTGTTTAGGAGTTATTCATGGAATACTGATGAACCGGAAGTTGGTTATGATGTACTTTGTGGGCGCTCTGGGTGCTGGGGCGAAAGGCCAATTACATCGTTTTCATCGAACATGTCCCTAAAAACATTATTTATAATTTTTGTGATATAATAGATAACATAATATAAATTAATCACTTATCTTCCAAGTTTAGATTGAATATAAAGTTCAAAAATACTGTCGTAGATAAATTTTTACATCTTATACATGGAGAAAGTCATGTGCTGGTCACATCAGATTTTTTACTTCTCAGTATCCCAATTGTTAGAATCTGTTAATTCTACACTTTAATTTTCAACAAGAAAGGAAGACTAAATTTTCTTTCCAGCTGTGTATAGAGTGGTTTAAGTTATTAAATTTTATAGTTTAATAAATAGATGAATACAAACTTAGCTCTTGAGGGGATAAAGAATATACATATAACAAAATTAAGAGTTGTCAAAAATGTATTCTTTCATTTCTAGGAGTAGTCCAGTCTCCTTCAAAAAGGATAAAACTTTGTTCGTCTTATTGTGGTCATCAGGCTTCTCTCATCAGATCAGTATCGGTAAGATAAGTACAGATCTTCCTCGCTACGTCAGAAAGGCCTTCAATAAAATATATGAGGATAAAACTTACTTTGAGTGGAATCGTCAGAATGGGTGAAGATGGTAAGCAAAATGTACGACACAGAAAAAGGAAACGTAAGAAGATAACACTTTCAAATTTCTGGAATAGCATAAATTAGCTACGGCAGATTGCATCTTTCCAAGCCACGACGGAGACTATTCACTGGAAAATACTTGGTGATAAAATAAGATACCGAATGGGAAACACCCTAGTTAAACAGAGATTTAGAAATGAAATAACAGCGTAATTTATCCGGGAGTAGAGACGGTGAGCATGGTCTTGGAGAAGTGCCAAGTCGAGCTTAAGAAACGGGAAAAGTGGATGAAAAACCGTGGACGGGTATAAAAAGAGTCTGGACCGTGGATGAAATTCTAAAGGCAGTAGGAGAAAAATTAAAAGATAGCTGATAGCTATTGAAGAGAGTTGGAAATCTAAGAAGAGTTGGGGACTGGCTAAGCAGGAAGTTCTGGAAAATACGTGAAAAGAAAGCCATGTGTTAAAGATGGTCCTACCATGGAAGGAAGAGAGAAGGTAGCATAAAATGTATCTACTGAGGAAGGGGAAAGTTCAGGAAAATATAAATTGTAACGAGCCGCAAAGCAAGAATAGCTGGAAGTGAATGGAATGCATAAATATAACTTTAAGATCATTATTAATTCCGACCTTTATTAATTGTTATTTATTTATATGAGTAAGATGAGCAGTGAGGATATTTTTTCTTATTGACAGAGTTTGTACAACTTTAATAAACCAAAAAGTTAGCAAAAGAAACATTCTTCCAGCAAATTCTTCAAATAACTCTTATCAAATTGATATTGTCTATTTACCGAAGTATAGAAGAAGAAAATGCCGTTAAGTTAACTATCTACGACTACCTATCTGTAAGGAATTCAGCCGGAAGACCGGTTGATGCCCCACGATCTCTAACATTAGCTACCAGTATGGGGGAATGAAGCTTACTGGACAGGATGAGGAGTGAGGTAGTTTGACCTTGCTTTCCTTATCAAGCCACAATGCTACAGGCGTAAAATGTCCATGCAGGTGAAGCAATACTTCTTACCTCATCTTGTCAAATGAGAATCATTCCACCTCTATAGTTTTCGGCTACTAATAATGGAGAGGAAAAGTTTCAATTTATGAACGATTGGTATATTCTGGATAAATTATACATTTATATGAGGGTGTCCCAAGATATAAAAGAAATTATTTTTTTCGAAAAATCAAATACGGATACCCTCCATTATTTTCTATTTGGCCTTATTAACTTACCTAATAAATATTATTGAACTATGGTAACCCGTGCCAACTTGATTCCAAACAAATTCGAAAAATTAAAATTTGTTCCGACGAGGGAAACACAGGTAAGTGGGACATAAACAAACGGATTCCCACGAATCTTTCAGGGCACGTTCTTTGATTAAAAATAGTGGACACATAACTCAATGGCCTTTTGTTTATAAAAAAAACATAGCAACTAAATATAGGAGTTAGGCACCCACGCCATACATGTGCATTCCTATATAGATCTCGAGTTTATAGGAAATTGTTTTATTTTTCTTCCATTTTTTTACTGATAACTTATATTTTTGTGATAACTTCATTTTTTTACCTTCCAAGCATTCTTAAATTTTATATAGCATTTATTCTAATATGCATAACTCCTTATAGTGGGCTGGAATCGAAAAAAGCTGGCCAAAAATATAAAAGTGGATTTTATTTGTGCGATTTACAATTTATTAATACAAATTTTCATTTTTTTAAATTGTTTGGCATCTAACCGGGTTACTATAATCCAATCGCAATAACATTTATTAGGTAAGTTAATAAGGCCAAATAGAAAAAAACAGAGGGTATGCGTATTTAAGTTTGCGAAAAAAAATTATTCCCTAAAATCTTGGGACACCCTAATGTATATGCTACAGAAATTTAATCATAAACGATGTTACACTAATACTAACTTTAGGTACAACATTTGCAACGAATTACATCTCACTTCAGGAAACGAACGGACTCCGCCTGGACACAATCCCTGAACTTTTGGGGTACAGATCTCCGAGGACCCGAGAAATACATTTTAGAAAATAATTCTTTCAATTTTTTTGCAGCAACTGAACCTTCACGTATTCCTAGAGAATCATATTTAGAATTAATAATTGGCTACAAAAGTATACCTGCAATTGAATTATATTTGCTCCCGGATAGTCATGTGGACAGCGGTGAAAGCGGTCCCGGAGCAAAAGTACTTTTTCATTAAGTAAGATACAGAAATTGAAAAAGTTAAATTTGAAGCCATGGGGCAATTCAATAACGCCCAAAAATTAAGGAGGCATACAGTTGTGCTGCTTTTTTCTTTTGAATTATAGGAATCACTGGGCTCTACAGCTATGAGGCTCTTCAGTGATCCGGTTCCGTACTCTACGTACGACGTTTAACTTTTATCACTCTTATGACGGAGCAGTTTTGAGTCCAGACAAATTCTGCTTGTTCAGTACTGCACTGAATTACGCTGTAGCTGTTGTTGAAGTCCATACGCCTCAATTTAGGGGAGAGTTCCCTATATCGTACCACTATTTATATTTTATTTTATATTGCTCAAAATGTTAGTTACACAGTGATTGAAACTATTTAATTTTGTCCAGTGTGAAATATCGCACAGAATCTGATAATAAAATGTTCAAAATCACACCGTTAAAGTCAAAATAGTAATGAATTTCCTAATATCTGCAAGTGGTGCAACTTAGGAAACTAGTTTCCTAATTTGTACCAGTGGTTTCCTAAATTGGACCATACATCTACTCTTATCAATTGAAGCTAAATAAATCCATACAGTTAAAATCAATGTAATTAACATATTCTACTGTACTTGTAGGCCTTTAATTCATTGAATCCTTTAGCTACAGCCATGAATGAAGCTGTTTGCATGAAAATTTAGGACAATCTCTTCATCAAAGCATAGAACCATCTTTTGACAGCAATGTCTTTTTCGACGTTAAAGTTATGAACAATTTCGTTCCTTCATGTAACTTCAATTGCAAGATTTCTAACGTTGGATAAGATTAAACTAAACATCATCTCTTCGTATTTTAGGAGGTTATTCTGTTAGCCACTTGCAGAAAAGAATGCTTTATAACTGCAAAAGAAGTAACTCTCTCACAAACCGACCGTTTTCAAACCCACAAAGATGACAACTGGAATTTCGGCATCTAGTAAGTCTAGTTGCAGTTACGCACGAAAAATCTCGTTAGAAACGAAGTATGTCCATTTTACGGAGGTGATACAAATTAGGCGCCGGTAAAATATAAGCAACTTCACTTTACTCATCGTTGTTTTCCTACCGAATCTTACTGGAATTTAGTTTTTTTTCTGCTTGTGGCCCTAATTATTCTGTAATACGAGACACTATTTTTGTATAAATTACCATCCTTATTCAATGTATCCTTACAGCCCTGGATATTTTGGGACCCAGGTCCGTACTCGGAGTGTTAAAATATCATTTTGCCCTTCAGAATAGATAAGATTTGGGCGGAGTTAACGTTGGAAGCCATCAAGATCCCTACCGTCCCTCTTTCAGTATAGATATTCCCATTAGAAACCGAAAACAAAACTTCTGAATTCTTCTCGTCTCGCCACGAAGAGATAATTACGTCCGACGCGCTGCCGATTCTAATTTTCCTCCCTTTGAACTTTTTTATTCTTATCATTTCTTTTTACTCTTGTACCCTCATCGTTTTTACACTATTTTAGTTTCCACGATCTTCGGACCTAGGGCATCTTTCCGAATCCTTGCCTTGTAAGGATTTCCCGATGGTGAATAAAGGAAGTTTTCGTATTGAACCCATTAACTGATTCCTCCGTCCTTGGTTCGGGAAGGTGAAGCGTCACTGTAATGATTTGCTCGTATCAGATACGGGCGCCTAATTTCACACCGTAGCGCATGATGTTGAGCCCGTATTTTCTTTATTACGCAATTTTAGCATTCTCCAATAAATTTAGGTATGCTGTATTACATTTATCACGTAATTATAATATTTTCCAATAAATTGTGTGTGCTGCATTATGCCTATTACGTAATTCTAGAATTCATTGTTCATTTTAGGCCGTTTTTCGTACTATTCCAATATATGTCTATGTAAGAACCCTGCAATCCGACTGTCGGCGTGTGGCAGGGGGTGCAAGCACCTTGTCTCTATTTTCCTAAACGGTCGCTTTCGCGTATACTTCGCGGAAAAAATGAATTTTTGAAGCGATTCGTTCTAGCATCTATTTCCCTAATCTTTCTGGCAGTATCAGAACGGCCGATATAAAAGGGGGATCGCATTATATCGGTTACATCATCTGAGAACGTAATTTCTCTGAACTTATTTAATAAATTTATCCTTTGAATTTTTCTTCTATCTTCTAATGATTCCCCTCCCGCGTCCTGTAACATCTGAGTGACACTCGCTGTTTTATCGTAGCAATTCTTTACAAATCGTATCGCCTTTCGTTGAACTTTTTCTAAATTCCGAATATGACATTTCTCGGCGGGGTCCCATACACTACATGCATAATCAAGGTGAGGCCTAACTAACGCTAAGTAACATCGCTCGCGAACTTTTTCTTCACTCCTACCGACTATTCTTTTAACGAAGCCGAAAATATATCTAATCAGGGAAAAAACTAAGGAAAAACAAACTTGAAAGAAGACTGACGGGGCCGGAAACCGAGCCTGGGATCTTCCTCTATCCGGGAGGCTGTCTTAACCATCTATTCTACCCAGTACAATTTCACTAGCCATTTTGTGCAACGAGCCTTTAACCCTTTCCTTATGAAATCAGATTTCTGTTATTATGAATAGTTAAGTGCTATGTTTTGCCTTGCAGTTTTCTTTGGTGCTGGATAAATGTGGAAATAAATATAATTTCATCATCATTATAATGTCACTTATTATCAAAATTTAATTTATAATCAAGTAGTAAAATAAAAATGGCCGAGAGTTATTGAAGGGAATTTCCTTAATTATTCCCAAGGAAAAACGGAGTTGAAAAAAGTCTGACAGGGCCGGGAATCGAACCCCGGATCTTCCTCCATCCGGGAGGCTGCCTTAACCACCTAGGCTACCCGACCAGAACATTTTAACAAAATCTGGGAATTTTTCTGGGTGCACGCCCTTATGTGCAAAAGTCACCTTAACCCTTTCCTTATTTCCTTAATTAATCAGACTCAGAGCTCGCATCAGCTACTCTTTCTCGGTATGTGATCTTTCCAACTATATCTATCAGAAAATACTCTCTTCGGCTTTTTCGAGACCTAGACGAACCACAGATGATTAGAATTAATGATAAAAATGAAAATTCCAAGTTAAGTAACCACCCCGCCGTAAGTTTCTTCGACATCAAAGAATCTTACGCCTGTTAAATTATTTTAAAAGTGAAAATGTGTTCCAACATTTTTATATTGCATCTTGATTTAATCTGCATTTTCGTGCAGGATAGAGAAAAATTTATCTTCCACCCACTTTTGTCTTGATTTGATTGACAGTCCGTCAGTCTTCTTTGATACGGCATGCTCGTGAGCAGACAACTCCCCGTTTAAATGAATTACCGGCTATCATTTAGCAACTCCAAGTTATCCACTCAGCATTTAGCATGGCAAATTCATTCGAAATGTGTCATTATTAACGATACAACGGCTCTAATTTTCGGTGCGAAGGCAAAATCGAGCTAGAGTTATGATTGTCATGATTTGAGTGTGACGAAATGATAAACGGAGCAAAACAACTGTGTTCCGATGTCTTATCGCTAAAATTTATACGATTCCTCTATTGCAGCTGTGGGTTAAAATAACTTCCAATAGAATTTCAAGGTCACAAGCCACAAGGCAACGTTTAATATTCTATTAGGTGTTATACTCGATGAAAAATTAACCTGGTAGAAAAATATTGAAAATAACATTCAGAAGGCAACAAAAACAAAATTCGCCTTATTTGGTAAACTATTTAACAGATCTCAAGAAAACATAAAACCAAACTCCTAACCTACTTATCAATTATACGACCTATTCATCAACCACATGGTATTACACATACAAAACCTATTTACGAAAGCAGTATAGACTCGTGAGTAAAGCACTCAAAAGGATTCAAAAGTTCCACATCACACCAGTACTTCCGAAATATAAAAATTCCATAAAATATCACCTCTCTTCACGAATTTAAATATAATAACACAGAGATTCAACTCAAAACTGAAACACATTCAGAATTCCTTATTTTACGCAATATGGGATTATAATCTAAGACAACACTCAACAAATACCGTCGCCTAAAATCTGCTTTAAATGAATAAACTCTTTACTAACCAATTTTCCGTTAAACTGAGCTAGATGCTCTTCCCTACCCCACGAAATTGTATAAAAATTGAGCTCTAAAGTTTTTAATTGGAAAGCGATGGATATGACCCGGAGTCAGGAGCGATGATCAAAATTTCCAACAGGTAGTGAACTTTATTCGCCATATCTCGTCGTTGGAAATGTTTAATATCCTGCTTTTCTTTTTATCTTACATTCTATATAAGTAATTTATAACTTAGACTTTATCGTCGACTTTAAATCGACTTCTGAGCTTCAATCAACCCTTAATAATGATATTTAGCCCTTTCTAGTAAATATAGATTAAGTATTAAAAGAAGTACATTAAACGTGGCAACAATGTTATGAAATACACTGATATCTCACGGAAGTCTAGAGAGATAACGATCGTCTCCGAGTTCACAGATATGTCGTTTTAATCTTCTCACATTTGATTGATATACCTCCAATTGCCCAAAAAACTATTTTTCTGCCTTCTTAACAGTGATGATCACTTTAATAGACTACAGCCAGAAGGAAGCAGCAATAAATAGAGAGGATATTGCAACAAGGCATTTCCTTTGCCTTATTTGATCAATTGACTCTGATCTGAAATTCACACCTTATGAACGACCAAAAGAATTTCGTTTTAGTAAAATTGAAAGGTATTCCGGAGCATTTGACCCAATAGTGTCTAATGTGATAAACAGGTAATGATTTTGGCCTTGTGTGATTGGCTGTAAAGTTGCGGAAGCTCGAAGTGAAACCGTAATTACAGGACAAAGCGGAGAAGCTTAAGATCCAAATTAGCTCGTTAATTAGGAACACGAAACTTCTGTGGGAATCCCATGGAAATGACCACTTTCATCAGCGGCGATTCCGTTAATGGTCCGTCGCTATGAATTATTTCCTCGTTTTAAAACTCCCTCTTTTACCATATCGCTGAATATTTACGGTTTTAAGTAGTCCGAAAAATGATTTTTTCGCTAACTATAACATGATTCCATTTGGAATCATGTCGGGATTTGATTCCAATCACATTTAAACAAATAAAATAATTTATGCACACATATAATACCTTCTTTATTAGTCCTTTCAGTAGTTCAAATTAATTTATTTCTCATTTTTATAATCTCCATATACGTAGCATAGAGAAAGTAATGTTTTCATGAAAAAAATCGACTTCGAGATTTCAACGAAAATACATGTTTAGGGGTTCATAGAACACGTTTTGGCTATTTTTGGAATGATGTCTGTGTGTGTGTGATCATGGGCGCTCTAACGTAAAATCTATTTACCGTTTCAATACCAAACTTCATTTATATCACAAGTTCCGTTAGAGTTGATTTATTTTTGGAGAATAACCGGAAGTCGAGCTACTGTACGTGTGTACTGTACTGTACTGTTCTGTACTGTACTGTTTTAACGTGTGGTGTTTATTTTTATTAATCGTTTGTGTTTGAAATTTACTTAATTTAGCAATTATTATATTTGAGTTATTTACAATTAATCGCCAATTTTAACAGTTTTTATAGAACATTCCCCGAAAAACATTATATATCATTTTTGTGACATAAAAGATAATATAATATAAATTAATCACTAATGCATCTATTAAGTTTAGATTGAACATAGGCTTCGATAATACTGTCGTAGATAAATAACTACATCTTATATATGGAGAAAGTCATGTGCTGGCCACATCAGATTTTTTTAGAATATGAGCCGGAAAGGGTTAATATAACGTAGCAAAAAAGAAAGTGCTATAAGCGTCCTTAACAGCATGGTATATACCAGAAGTTGATCATTATCATCATCATCTTATAAAGGCGGATCCCTGTCGTTATAGCCATATTAATCTCTCCATTGCTGTTATTTTCAAATACTGATATGATTAGAAGTACATAGTACTTTATATGTCATTAAGGAACTAATTTTTGGCCATCCTCTTCCTTCTTTCCCTAATATTTTTCCTTCCATTATATTTTCTAGGAAGCTGTTTTGTCGCAGAATATGTCCAAGAAATTTAATTCTGCTTTTCTTCATCTCTTTCATTAAATTACTCTTCTCTTTAATTTTGTTTATAACATCTATGTTGCTTTTCTTGTACATACATCTTTTTCTTGTCATCTTTCTCCAAATCCACATTTCAATTGCTTCCTACCGAGACTTTTCCATCTTCCCCAATGCCCAAGTTTCACATCCGTATAGTAATGTACTCCAAATAAAGGTTTTTGCAAAGATTATATAATTTCCAATTCCATATGTTTATTTGCTAACAGATTCCTTTTAATTTCGCATACTTTTTTCGCCAAAGCTATCCTACTTTTCACCTTATCAAGAGAGATTTATTATATTCCGGAAATGTAAATGCTGAGATCGGTCATGACGTCACGAAAGGCACAAAAAGGTTACGAAATGCTCATCTCCAAGGTGAGAGCTATCCGAGGTCCTGCCACTGGAAGAAAGTGCCTTTGAAGACGTTATAAAAACAGTAGGGTCGATGAGGTTGGAAAGGAAGTATGTTTTCTTTCGTCCACAATGTATCACCCCCTATTTGGAAAGCTTCCAAATCCATTTCCTCTTCATCATTCCCTCTGTTTCTCCACATTCCTACCACAATTCTGGTTTTTTGTCCGTTTTTTTTTCTGCCATCCTCTCACTCTATATCTGTTTTTCGAGGAGCTAGATCAACACTCACTCGGGATAATTTGCAGAATGACGCAGAATGGTCGCTCTCGCTAGCAAAAGAAGCAAAGCTAATAGCAAAAATTACATTTGGGATTCTATAACAACCGCTAAAGTTATAATTTGGTTCGATATGATTTACTACGCATTCAATAATTTCTACATCTACATTAATACTCAACAAACCTTTTCGACTGCAGCAGAGAATTTAAACACCAATCGTTTGACATCATTTCACATTGATAATATTATTTATCGTTCGTGAAAAGAATGAATTAAAAAAAATCAATCCTTGCCTCTATTTCGTTCAATTTACGCTTTATCCTTTACGGTTTACGCTGTAATAATAAATACGGGATTTAAATTCATGCAAGTATTATTCCTTAATCTGTATAGAATAATTTAGCTTTAAATAAAATTAACTATTTGCAGGAGGAATTATTCTGTTGTAATAGTGTACTGTTTTAGCTAGGTAAGAGCTGTTTAGTAATAATGTATAGTTTTAGTTTGGAAATTATTTTGCTCTAATATTGAAATGTTGTACCTAGGAGATACCTGTTAAATAATATTTGTATTATAGATAGATGAAATAAGTATTTTAATAGTCAATATTGTTGTATTTTTAATTGGTTTTGTACATACTATTGTAAGGATAGCATTTTCTGTTTTATTAACTTAATTTTTTATTTATATTTATGGTGTGATAGAGCAAGTTGTATGTCGTATAAAAAAAACCATTGACAAATGTGCTATGGAAGGCTGGCTATCCCTGTCTTAACTGGTTTCCAATAAATGTATTTAATTATTATACAATACCACCGCAGTTCGCCGCTTGGATACGTTACAATACATTGAACAACTAACACAAACTTAAATATAATCAGATAATTTATAAAATGATCCATAGCCATCACCAATTCTAAGTGCGTTAACAATTAACTCAAAAGATTCCCCACAAACAACATAAAAACACAGGATATCAGTACATAACGTAAAGAAATAAAATTTACTTGAAATGGCATCAACACCACATGTCATAGAGTTTATACTTATATATGCAATTGATTATTCACTTTTCCATTTGGTTTAAGAGCAGAGTACACGATCACCTTGGACGGATTCAGAAAAATCTCTATTATTTGAGTTTCAATTAATCGTTACCCTAAAGAAATCAGTGACGCGTCACAAACTGGAAATGCCACCAGCATAAGCATGTGCCATCTTTTCTAAAAATACGTGAATCAGTCAATGCATTGGTCACCGCAATTTAGAGGAATGTCGCCAAATTACAATGGGTATTTGTTGAATAAAGTGCTCCTGAATGGCTAAGTATGTAGCTCGTACACCTTCAGAGAAGGCTCGGTGTGGGATTTTCCAGTGTGGGCCATGATACTAACCCAGTGAAAATATTGAAAAACCAACTGGATTAATATGAAGCGGGCCAATAAATGCTAGACAATGATAGATAATAGTAAGCGTGAGAGTAGATGCGCTGACAACAAATATTGTTAAGAATGAAGAAGAACACTAGTACAATAGTTAATATTGTTAACGTAATTCTATTATTCAACTCCTTTAGTTAGTCAAAACTGGATGTTCAAATATATTTATTGAGATGACCCAGAATAGATGGAATAGAGTCAACAAATGATTAATTAAAAGTTTTCGAACCTTTTTCTTCTTCCCGAAGTTTATTTAATAATAGAATTAATGCGGTTTTAATACATTAAAATTAAATTACAGCACATATAATTAAATATAGTACATTTATAATTAGCTAGTAATTATTAATTGCTTTATTGTGTAAAATATTTTATAATGCATAACGATTTTTAATATTTATATTATACGAAAAACCTACCTCGTGTATAATTGTCTACTGGCTAGAATATGATATATCTCACATATGGATGCAACGCTATAGGCTTTGCTTTCACACTTACCTTATCAATCGAAATGAGTCCCTGCCTAATATTAATGAATCGAGTCTGATCATATCTCAATGAATAGAGTATTTTTTTCCCACGGAAAAGCGAACATGAAAAAGTCTTATAGGATGATTCCCAAGGAAAAACGGACTTGAAAAAAGTCTGAGAGGGCCGGGAACGGACGGACTTTTTTCAAGCCCGTTTTTCCTTGGGAATTTTCCTGGGTGCACGCCCTTATGTGCAACGTCACCTCAACCCTTTCCTTATATGTATTTCCTTAGGGGGGTTTCTCCTTACACCTCTTTGTGTTGCCGGTGCCTCGATGAGGCCATAGCCGTAGACGATGCCGCTCAGTCGGACTGGACTACACATGCCCTTGCGCACAAAGTCCCCAAAACGGCTCGTTAAAATTGTTCTGGCCGGGTGCACGCCCTTATTTGCAACGTCACCTCAACCCTTTCCTTATCTTATAGGATAGGTATCGGAACTGAATCTCTGAATTGTTGGTCGGTTGCTCTTTCCAATTGGCTACACAGCCAGCACATGCTAACATGTCGTTCGGGAGGCTTCGTAGGCTAGAGCGATAGTTCGTCCGATTTAAGAAGCATCGTATCACCTTTAACCCTCTACATTTGAAATATTTTTTCTTGATTCAGGATTGAAAAACATGTCATATATCCAATACTCATTTCTTAATCTTGCTCCTAGGAGCGATAATATGAAAGCTCATCAAGTATGAGTAATGCCGATATACGACATTCATCCATCATAGGCAATTGTAAAGAAGAGAATCGCTGTGCATTTTTCACAATATAGTGTTCATTAAAAACAAATAAAAAATACAATGAAATAGAACAACGGTTCTCTTCTTTATCATAACGTATTTCCATAAGACATCGCCAGCGACTGTGAATTTTATTCAAAATAGGTTTGTTCTTAATGATAGCTTTGATATATGTCATTCAAAGGCATTCATGGACTTAGGACGTGGTTTTCCACTAATCGGATTCTGGTTCCATTGGCAAAGCAGGGTAACTACCTCACTCCTCATCTTGAGAAGTAGGCCTCATTCCCCCAGATAGAGTTTTCAGGGCTTACTATTGGAGGATATGAGTTTCAGTTCGGACTCCACACAAAACGCTGCCCATTATTTGGTCAAGGCGTCAAGGAAAACCTTTCCCTGTGAGATAGGCAACTCCGGTAGTACATTTTGAAACGACGTGTTGCATAATCACAAGGGGATTGCATTTCCAGATGGAGACATAATAGGATGCATAAATAGTTTAATGAGTACATTATCAAATTTTCACGCTACATAAATGCTACATATGCGATCGGATGAAGTCACGTAAAAACCCTTTCATTAAATAAAATAAAACAACGGCGTGCATTAACTATCAGTAGCAGCAAATTTTTAATTATAAGGCATTCTGAACGCAATTCCGAAACAATTTTTCTTCATGGATGCCTATATTCTCTCAATATATTGCATTTATTTTCTGTTTCTATTCACTTTCAGAGTGAAATAAATTTATTACTACTGTACGATTCCTGTTCTATTCTGTTTAGTTTATAAGAACATTATTTAGTTAAATAAGTATCTTTATTGCTTTCTTGTCTTTCAGATGCCTTGCCCTGCTTTCTGCCTAAAAATGTATTAACTACCAGAAGGTTTTGCAGGTTCCTTACACCCCCTATTATGCGGGACATTCATTGTTTTGGAATATTTGATCCTAATCGAAATCCTAGATTTAAAAATCAAAACAGTAGCTAATTTAACTGTACTTTTCCATCACGCTCTCCTTCTGTAAAAACTGATATGGCGAAGAGTTGTATGTAAGAGGAGATTCATCAGTCTCCCCAGAATAAAAGTCGATTTATTATTATTATCGTCATTTCATTATTAAGAAAACCATTATTTTGTGACGGTTATTACTGAAACTTTATCAAATGAAATACTTTTCCTGCAGAACCATTTTCTTAAATTTTGCCAACGATACTCCGGGATGGAAACATTTTTATCAGAATGATAAATGGCATTGCTTTTTATGCATGATATGCTGCAATCTGTGTAGTATGAAGCACATAAGTGTAGTCTTAATGTTAGTATAAATATTTGGATATGTTATAAATTGTATTACAATGTTGACACATGGGTTCCGCCTAATCGTAACTCATAATATAATAATAAACAAGAATTCTAATAAATATTTATAATAAACAATAATAAAAATAATATTAATAATAATCATCAATGTATTCCAATTATTTATTGCTGCCAATTATCCTTTATTTAACCAAATTTGCTGTATAACTTGAGTATATATATGTATGTCCCGTCGACAGGCTTTGCCTGACATCAATGTCAGATGTTAATTAAATATATAAATAATACTAATGAATAATAATAATAAACCAGCGAAGAAAAATGAGTTTACATAAGAATCCATTTTTAAGAAGCATTCACACAAAAATATTAACTATAATTTATGAAAACTTGCGTCACTGGTACACTGTACATGTGAGAATATTTCATACTTCCCCTCCTCGAAACATCTCTTTTTCCCCATGAACATGAAAACATTACGACCCTCTATACATTCGGGTTTACCGCCATGACCTGAGTTAAATGTGATCGCAAGGGGCGAAAGTAAAGCAGAACGCCTTCCAGCGACTGTGTGTAATTTTACTTGGGGATCGCGTTATATATTTTATCCTTCCCGGACGGATACTGCCCTGCCTGAAAAGAAAGTGGGTTAAGCGAAACTCCGAGCGGGCATTGCAGAAGAGGACGGCGGATCTTTCGCCCCTGTTTCATCCGCAAAAAGGCGAATTACTTGCGAAAGAGGGAGAAGCTTGCATAAGGAGCGGAGGGACTTGAAAGCTGGGAGTTTGGAAAGAAGCGGCCGGAAGCGGTTCGTTTTGTAAACAAAATGTCGGATTCCAGACATCGATGCTTACGTGTTACCACGGTTAGACTTTTACGGGGATTTCAAACGTGCGTTTCACGGTCAAAAGCGCTCTGAAACCTATTATTTTAGCTTAAAGACCTAAAATACGAGTTTAATGGGCACCGTTATATAGTAATGGTTAAATACGCCTTTCGTTCGATATTTGTGCAACATTTCCTCTTGAAAGCAAGAGGCGCTTTATACGATATTTATCTATAATTTCCCCTTAAAATGAAGAGGAATCTTAGTTGGGATAGACTTTTACGGGGATATCAAATGTGAGTTTCACGGCCAAATGTGCTGTAAAATGTATTATTTTAAGCTTAAAGAACGAAAATGCCAATTTAAAAGACACCATTATAGAGAGAGCTAAAAAGTGACTTCTATTCAATATCTGCCTACAATTTGTTTCTCAAAACTAAGAGGCACTTTGGTCCTGTCCATCAATTAGTGTAAAACAGATGTTTCTAAATATCTTTAACAGTTAATAACTCTCTGAAACTCGAAATAAGTTTTCGTTCTGTTTATCAAAATGTCTTACTTTAGCGGTGGTCATCGATTAAAATAAGCCTCACATTAAATACCACACTCTTTGTACGGATTAATGCTTTCAAAAGATATGATAACTTTCAAATTTTTTTGCCATATACCATAAACCACATTTTATTTGTGAATTAGTGAAAAACTGCTACAAATGGCTGAATTGTTGGCGTAATAGCCAATAAAAATTGTATCTATCTAATAATTTGATAGAAATCAAAACGCAGCACAGTGGGCTAGAATCGAAAAAACCTGGACAAGGGGCTAAAAATGGGTTTTTTGAGTGCGGTTATTGAAACTTGGCATAGTTATTGCAAAATGATTGAATTTTATGTTCCCGCTCGTCGTATTTTAAAATTTTCAGGCGTCAAATAGATACAGGGCGTCAAACTTGAGAAATGTTCACGAAAACGGAAGTTTCGGATTTTTCGGAAAAAAAGTTCAAGTTCGTTGATATATAGTTGCTTTTGAGAGAAGCTGTTGGAAGAAACAACACATCAGTAATCTAGCATTACTCTTTGTCTTTCAATTTGCTGAATGTTTCATGCTCTAAGATGGTTCTTTGGTTATTTAAAGCAACAAAATGGCGGACACCTTTTTCGGACAAATTTCGAGATAAAGTAAGGAAATCAACTAGGTAAACAGCGATGGACTATCAAGTCTCTTATACCACGTCAATCTACAAGGCTTCTAGATATGGAATCTGAAGAGACCGTTCCATTTCACCTGCTACCCTGTGATTGCGGTGGACTTTTCCTAAGCGCTGCGCGGTCCGGCTGGGCGCCGTAGAATCCCCAAATCCGGTTTCGGTGTCATTTTGGTTAGGTTAAGTCGAAAATTTTGCTTCTTTTAGGTTGATTCTGGCAAACCATATTATAAACATATTTTAATACACTTTAAGATATGAATTTGAGACCATTACTTTAGATAATAAATGCGGAATTGAGAAATTTTGGCACATTAGAGACATTGATCTATATTATATTTTTAGCAGTAAAAATAACTCTGGCGAACTTTATATTTTCTATGTTGGTCGAAAATACTGTTAACAGAATTGAGAAATCTTTTCATTTGCCAATTTTAGCCGGCCCTTATTTTATGGGCCCTGAGTTAAGTACGGCTTACGGCACTCTAGTGCAATGCCAACATCCGTACGCATCCGCCCCTTTGCTAGAGCTATTGGGCACGTGCCTTCGGAGTTGTTAGGAAAGAGAAAATATTTTGGAAGTTTCAGTTTCTTCTTCGAAGGCAAAAAAATAGTTTCTTGTGCTTTTGGTTTTCGGATATCCTGCCACAGTATTTTGGCTTCAAGAGACTCCACGAGATACAACGACGATCCGTTTGCCCTGGAGCTGTTATTTGGAAATCTCTAGCTGATCCATCTCATAAAGTATGAGTAATTTATTAAAATAAAAAAATATGGGTAAATGGCGTCCAAATAAGATTTTTAGAAAATTTGATATTTTTTACCAAGAGTGATAGGAATCTTAAATGTTTTTATGCCGAAAATTACGTATCTAAGTAGTGATTTGGATACTTTTCATTATTCAACATGGAAAATCAAGCAACAGATCCTTATTTATTTCCGTTTTTTAAATAGTCTTTTACTTGAAGTTTATTAAAACAATGGATTGTCTTTTGTGAAATGCATTTTTCCGAAATTACTCGATCGGTGATTCATTAAGTAATTATAAAAGTGAAGGGAACCAAATCAATCTTGGATCGAAAGAATCATCTGCTAAATTTTTTGATTTGCAAGTTGAACTTGAAAGATTGAACTCTGATGTGAATGATTCTCTTAGGTACTGCCTTGCTCCATAACCAGAAGGGATTTCCGTTTCGGAAGAGACTTGCGAAGTGAATTTGCAATCTCTGCTAACACATACCAAGAATTGTAGCTTCAGTATCAACTGTACAAGCCTCAAGCGTAAAATCAAATGCTCTCTAACCTGTAAATATGGTTTCGATGGAAGCTCTGGCCATTCACTGTAGAAGCAAGGATGGCAAGAGGGAAAATCGTACGAGTTCTTATTCGTGAGATCTCTCGTTCCTCTCCGTTTAGTCAACGATACTACAGGTAAATAGCACTAATTCAGCGTTTTACTCAAACTTAAACTTAAAAGAAAAACAACTTTCATCTAGCAATTTCAATAATTTTGGTTATCATATTACATTAAGGTAAAATAATATGGTCAAATTCGCGGCCATCCTCAACATGTTTTGGCAGCCAATTCGCCTTCAATGGAAGAAGGAGAAGAAGAGCATTCAGAAGATGGAATAAATTTTCCATTTTTTGAAGCTACTGCTGGGATTCTGCCTGTCTCTACGTAAATTTGTATCATTGGTACTATATGCCTCCAACAGAACATAATGTACTTATTCACGGAACAGAAATATCAAAAGATGCGATTTTTCCGTTGGAAGAGCTATCAGAAGAAGCCATGGAAGCTAGAAACAAGGATATCAGGAGGTTTCGGGAAAGATTCACGAGGAAACACTAGAGAATAGCCACTAATGAGGATTTAATAAAAAGGCTGCTGCTAACATCAGATGCCAGGTTTACCATGTAAGGCACATTGAAATCCAAGAAGAAAAGGATCCTAACAACAGAGTTAAGAAATCTCCTCATCATCGACGACCGAGAGAGTGAGTTATTTGAATCCGAGGATTCAGATGAAGAATCTTCGGACGACTGAGCGGGAGGCACTTAATAAGATAATGAAATACGTTAATTACAATTAATAATTGAGTTGTAAGAAGCCTTTCCGACAATTAAGGTAATATATGTAAAATTCACAGGAATATTAACAATTTTAAGAGTTTTTATACGTATACGTATACGCACTAACAAACAATTTCCCTAATGTGCCAAAATTACTCAATTCCGCATTTACTATCTAAAGTAATGGTCTCAAATTCATATCTTAAAGCGTATAAAAATATTTTTATAATATGGTTTGCCAGAATCAACCTAAAAGAAGCAAAATTTTCGACTTAACCTAACCAAAATGACACCGAAACCGGATTTGGGGATTCTACGGCGCCCAGCCGGACCGCGCAGCGCTTAGGAAAAGTCCACCTCAATCACAGGGTAGCAGGTGAAATGGAACGGTCTCTTCAGATTCCATATCTAGAAGCCTTGTAGATTGACGTGGTATAAGAGACTTGATAGTCCATCGCTGTTTACCTAGTTGATTTCCTTACTTTATCTCGAAATTTGTCCGAAAAAGGTGTCCGCCATTTTGTTGCTTTAAATAACCAAAGAACCATCTTAGAGCATGAAACATTCAGCAAATTGAAAGACAAAGAGTAATGCTAGATTACTGATGTGTTGTTTCTTCCAACAGCTTCTCTCAAAAGCAACTATATATCAACGAACTTGAACTTTTTTTCCGAAAAATCCGAAACTTCCGTTTTCGTGAACATTTCTCAAGTTTGACGCCCTGTATCTATTTGACGCCTGAAAATTTTAAAATACGACGAGCGGGAACATAAAATTCAATCATTTTGCAATAACTATGCCAAGTTTCAATAACCGCACTCAAAAAACCCATTTTTAGCCCCTTGTCCAGGTTTTTTCGATTCTAGCCCACTGTGCGCAGGGTAGCTATAGTTTTTGATGTTGCTATGCTATTTAATAAAGTAATAAACGAATGATACATTTCTGAAAACACCTCGCAAAAAGCCTGGAACTGCTTTTAAAAAAACTACCATCTGCTACAAATAGTTTTTCCTACTACAATTGGTTCTTCTTTAAAATATCGATATATGTTGTAAAAAGTTGATATAGAATTCCTTTGGTGAGTAAAATGCAGTTCCTTTAGCCATAAAATTAATCATTCGCATTAACCATTAACATTAACCATCAACATTAATCAGCATTTACATTAGCCGTTCAGCTATTAGAAGACGATTATAATAAAGTTTGAATATCTTTAAGGACCAGAATTCTAGAATTTGATTCCATAATGCCATTTTTTGTACGTTTCTATCCTCGAGCTGGAGTTTGTAAGATTATCCTTAACCATTAAGGAAGATGAAGCCTCAGAACAACTATCTTTGCACAATCTTAGCTTGTGAAAAGAAATTTTACTTACGCACTGGGTGGTGACCTAATTATTAAAACCCAACCTTGATATACAAACTTCCATGCTACTCGCTGAGAAGTAATTTTGTTACAATACACGCAAGTAGTTTCTGAAAACGGATTAGTAGCTATGACATATCGAAATAAATTGTAGAATTGTAAATTTTCACTTGTACTTGTAAATTTCTTCAATTTATTTCTATGGAATTCCACATAGTCAAGCCTACTACCATTGATTTTATTAAAAACATATGATCTATTCCCAAGTAACAGTCGAGTTATTTAGGCTGAATTTATAAGGTGAGCCGTGGACACTACCTTCTGAGAGATGAAATCTCACCTAATCTTGATCGAATTGATAATTAGCGATGGCACGATTTAAGCTTAGTTATTAAAAGGGTTAAACAAGAGCGGAAAATGAGTCTAGAATACATACGTATAATATTACTTGAAAATACGTGCTCTTCCAACAAAGACTTCTGACGATATCAACAGCGGGTGGCATAATGTGGTGGTCTACGTAACTAAACTTGTATTTAGTTCTTCCAATTTTCTCTGGACGTGTTAACTAAATTGTTTCTACCCTTGGGTTGCCAGAGAGTGTAGGTCAAGTTGTACATGTAAAAGTATGCTATACTTCTTCGCACATGTATTAAGGCACACGTTTAAAAATAAAGTCGACTCTTATCGGAGGTACGTGAAAAATTATGAGTAGCCACAAATCAGGAAGTGAACCTATGAGATCGTATTATATTTGCATATATGCACTGAAATGCGTCTATTCATGCATATTTTGTTGACTGTTGCAAGTTGCACAACAATCATGATGAGAAAACGGTTATGATAGAATCTATCTGCGACAGTTTTCGAGTTAATTACTTCACGATAAATATTTTCCAAAATAAGTATGAAAACCCCACTTTCTAACCAATAAAACCAAATCGGGTTCCTTTAATACACTGTATCAACATTTAAAAATGATATACTGTAAATAATTAACACGCTGTATAACATCTAAAAGTAATGTACACATTATCATTGACTTGATAGTCTTATGTAACGTCCATTGCACTGATTCGTTGTAACAAATGATATAATAGATTTTGTGTAACTTGTTTTTGATTTCATATTATGTTTTACACATTTATGTGCGCAGATAATACAATCCAGATTGAGAATATCACTATTATAATAATTTGTTTTCAATTAATTTCTATAAATTGATAGATTATATGAGATTTTCATTACCTTATACGCTAATCTTAAATTTGCACGGCTATAAAAGAAAAATATGTTATAAATTATACGATCAGACCTGCTTCACCTTCAAGAGATAAATTAAAAAAACATCATCTCAACCAACAGAACCAATGACATTCCGTTTATGCAAAAACTGTTACGATAAAATTACACCAAACCTAATGTGATACTTTCGGTGTATGCAACTTGAATCTTTCAAGTCGATTTTCATCCTATGGGATTAAAATTAAGATGAATAAAAATACACATAATCAATTCTATACATCTATCCAAGCCACTCTTGGAATTTAAGCCAGCAATGTACAGGGGCAACTATTTCTATAAATAATTGTTGCCGAAGCGAATTCCTATAATAAACGCAAGAGATGAAACAGATTCTTCCAGCTCCAGAAAGATTACATTCAGTACAAGGAGAATTTTAGATTCCGCAACTCAAATTCTAAATAGAGCATGCATGCAATTCCTTGCTTAAGTTTTCGCTCATAAATGATAGTTACCTGTAAATTTAAGCCGAGACCAGTATCCAGAAGTATGAGAAACGAATCTCCTTGGGAATGGAATGGGAAACATGAAAAAAAAGCTCTACCAGTAAATAGGGCAATACTATATTCAACGGCGAAAGCGTGCAGAGCTCTTCATTCGTCCCATGTTTAAGCAGAAAAATTATGACTGGTTGCAAACGCAGTGAATTCTTGGTGATACACCAAGAATTCTCTCATCTCTCATGAATTACACATTCACAAAAATAAATGTTGAACCGATTCATGGATCTTTAACGGTAGCATCTCACTTTTCCATTTCATTAAATTCTAGCAAACAATAGACAATATATTTAAGTACTTTATAAGTTAAATATTGATTGAATAATAGTTTCTTTGATGAAAAAACTGGAGAATTTCAAATACTTCTAAAAATCATTTAAGTGACAATCGCAACTTGCATTACTCAAAGCACTGACAATTGTAGAGCTTGTAAAACAAAAGTTAGTAAATAATTTAGAGAGAATGTCAATTAAAATCTCCAAAAACCGTCTTTGTCGGCGTTCCTCTTCTCATTCACCGGTAACCCGAGAAAACAAGAAAAGACACTGCACTTTTTAAGAGTACCCAATACGTATTTCGAATGTGATGCATTCATCGTCAGGAGAGAATACTCCTATTCGTTCGATTCTTGTTTTCTCGGAATATCTTGGTGGTAAATGAGAAGAGGAACGCCGACAAAGACGGCTTTTGGAGATTTTAAACCTCTAATTCTTTAACAGTGTAGTTCTAAATTTTATTTCTATATAAAACATTTACCAGCTGAAACCGGTAATTTCCAAATGAATTTATTTTGGAAAAGTATTTATTTCTCTTCCTTCGATTACCTTCATGATACAGAGGATTTATTATCGTATGATGTTATATAATATACATATATTCTCATTAAGGAAGAGTTTTTTCACTTATATGCGTGTTTTGTATTTTCATTTGCGTATATTATATCAACTTAAAGGTTAAGAAGATTTAACCCAAAATTTTCAAACTTGATCATTTTTAAACTGCTAATATTTTCTACCAATCCAAAATAATTTACTATTTTTTCCTCAGTTGCTCTTTCTATTTTCTTTATAATCACGAAAACAAACCACGTGCTATTTAGTTTGAAAAAAACAAATCATAGCGATATATTGTTTAAAAAAAGTGTAACCTCAGAGTGATTTGTTCGTGCACTCTAATTTATAAGTCGCTGAAAACTTTTTCATTCCTCACTTGACGAAGAACCTTTATCGTGAAATTGAGATAAATAACAATTTCGAAATCTACCGAGGTGGCCGTACAACCGTACAGCATGATGCTGGCCATATGTTGTGAAAATTCAGAATATATGGATATGTATACTTTTCCACAAATTTATTTCAGAACAACCGGTTTCGGCTACATGGCAATCTTCAGGTTTCTAGAGTGAACAGTGCTCATAGGATACTGTTCACACTAGAACAGAGTTCCATCAACCTGAAGATGGCCATGTTAGCCGAAACCGGTTGTTCTGAAATAAATTTGTGGAAAAGTATACATCATCTTCATATGATTTCAATTTTTTATATATAGCTGGTTTAGGACCGATGTCTTTAATGGAACTTTAATTATTGCTCTTTATTTTCGAGAGCGGAATCCGCGGTAACGAAACGGCGCACAGAGGGCTAGAATCGAATAAAGCTGGCCAAAAATACGAAAGTGATTCTTTTGGAGTTATGAAAGATAAAGTACAGGTTTATAACGTGGCGTTGTTCTTTATCAGATGATTTAACTTGAATGAATTCAGCATCTGTTTGAAGCTGGAGAATTTCGCGAAAAATCGAAGACCGGCATTTTTCGCAAAATTTAGTCAACTTTGACCCCCTGTAGAATTTTAATGCGCGGGAATCAACAAAAATTATTTCGCGGTTATATGCAGAATTTATTCAAGAATGACCATGCGAAGTTTCAAAGTCCGACCTTCAAAAAAGCCATAAAATCCACTATTTTTGGCCAACTTTTTTCGATTCTGGCCCACTATGCGGTGGCTGCGAATAAACCTCAACGGGTTGAAGGGTTAAAGTTCGAATTTTTTTCGTAGGTACAGGTTGGTTGGTGCCGAGCTTACGGATGTCGATATAGAGGTAAACAATCCCCTCGGTTCAGAAGGGGTCCAAGGAACACGTGTCAGCCATCCCCGAGTTGCCCGGACATCCCCTACTACCTGAAGCCAAGATGTTTCCATTTACGACACAACCAACTCCCCCCATTCATCTTACATCCCAGCCCAACGATCCACTCCCCGCTTACTCACATATTCCCTCGCTCTAAATTTAGAGTTACCGCACCGCGCACCCAGAGCCTCGCCATTTTTCCCTTTGCCCCTTCTCGCCACCCGCATTCGTATCTGCACTCCCTCAAATGTAACCTTTCCGTCAATTACACTCCGCTGCAAACATAATCATCGCGCTGAGTCACACTGCTTTGCGGCCCTGCCAGGGTATTTCTCCAACTTACTCTGTCATCGGAGAATCCCCTGCGAATGCCACTTTCAATCCCTGTATTTCAGATGAATAGGGCAGACTGGGGAAAATTTAGTACAGGTTAGATTTACACAGTGGTAGGGGGTGTAAAACACCGAATTCCCTATCTAACCTGAAGAGCTATTAGCTTCTCTAATGCTTCGCGGGAGAAACGACCAAAAGTAACTATCTGTCTTAGCAACTACTTCCCATAACGCTTTTTTGTTTTCTCCCGAAGATCGCGAAAGTTTATAGCTGGTATAACAATATATAATATTACAGGTTAGATGGAAGAGGAGACTTTGTAGTCTCTATCTCGCCTAATAAAGACCCTAATAATAATAATAATAATAATAATAATAATAACAGCTATTTCCTGCCCGATATCGGTAGTAATAAATTTATCAAAGAGCTTCCGTAAATACTCAAGCCTTCATAACCGAAACAATGCTATCAAATCTGAAATCTCCCCTGACGAACCTTGCTGCTCTACGTTGAACCATCTCAAGATCGGAAATAAATCCTACTTTGTGTGGATCCCAACTCGCTCAGCAATACTCAATTAGAGGTCAAATCAGAGAAAAGTACGCTATTTCTTTCACTCTCGATGAACATCCCCTCAGAATTCTACTGGCTAACCTTTGCATCCCATTTGCCTTTCCTATGACGCTTCGAATATTCTTTGTTTTATGTATATACTAGCTGAAGCGCCCGTTGATTCTCAACGGGGAATATAGGAGTAGATTAAATTCAAGTTGCCGGTCGTGCAATGCGTAAATTCCCTTTAGAATACAGTCTAAAACCCCAAGTTATTCTTACTATACAGCAAAATCCATGAGCTCGGCTCAACAATCGCATTGATCGTGTAAAGGATTGGCTGTTTACAACCTCAACAATTTTGGATAATTCACGCGTATTTTATCAAAATTCTCGAAATTTCGATTCGGAAACAATATTCCACGATGAAAATTAGAATATTCATTTAATTTCCGTTCTTTTGCTTCTTGTTTCGACTCCGCACGACTATTTTTCTATTTTAATTCTTCAAAAGAAATATAGCCTGCTACCGATTAAAGTGAAGATTAGATTTATTCTTTATGGAAACCCATCTGAGCGATTATCGAATAAAATTGAGACAGTACGTCCTTCCTGGTCCCAGAAAACACGTACTCGAAGTTTGACGCGAATCTGGCCAACGGTTTGTACTAAAATCGAAGACACACAATCTCCTGACTGTAATTACGTACCTGCAATTGCTGGTTACCTTCTTACAGAAAATTTCTCGTTATCCATGTAATATATCGTCCTCTTCAATCATCAGCTTTATGGGCCTAAAGTCCACGAGTATTTTTACGGGATAAAACATGAACTCGGATTCAACAATGGGATCGGTCGTCAGGGGAATGAGTTGTTTATAGCCTCGAATTTTCACAAAATTTTCGTATATTTTACCGATATTCTCGCAAATTCGTTTCGTAAGTAAGATTCCACGACCAAAATAAGAATCTTCATTTGATTTTCTTTCTTTCGGTGTTTGTCTCGACTCTGTATGACTATTTCTTCTAATTTAATTCTTCAAAAGAAATAAAGCCTGCTACCGATAAAAGTGAAGCTTACGTGTATTCCTTATGAAAATCTATCTGAGCGATCTTGGTTCGAACCCAGCAAAATTCTTGAATAAAAATACGACAGTATTTCCTTCCTGATATCAGAGAATACGTATGCAAAGTTTGAGACAAATAGGGTAAACGGTGTGGACTCCAATCTAAGACAAACAAACAAACCCACAGAATTTCTGCTTTATATATATAGACTAGTAAATGGGTGCTTGCAAACTGCAAGCAAAGAAAATTATGAAGGGATATGTGTCTTTTTAATTATACTACTGTCTATCGTATACCTAATTTTCAAATATGAGATCGAGTTTCATCTAATAATATAATAATTATTTCGAAAGCCTTTCACGTTTAATTGAGACGGGAGTTTTGCAGTTGAGACCTTAAAGAATACGCATACGTAAAATTAAATTAAAGAAATGCGCCAAACAAATTTAAGTAATAATAAAAGTCTTCGTAAGATAAAAAGGCGAGAAATCGATAGATGATTCGTTACCTGTAGTACTCGGTTCAGTGCAAGGCATACTTCAATTGATTCCTATGCACATTAAATGGCGTCTAAAGCGGCACTATGAGCTCCGTTTCTAATTAAATAAACAAATAGAAATTAGGCAACGTAGTTGAATAATTTTGAAGAATGTAGAAAAAGAAGTTGAATTTAAAGCACATATGGAGATGTTGGGAAAATATTTTGCATGCGATGATAAATGCAGAAATTGTTTTTACTTACAAAAATTATCCAGCGAACACGTAGAACTACATAATCCGAAGGTCGTTCAAGGTTTTAGGACGTCCCCCTTTGGATTTCAAAGGCCTTCTACGCTTATTTGATACGGGAGATTTGGAGTTGATTCCTAATGAATGTGCATTTGTAAAATTAATTTAAGAAAATACGCCAATCAAAGCAAAGTTAGAATAAAAATCTGCATAAGATAAAAATGCGGAAAATAAATAGACGATTACCTGTGAAGTATTCAATTATATAAACAAACAAATATGCTATAGGTAACGTATCTATGTAAATAATTCTGAAAAACGTAGAAAAAGAACTTAATTCTAAAGCCCGTTTGCAGAATATGAAAAAATAATTTGAGGTGAATACAATAGAAAAGAGTAAACATAGTAAGCATACATTTTTAATCGCAGAAATTGTTTTACTTACGAAGAATCATCCAGCTGATACGTAGAAAAACGTAATCCAAAGTTCGTTCAAGGAAATCAGCGTATTTTATGAGTAGATTTTTGTTGTTTATTTTGATGAAAGTTAAATGTTCTTGATGTATATTAATATTACAAACAAAAGAATATTGAAAAATATTTCAAAAACTTCATACTTTCATCACGGCGTATGTTATTTGAACTGCAAACAAATTTGTATTCCACGTAAATAATGGTCGTAGCCAAAGTTTTTATCTTGGGAAGGGTGCAAATAAAAACAGTATTAATTTGTATTTAATTTAAGATGTTGCCGACATGGCGAAATTGGATGCAGGAAAAATGAAAATTCCTCTTTGAGGTATAATTTAGTTAAATACTCTCCACTGTACGTACATTTTTCATGCTTATGTGAATGAAAACATTTGGTTCTTCATGGACATTTATCGTTTCCCCAGCAGTATCCCATATCATTACGTAAGGTACTACGTATTAATTAAAAAAACGAAAATTTAACTTAATTTTAAATTCTGTATGGATAAGATGACAGAATAAATATATGTTATTAAAATAGAAAAGACGATACATAATAGGCATACAATTAAAAGCACAATTTTCACACACGAAAGGCAATCCAACATATACGTATAATCCTAACATCGTTCAAGGATATAATTTTATTTCCTGTGTAGATATTTGTTGTTCATTTAAATGAAAGTTACACTTTCTTGATATTCAATTATAATATGATCCTTCAAGAAAGGCGGGCAGCAACGGGTTTGGCTGCCCGTATGAGCTTTTTGGTTACAATGTATCACAATGTATGTAGTATGAAATTGAGGCATACGTTACTTAAAGCTTCCCCTCTTAAAAGGAACATCATCTAAAGAAGCCACACTATGAGGTGGCACGCGAGACAGGACGCTGGAGCTTATCTGTCGATCTTAAGAGAAACTAAGGGCAAAATACCAAACACACCGAGTGCGGTGAGAAAGTGGTCACTGTGCTAGGACTCCAACACCAAGGTACGAATTCCGGCTAGCAAGATTTTTCTGGCTATAGAATGGTTGAGTGTCTTTGTTAATAGTATTAGTTATTGAAATGGTGGTAATTGGGATCTTCCTGCTTTCATCAGAGATGTTATGAATATTGTTATTAATTATAACGCCATAAAGTAGGAATCGGAAATGGCCATTGCAAAGGAAGTTTTTAGACATAATTTAATATACGATAAATGCATTGGGTTAAGTGAGAATAAAGTGAAATACTACTATACTAAACTATACCGATTTTGATGCTAATGATTCGTATTGTTTGCAGTTATATTATTTCTAAATAATATCGTTGAAACTATTAATTTACATTAATATTCTGATAGTAATATTTTAGGATGATGTAAATTTCAGTTGTACTTACTTTTACTCAGGCATAGGTAAACTTGATCCGGTATAATACGTTCTTCATCAGTAATTAATGAGTATTTTTCATCAAAATTGCTTTCTTATCCCCCTTATATAGATTCAGTGTAGACTTTTAAATTTAATCCTCGAATAATCTCACTACTTACATGACTTTTCCGATTATCTTCGTTTATAAATGGTCTCGTATTTTCTACATAAACTTATGTTATCACAGTATGTATTCCCGAATAATTCATTGACCGTGCAGATATTCGCTGTCCATTTTGATGAAAGTTACATTTTTCAACCTTCAGTCATAACATATATGGAAAGAAATTTTTTTTAATTATACCACTGTCTATTGTATGCATAATTTTCAAATAAGTGAGATCGAGATTCGCCAAATAATATGATAGTAAAATAATCATTTCTAAAGCCTTTCGCGTTTATGAGATACGGGAGTCTGTAATGAATACGCATTCGTAAAATTATATTAAAGAAATACGCCAAACAAAGTAAAGTCAGAATAAAAATCTGCATAAGATAAAAATGCGGAATAAATAGACGATTACCTGTGTAGTATGTGGTTTAGTGCAAGACATTCTGCAAAATAATCCTATATTCATTAAATGTTGTCTACTACGACAATGAGCTCCGTTTCTAATTAAATAAACAAATAGACAATAGGCAACGTAATTATGTAAATAGTTTTAAAGTACGTAGAAAAAGAACTTTATTCTAAAGTCCGTTTGGAGAAGATGGGAAAATAATATTCATACAATGATGCATGCAAAGATTGTTTTTACTAACCAAGAATTATCCAGCGTAGAACAACGAAATCAGAAAGTCTTTGAAGGAAATCAGAGTATTTTATGAGTAGATTTCTGTTTTTTTTTATTTTGATGAATGTTGAATTACGTAATATATTACGAACTAATTGTGTACTACGTATTAATTAAAGAAACGTAGAAAAAGAACTTAATTTTAAATTCTCTTTGGAAAGGATGACAGAATAATTATATGTAATTAAAATAGAAAAGAATAAACATAATAGGCATAAAATTAAAAGAACAGAAACTCACACACACGAAAAGCAATCCACCATATGCGTAAACCAACGATATCCTAACATAGTTCAATAATACCATGTATTTCCTGATTAGATATTTGTTGTTCATTTAGATGAGAGTTCAGTATATGATAAATGTATTTGGTTAAGTGAGCTATGAATTATAATATATTAATAAATTATAGTGTTCGCGAAACTAATGATTCGTAATGCTTACAGTTATGTTATTTCTAAAGATTGTCGTTAAACCTTTTAATTTACATTAATATCCCTATTTATTAATTTATATTCGTATCTATGTACTTCATTCTAGAAAAATCTCACTACTTACATGACTTTTACGATTATCTTCGTTGTTAATGGTCTCGTATTCTCTACATAAACTTATGTTATCACAGCATGCATTCACGATTGATTCATTGACCGTGCAGATATCCACTGTCTATTTTAACGAAATTTACATTTTTCAGCATTCAGTAATAACATGTATCGAAAGAAAGATTTAAAATAATTAAAAATGCATCAAACCTTTATCATTGTATATGAAAATAGGATCGTAAACAAACTTGTTTTCGATTCAAACAATGGTTGTTGCCATAGATTTAATTTTCAAAATGAGGAGAAAATAACGCAATAAATTGGCGTTCAAACTAAAATTTTGCAAATTTCCTGCCGGAATGTTAAAATCGGTCGCAAGAAAAGAAAACTTTGATCCTTTAGACGTAATATAGACCAAGTCCCACTGCTTTACGATTACATTTTCATATTTTTATGAACGAAAGAAATTTGCTCTACATGGCCATTTTTCGTTTTTCCCGTTTAAATACATTGAAAATTATAATCGTTTCTGGTCTCAAACCTAGGACAAAATCTGTAGATTTTCGATTTTTTCCCAACTCGACTGTGAATTATAAATCTCTCTTGAAAATTTCAGCCTTCCAGCTCGATTAGAAATGCCCAGGATTTTGTATGAATGAGTCGGATTTGCAGCTTTATATATAGTAATATGTGTGTGAATACATGTCAATAAATATGAGAACTTATAAATAATACTTCATTAGACGTTATTAGGGCTAAAACATCTTTATCTATGTAAATAATAAAAATGATAATGATGTTTATTTTCAGTCAAAATAAGATAGATACATGCTTTTGAAATATTAACAAATAATTCGTGAATATTAGGCATCCTAGAAGAAAGATATCTTTTATAAGAATTGCCTCACTTTAATACACATTTGATGTGTTTTTCGGCGTACATATCAAAAATAAATTTCTTATGAAAATGCTTCGAGGATTGGAATATGAACAAAAAATAGTGAGGAAAACAAGTTGCAATATAGAAAGGTAAAAGAGAAAATAAAGGATAAACACAGTTACTTTAAATAAACTTCAATATCATTTTGCAAAAAAATACGTTTACATTTGATACAGATAAAGTTACTAATTAAAAACTAATACATATTTACATAATACATTTATATTTATAAAATAATATCAGGTTCATATCTACAATATACGCATATAAGGTATTCTTTACCTGTCATCAACTTTGATCTGAATTCTTCTGAGCTTATAATACCTGCCTACCTACGTAGAAAGTCCCATGAGAAATAATCTTATCAAGCTATCCTTTATACTCAACAGCTGTCGTAATTACGGTAACAATCCTCAATAATCCTAACAGTATCCCGAAATAGTGCATTTCGTTCCAAGCTAATTTCAGAAAAGAGCTTGAAGTATCATCCACGGTGTGATCGCTGTACCTTTTCCCCTTATTCCATATTTTTACACTTTACTCTTTGAAAAAGTCCACACTTTATATCAAGATTAATACAGTATTCAATTCATTGGGAAAATTCAACTCATTGACAAAAGTGCTCCAAGGTAAAGTCGTTAATGAATATGAAAAAAATGGCAAGTAGATTAGAAAGGAAAATATCGGAAATGAAGAAAGTAGTATGTTTATTGGAATAACCTGCTATTATTTGGTTATTTGAAATAGTTCTACAGAAAAAAATAGAGAAAATGAAGCATGTGCAATACCGGTAAAGCGGGGAGCGATAAAGATGGAACGTAGATGATTATAAAAATTTCTAAAGATATCAGCATAAGAAATGAAGATGATACAAATGTATGAAAAGACGCGCGCCTTAAAACCAATACCTGAATAGTAAAGTCGGAGAATGGAACGTGAAAACTTGTTGTTTCGCCAATAAAGACCACGGTATGATTAAATATATCCTTCTTCTTTGATTTGATTTTCCCCGAGCTAGAACATTCTATTTTTCAGTTTCCAATCATCCTTTTAGTTCGCCGTGTTATTTTTCTAGCTCCGCTGACCCCCGCTTGTCTCCGCACGGATAGAAACGGTAGCTGACGGTATTTCCGTCGACGCGATTTTGAAACAAATTCGAAGCGAGCCTTTCCACAACGGAGAGGAATAACGTTTCCTGTCATTCGCTCCTTTATAAACAGTCTTCACCTTGTCCCTCGCCGCCAATTACTACTTCATCTAGACAACCACCTCCTAAGCACCGGGCGTTAACGTGTGATGAATAGGGAAACCAAGTTCAAGGATCGAGTACTCGGGGACTTTAGATTAGCTTCATTTACGGACTGCTCTGGAGGTTTCACCAAGAATTGAGATCCGAAAATCGAGTTGAATAATCTCGGGTGAAAAATTATTTCGCGTAATAGGTGGCGAAGATTAGCTTGAGCCGTAAAAATCATGCCTTAATTGACTTTCTTTCAAACTCTTTTTAACTCTCGTTTCTCTGTAATAGTTGAGTTTTACGTATTCGTGGTAGGTCAAATAATTCACAATCTACGAGTAGGGATTGCAATATCGGACCAAAATGTCAATACCGGTATTCGGTATTTTTAGATCTTCATACCGGAATACCGGTTTTAATACCGGTAGTAAGAATTTTAGAAAAAGAAAGAAAACACAGGTGTTTCTTTGTTTTATTTGCCTGTTTTATTGGTTTATTGAATTTTTTTAGATATCGCCAATTCTAATTTTTGTTCAAGAGATAATTTCTTTTCACTACATATCTACATCCTCATCTTCGACAACTATGCCGAATTCTTCTGAATGTGGATAGGTTTGTTGGTAAAATGTTTTAAGAAAATTTACTATAAACTTGATCAAATTTGATTTGGTTAGTCTCTTTTCTTCTTTTTCATTATCACTTTTAAAATCATTATAATCATGTAAATACCGTAAAAAATTTTCTATTTCGGTAGGCCTTTCTTTTGTGCGATTTTTCAATGTAATATATAACTCTTCAGATAGTGATGTTCTTTAAGTGACAGCAAAATGAAATGTATTGTTGCATTGGCTGTTAATGAATTAGGATCTCTCCGACATAATCACTCCTCGACAGCCAGTTTTATTGGAAGTAGTGCTGATACAGTTCTGAATATTAAGTCAAATTTACTATCGGAAAAAATAATTTGCAGGTTTAAGTCGATTATTGCTTTTTGGATTGGATTTTTCTGTTTTAAAAACCGTTCCATCATTAGGAGTAAACTGTTCCAATGTGTTTTAGAATCTGATACTAACATATGTTCTGTTTTATTTTCAGTTAGTGTATATTTTTCTAATATGACATTTTTTGTAGGGGAACGTTTAAATATTTTAACAATATTTCGAACTTTATTAATTATAGGAAGCAGTTCTTGATGAGTTAACATTTCATCCTCATTAGTAATATCTTCTTCAACAATTACATTGTCAGTATCACTCTCACTCTCTTCAAGGTCGGATTCAGAAGTTTCTATACCCACAGTATTAGGGTTATTCTGTTCTTTATTGTTTTTGGAATAGTATATCTATTACTCCTAATTGAATTCCATGAGCATAGCACAATCGCTGACTTGCACCAATCAACTTTCCAACTTTTTTCATAACCGTTGCTCCATCAGTCGTTATGGATACAATATCTTCTTTCAGCAATATTCCATGTTTCTCTAATTTAGATTTAAGAACTACCACACATTTTCGGTTGGCATATTTACCGAGGCATGTGTAAGTCCTATATTCCAATTTTTTTTCTGAATGAATATTTATATTTAAATAGAGTCTATTTCTTACATTTCTCCATTCATCAATTGTGATACTAAATTTTTCACCATTTGCTTTTAATTGTATTAGCTTATGTTTCAAAGAATTACGAACGCCGTTACTGTAGTTTATAACAGTTCTTCTAATAGTGTTAATCGATGTTGGTAGATTTTTAAAACCTCTGGAGGATAGTGATTTTCTTAATTCAGTAGAAGTGCAAAACACTCGAAATGGCAAACCATCAAATGCTGTTATTTTACTTATAATTTCATCCAAATTATCTTTTTTTCAAAATTATCTAAAATCCCCGATGGCTTGGGCTTAAACTGTGCTTAAATTTGTATGTTCATCGCTATTAGATTCTTTCCTCTTTAACAAATTTGTATCATGTTTCGTTTTTAAATGTGTACGGAGTCCGCTTGTACTTCCTCCATTCACTTTAATAACTCTTAAACATTTGTACATTGTGCCACCATATTCTTTTCATCATAAAAATGATGAAACTAAACCGAAGCATCATCAACAGATTTTTTTATGTTCTTTAAAGTTATTCTTATTCATTATCATGGGTATGTAATAAATCTGAAAAATATTTTGAATTTGTATTCACAGTGTAATTAATTTCGCCCGTTAGGGAGACATAAAAACGTATGCTACTTTGCTATGTTGGCTACACCTGAACATATAGTGGAAACAATTTTAAAAACTTCTAGTAAATACCTAAAAACCGGTATTTAAACTTGTAAATACCGATAATACAAAATTGTACAAATGGCTCAAATACCGGTATTCGGTATCCCGGTATACCGGTATTGCAATCCCTATCTACGAGATTCGTTATATTTTAAAGGGAGCAATAACAGTTTCATTTTCATCTGGAACGAACTGATAAATATGATAATATAATCACATGATAAATCAGAAAGCGCTATAATACTCATTATATTTCCCCAAAGAACGTTATTAAGTATTCGTCTCCGAATTAACAGATAAGTTGATTTAATCGATTCAACATTGATTGGTCTCCTTCCCCTTATTCTAAAAGACTTGGTTTATCTTGCTCCGCCTTCTTAACCGTGATGTTTAATATAATAAGGCATAGTATGTTAAACTTAATTAAATAATAATATGAAGGGCATGAGGTATTCCAAATTTGAGCGTGAAAATGAACCTGATGTATTGAGTCCCTTAGTTTAGCTTAGTTACCTCCAAATTCTGTTGCACGCAGTTTTTTCGGCGACTTATTAAAAAATTAAAGTGTACTATCCATGCAACTGCGAGTATATTTTCCCTCGGCAAAAATCCGGATACGAGAAGTTTTAAAACGCCATAAATTAGAGAGGTAGAGGAATGGAGATGAGGTCATTTCATTACTATTCCTCTGAAACGGGAAAATATTCCATTTAGCAGCCCGAGTTGGAACGTGAGGAAATGGATGTGAGAATCATGCTCGAGTAGGAATCTCTGAAAAATCTGCAACTGCTAAAAGGCTTTCAATGAGCGGATTTTACTCGGGGAGTTGAAAAAAAATCACTAAGAAATTGAAATAAACGGTCCATAGGTTAGTTTGTTCACAAAACTGATGATCGAGAAAATGCATTAAACTGTAGATAGTATTAGATGTTTGAAATCTCCAACTGGAGATCACCTCAGGAGGGATCGCCGCTTTTTTTAGAGACACTCAAAGTACATTTCTATAGCAATGCTATCGTCCTCAGAGGTAATAAAGAACGATAGAATCGCTATTAAAATATACGTTGAGAGTCCTTTAAAGATCAGCGAACCTTCCTGTTCTCTCTAAATACCGGTTTTATATCATTAATAATAATAAAGGATTGTTGAACGCTGACAAAGACGACTATTGTAGATTTTAAACCTCTAGTTCATCACAGTCGATTTCCCAATTTTAGTTCTTTATAATGATTGTGATGTTACATCATAGTTTCCCTTCCACATTATGCCATGATTCTACTTTTATATAGGTATATTTTACGCATAGTTATGTATATCATACGTAATGCACAATCATTCTTTGAAATTTTTTTCTACGAAAAATGCAATTTAGAAGCGAAACTCTAATTTCTGTGATACAAATGTTGTAATATAATTGCCGTAATATTTCTTAAGTAATCATATGCTTCGAAGAATCGGCAACAGACGAGATACCAACTTGGACACGATTTCTTCTTTTGTCCAATTATTGTTGCAAGTTCTATTCATCATTAAATATTCCTTTATATTCTATCACTATGAGGAAGACACTGTCTTTTTGTACCTCTTAAATTGAAAACAGAAAGCTCCCTGTAGGATTAATTTATAGCCAGTAAACACGGATGTAGGGTCATGAAATATTTCCTTGGTGTTCTAACGAGGCATTCCCGCAATAACGGACGTGTCCTAAAGGAAAATTTGTTTCCGTCGATTTTTTCTTAGTTATAAATCATAATTTAGGCTATTAACAACGATGTGATAAAAGGGATCATATGTATGTGGAAATCATGTCTGATTGGAGCCAATGAGACGACACCCCTAAATTTTTCACTCTCGAATCGGTATTACTTTTACTTTTGCATGACTTTCACAGGATACAACTTGTTAGTTACTAATTATTCGCATGTTATACTCTTACTTAGTGACCCAGCTGACGATCACGATAGGAGTTACGTTATAAATGTAAAAAAGAACCCAGGAATGGATGTAGGAGGGCTATGTGGCGAGGGAATACGTCCATTTTTTATGTCAGGAGTTTTCAATTGGAAAACAAGAGATAGAGAGAGACTACAACAAAGACTGGAGAACTAATGGAGAAAAGGCATCATCGAATACCTAGGGGTAACACCGTAAAAGGAGCTCAGAATAGAGAATAACAATGAGAGATAATTGGGAAGGCCTGTATTCCACTTCGGATTGGAAATGGCTAATGGTGATTTACTGAAATGGCGAATTTGAAAAATTTGCCTTAAAAGGACATTAAACATATATGTTCATTTGGTATATTAAAAACATTAACTTCCGCACTTGATATATTTCAGTAGAAAAATTCAACTTGAATTTTTGTGGGTAATTCTTTTTTTTGCCTCTGGTTCTAACTCCCAAGGCACGTGGTGAGGCCGGAACCTGCAGAAGTACAAACATACCTAATCGCGGAAAGATGGAAGAAAAAATATTTTTTATTCGAGTACAACTAGATACCCTTTTCCGGATAAACAGTCTAATTAGGCAAGTCTAGAGAGGTTATTATTACCTTACTCTGAGTTTCCTTCATAAATATCGTTAGAAAGGATTTGCATGTACATTTTTCCATTTTCCCCCAATCTCAAATCGTTACGTAAAAACAACATTTCGTACCTTGGAGTCGATATTAATGTAATAAGTAAATCATTATATTCCACTTCACAAAGCAGATCTTTATGATTCATTTCTCACGGAATCATAGAGAGATATCGAGCCTCTCCGAGTGTATTAATAGGTCCTTTTAATCTGCTCACCTTAATATAAGTATGGTCAAACAAAAACCAATCAAAACCTGTTGAGATACTCAATGCACATCGATGCTATCGATGAAGGTATCATCGAAGACAAAAGATGATATCTTTTATAGGAATACTTCTCGGGACTTCAACCGGGTAGAGGCTCTCCGTATCTCCGACGTTTCGGCCGCATACTCGGCGCCTTTAGGACAATGACATATGCGGCTGAAACGCTGACTATATGGAGAGAAGCTGCCCGGTTGGAGTCCCGAGAAGTATTCCTACAAAAGATTTCATCTTTTGTCTTCGATGATATGATGATGTTCTAAATGCGCCGAGTATGCGGCCGAAACGTCGGATATATGGAGAGCCGCTATCCGGTTGGGGTCTCGAGAAATATCTTTACATGCAATTCGACGGGAAAGAACTACTTCCATCGATGAAACCTTTTCTTTTTCATTTTTTGCCCCTGATGATTCGAACTGCGCATTGAGTGCAACAGGTTTTCATGTTTTTTTAAACTTCTTTTCCTAAAAGACTTCGTTTTCTTGCTTCCCCTTCAAACTGTGATGATAACCTTAATATATTACAGGTACATTAATTCCCCGATCCTACCACATCGCGCTGAGACTAACGACACAAGAATACCATCTTCAAGAAGAAAGAAGGAACGATCATGTCAAGGTCCGGAGCTTGTAAACGGATTGAAATAAAAGGTTCCGCGGCACCGAAAATAACCCGGTACATTAACCTCGAGACATGTTTAGCAGAAGTGGATAAGCGGACCGAACGTGACAATACCGCAGCATATTTGGGAAGCAGAGATGAAAGAGAGATGAAAGAAAAAACAAAGGAGAGATAAAAAAGAAAGCAGCAACGAAATTGAAAGAAGGGGGATATAATGAAGAGAAGGACACATCTGGGATAATAGGGAAAACAAGGAAGGCGAGTTCTGAAAATAGGAAAGCTGACGCCGATATGTAGGAAAATATTTCGTATAAAAGCGCGACGGAAAAATTAGAAAATCTGGGAGAAGGGAGGCGGGGAAGAATAAATTGGATGCGAGCAAAAAAGCGGGGAAAACTTTTGAAGGTGGGGAGAATAGAAAAATACCTGGGAGGAGACAATAAGATGAAGATGAAAGACGGGTAAAAGGAGCAAAAAGGGTGGGATATCGAGGGAAGAGGGTGATGGGATGGGAATTAGTTACGGCGGTGAGCAGTAAATGAAAGCGCGAGAGATAATAGAATGTGAAAAGAGGGGAATGGGCCGATGGAAGGAAACAACAGTCTCCCTACGATACGAGATTCCTTCCATTTGAACCTGACGTAGTTTTCCAACTTAAACTCGCTTGGATTTGACGGAGGCGACTGCCAATCTGCACCGATAGAACTGCAGACCAGTGTAAGTGAAGCATCGGTTTGCTCGAAATGAATACGTAACGTCCATTCCACAAGTTCTCTAGTTTTCGAGCCGAAACTAAGCAGCGGGGAATACTTGTGATCGACAACGGCATGCAGCATCGTGTTTGCAAAGCTCTGCTGTTATGTTGATAGGTATCATTTTTTCTATGATTTAACACAAATTTTTATTTAATTTTATATTTTACTTTAATTTTTTTACATAATTATTCCACGATCAACAGTCTCAAGTAGAAAGCATCATTCTGAAAATACACTAATTAATTAAAATATTCTGTCCACAGAATAATATATATATTCACACGACCTGACGATAGTGTAACCCAACACCGAAACTATATTCGTGTGCATTAATATATTATTCTGTGAACAGTATATTTCAATCCCTTAGTGCATTTTTATAACTGTTTCACTTATTCAATAACTTCATGAACTCCAAAAAACAGAAAAATCATATTATAAATAAAAACCATTATGTACTTACTACTCGAGTTTCACATAAACTTCATGTACCTATGTATTTAACTATCAACTCTGTATTGCATATAGTAATTAATGAATAATTTATTCTCAGTGTCAATAGCACGTATGAGTAAGAATTGCACCAGGCGTAAAGCCTACCTACGTTTAAATAATAATTATAATTTATTTCAATTTTAACTTCTAGTTGCCTGCCCATTCGGTTTTAGCTTTAATTATTTTAATCTATTTCATTTTCCGTCATTCCAACGACTTATTTTGTTCGAGCGATCGCTGACTGATATTTATTTTTATTCTCGACAAGCATGGACATATAGGGTATATTTCTGCGTATTCTAAACAACGCGAGAGCAACTAAATAAGTAAATTTCCAGTATTTCCGATTTCAATACATATTTGTTTTATACAAACATGATGTATCTGCCTCTGAAAGGCAAAATTTATTGCAAGCATTTATTTATAGTTAGGTGACTGATTACTTGGATAAGACCAGAACGAGGTCCATCAGATTTCGATCTAACTGCGGTGGATGATCAGTAAATATATATATAACTTACTAAATTTCAATTGAGAGGGCATGGGCAAGGGTGGCTATTCAAAAAGATCCACTCCCGCAGCATCATTAAAAGCTTGGAATCGATTTAATAAAAAGCCTGGAATCGATCTCCATTTCCTTTATTAAAATCAATCCAAAGGAATGCTAAGAATAACGAAAAACTTATTTCCTTGGAAGAAACTGATCCTCTTATTTCAATTAAATGATTCCGAGGAAATTGTTCGGTTCAAAGAAATATGCCAATTCGACCGGAAATTGATAAATTTCTTTTATCTAATGTTATTATATACTCAATTATACTTCAGTTTCATTCCATTTATTTTTATAAAATAAATTATTTCAGAGTTTAAAACTAAGAAATCTGTCAGTCTAGTCAGGCGGCATTCACAGTTGTATTTACATGATTAGAGAATTGATACTTAAACTCATGCATTAACTAGCCGTTTCAGACCACTTGCACCTGCTACCAATTAATTCATGTAGCTTTGCAAGAAACAAAATTGGAACAAGGATTTTAAAGAGGTTTCAAAATCTAATCTAATCTTACTTAATGTCGGAACTACTAAACTGAACTTACTGACCCTGAGATAACCACCCAACAGACATTTCAATAGAAATGTATATTAGGTATTTTTTAGAAGGACGTTGGTGATCTGGAACTTTTCATTGCTTCCGGTACTGGGGCGCAGATACAAATATATCGTTGCGTCTTTCAGGGTAGTTGATACAAAACAACTACATCGGACCCGCGGTAGTTTTTGCTCATCAAGAATGGTACTTTTGTCATAAGGTTATCTCAATACATTGCGAGCTTAAGAGAGGTTCTCCTTGTTTAGGTGTCACTTGATATACAGCAGCTGATTATTAGCTGAAGAAAACCTGTGACTTTGTCCTCCAAGTTGTCCTAAGTCTCGCCTTTTCCTATCCAATCCATCTTCCACGTGTTCTACTGAGTGACAATCAATTTTGACTTGTGACCATTTTCATAATGTATAGCTCCTTGAAGATAACATCCTAATGGTCCTGCGTGATTCTCTCGGATATGTATCAAGATTTGATAAGATCTTTCGTACGTTGGCCTATCTGCATCTCTGATTCTGTATTGAATTGGAAAAGCAGATTCAAGAGATCAGGCTGCCAAAATTACGTCTTGCTAAGCTGAGTTTCGGAGTTATCTCGGTTAATTCTATTACTATATTATAATTATTATTATGAAGGAAAAATTCTCAAACTGATTGAATCGAAAACAAAGGGCGCATGTAGAAAAAATACGGTGAACAAACAGCAAGCCATACAGTAGGCTAGAATCGGAAAAATGGTGGCCAAATCACAAAAGTGGAATCTTTGATTAAGTACTTTGAAACTTCGCATGGCCACCATGGAATAAGTTCTGCATACAATTATGTATGTCGTTGACATTTTTTCTCTGTAGCAAGGTTTCAATTTTTTGCACAAAACCCTTAATCCTGCATAAAACATATTTAATAATATTAATTATAATATGCAGAATACTGTATAATATGCTTACATGTATTACTATAAGCAATACAATTTACAAAATGAAACAAAAAGCAAAATGGATAAGACTAAAAATAGAGAAGATACATTTTTGTCGACTTAAATATTCAGTAGAAATATATGCACTACAATTAGAATTTTTTGTTTGGCGAAATATAATTTACCCATTTGGGTCCTACCAAACCAAATACGGTTTGTCTGAGGGTACCCATCTGGATATATATTTTTAATTTTAATTTAGTTTAGTTGTGTTTTACAATATATTCAATACAATTTTACAACTTATTAATTGAAATGCAATAAAAATAATAATATTGATACATATATCTATATATAATTATAATGATAATATTTTTAAAAATTTTGAAACAGAAAGCAAAACATACAAAACCAAAAGATAAAGAAAATAGATACGTTGTCAAGTAAATTGTTTTTAAATAAAATTAACATTTTGAAATTGAATGCTGTTTCAACTTATGCTTAAATTCTGCTAGTGAGTTTATTGTTTTGAAATTTCTCGTGTATTGAAATTATACAGAGGTTCAAATTTGGCCAAGTTTCGCGAGAAATTCCGGTATACCATTTTTTGCGAAATTTTTCAATTTGAAGCCAAATCTGAACATTTGATGAAAGTTATCGTGGAAATATAATTCATGTTATAAACCTGTTCCTTATTCTTTATCGATACTATATTTTAGAGATCGATGTTGAATATTTGCATATTTTGTATAACAAAATGTCGGACCATTATTTTAGAGCAAATTATAACTCGGCATACAAGGTCTGATTTATACCGTAATATTTTTCGAAGCTTCTCGGAGAGAAATATAAAATGAAACGTCGCGATGTTGATAAATACACTTAATACACCAATTTAAAATTTATTATCTCAGGGTAAAGCAAGAGTGCCATTTCTGATCCATCAAATATTATTTATGCAGTTTATATTGCTTTCTTTTCTATCTTGGTTTCGTCTTTCCCATCGCGTATGTGGTCGGCTGAGACCTAAGATAGAAACCGTATGATGATCTATGACTGATGACGTATGATGACTATGATCTTGGTTTTGAGATTAAATTTTAAGACTGGTATTCTTCCTTCCGCAATCCTACCGTGAAAATAGTACCTTAATCATGTAATACCATGTTCACCATGCTACATACACAAGGTGCGCATTACTGATGGAAAAATAAGTCAATACGTATGGATACCAAGAATTACATTTATCTGTGTTTTAGCTTTATCTTGCTTTAGGGCATTAATTTCCCCTCTAATGAGATTGTTATCTATTGATGATTTTTTTAATCCATTATGAATCCTGGATAGCGAAGTGGACAGCGCATTCACCTTTCGCGTAAGCGGTCCCGGGTTTGATTCCCGTTGAGATCCTCAAATGTGCATTATGACTTCAGCTGTCGAAAGACCCTATTGTACTACCACTAATTATTTCCCATTTAAATTCCAGTTTGAGAATTTCTCTACACAGAACATAATTCTTTTGATTTTAAACTCAATGAAATTTAGCATTCTAAAAGCGATATAGATGTTAGCTAAAAGAAAGTTCAACCATTCCAAAGCCATAATTCTAATTCACCTAAACCCATACTATGACTTGTCTGAACAACAGAAATGATAAAATTTAAAGCGAAATTTATAAATTATTTTTAAAAAAAATTGCGAAATTTTTACAAATAATGTTATTTAAATTCAATCCATTCAATCAAAAAATCAAAACTCGGTAGCTGCAGCTCAGATCTGAAATTTGGGAGGAAAAAAGTTCTCAATATTCAGTATTCATGAATCGTCCCCCTTTTGTGGTTAACAAATCTACGGTTTTCCGCCTTTTATTTTGCGTGTCTGCGTACGTGTATAGATCCAGTATCAGCCAACTGATTGCATACTTGGTAAGGTACTCGGCTCCGGCGGAGAGGCTCCCATTTTCGATCCCAGCTCGTCATCGTTTTTCTGTCTTTAATATACGCTCATTTTCTTCTTTTATTTCCGCAATAGTCAGTAACTATTAAGTATTTAATCTTTAATATTATTTAATATACTGATCTGGAAAATGCAATTTTTCCCATGTAAGGATCAGCGCACATTTGAGTGTGAATCAGCTAATTTTGCGAAGAATCGCAGAAATATGTTTCGAAAATAAAATAGCAAAAATACCAAAAATGAGTTTTAAACTAAGTTAAAATGAATATACTTCTTTTCATGCAATTAATTTAAAATGAAAACGTAATATACTTGTATAACTCGCCGCATGAATATCAGGCCTATATTCTAGAAAAAAATGCGCGTTATACGCCGATAAAAACGCCATGTACGCAGATGGACCTACATGCTTCCAGCCCAGTGCATCAACTAACCTCGGGCCGACCCTGACGTACGCCACGGCCGCATCGCGACACCTGAGAACCTTCTGTGGCCAATCCACCGAGGAAAATCAATCCGAACACTTAATAGCCGAAAACACGCGGTAAACAAAGGCAGGCGCGCGAAATAATTAGGACCGATTTAGAATACGGGGACGGGGAAAAACAAAAGTGCCCGATGTGACAGAGATGGGACGCGGAAGAAAATAAAAAAAAAGTGGGATGGGGAATCTTTCGAGAGATCGCGTATGGGATGGAGACGGGAGTTCTCGAAAAGGAGGTAATTCGAGGGGGAGGAAAAAGAAGGATCTGCGGGTGGAGAGGTGGAAGTTTGCGCGCGCGTGCCGACTTCCCCCTTCCATACCACATCCCCCTCCCCTCCTTCCCTTGGTGCGTGCGCGAGGAGCTGCCAGTCGTTCAGTCCGTCGGCAAACTCAAACCGGAGCGGAGGTGCGACTTGAACCGAGGAACACGCGTATCTGAGTGAGTGGTCCCCTATGAGAGACACACACCGTCTGCCTTAACCATCCCCCGAACCGGAGGACCCCACTTGGGAACATCCCCGCGGCAAACCCGCAGGTCCCGCCCGGTCGTGATTTGGCGCTGTCCGCGTGATTTCCTCTCGATTTTTTCCGATCCCTCGGGACACCACTGGGTGTGGTCCGAGGCACTCGGAGGGACCGCGACCTTTTAGGGGTTGATTTTTTTGGCTTTGGTCGTGATTAACGCCAACCTTTCTGTCCCTGAGGATCCCAGTTTCCTTCTTTCGCCGTAATCATTTCTGGAAAACTGTCGAGTTGAATGGTATAACAAGCCGTTCCATCTTCATTCCAGCTTGTAGAGGTTGACCGTTTTGGCATTGGTCGTGATTCACGCCAACCTTACCGTTCCCATGGATCTTAATTGCCTTCTTTCAATGTAACCATTTCTAGAAAACCACCGAGTTAGATGGTATAACAAGGTGCTCCGTCTCTAATTCTCTACCGCTCTTCTCTAGTTACTTCGCGAGCATCTGTGAATCTTTCTTCAATACAACCTGCAAGCGATATTTTCTAAACTCTTGGTCTCCATACCATTCAACTTCTCCTTGGTCCCAACTTTTTTAGTCCATGAGCGGTGAGCATCCCTGGATATCCAAACCATTCAGTTTAGACATTCATCATATTCCGAATTCTCTCTATACAGCTTTCATGACTTTTCTTATTTCGTCTTCCCTAGTTTTCCAAACTCAAACCTGAGAAACTTCATCTCCGTTATCAGAACCTTATTCCTCCACCTCTCTGTTACTGTACACGTATCTCACATGCGAGGATCGGTACGCAGTAGTCTTCATACCATAACAACTTGCATTTCATAAGCACCTCCTCATTACAACCAGTTTCCTTGACACACTGGTTGACTTACCTTATCCTTGTTCAGTTTTCTGACCCTTCTAAAAATTTATTCGGATGGAATTCTTCCGACTGTAATTCCCTTAAAGATGCGTTATCGGGTAAAAATATCATCGAACGTCTCCCAACCACCGGTTGGCTCTAATCCCCAATCAACGGTACCTCATACGATATCTGTTGGTTGAATCTTTATTTTCTTCCTGTCCCTCAGTATCCTTTTTCGATTTTCATCATGAAGAACCAATCAATATATCAATTTTATCCCTTCAATCAAACCCATTCTTCCCTGAGCGTCACCAATAGTTTTTTGAATCTATCCAATCAATCTCACTTCCTAATTTCAACATCCAGAGAACCTAAAGCTGAAATTCAAACACAGGAATCTTCTAATACACCTCTAAATTTTATCCTCCCTAAAGCTTGTAATTTCTCACCCTTGCAACTAAACATCAAAACCGCCCATCTCTTCCTAACGCAATCTGAAAATCTCGATACCAACGTTTAATTTCTTCAAAACTTCCCCCTACGTATGCAACTGCAAGAAATACTAGAATAAAATCTTTAAATGATTAGTTTCGCTATTCAATCAATCGCAATCAAGAAGCGGAATTTTTCCGCGAACCAACGCCCAACATACAAAGATTTTGCGCGATGAATTTTCCCCACTTGGAAGGAGACTACCCTACAGTAACACCTTGCTCCTTGTCTCGTTAAAGGTTTACCGGTGGCTGGGGATTTCATAGTTCATTCCCGTAGAAGGAAAAAGCGTCTGCAAGTCGACCTCCGACTCCGCAAAGAGGGAACAGAAGCCTATCGTCCGGATCCATCCATCCAGGCCGCCCTTGCACCGAAAGGCAACAGGTGAGTCCATGACGACGGTGTGGGAAGAAGGATGCGGTTTCTTTTTCGTCCTCTCTCGCTAACGGAAAGTGTTTTTAAGAGGGTGTCGGAGTGCTGAGTGAGTGGGTGTTCGGAGGATCCCGCTAGGGGGAAGGAGGGTTGGAATCCGTTTTTTGCGAGCCAGCTATTAGGAAGTTACGCCCGAACACCCCTCGCATAATGATGTCGTACCGATCCTAAAAACTCCTAACCTCTTTCTCCGCACATCCACCCCCCCGGTGTTTCATTAGACGCACCTAGAGGGAAGTCCCTTGCCTTAGGGAATGTAATAAGGAAGACCATGGATTACAAATCTAAAAAGAGCAGCGATTACTTCTTAATCTCTTATTATGTTAATACAGGTGAAGGGCGGCGAGGAACACTGACAAAGACGGCTATCGTAGATTTTAAACCACTAACTCATCAACAGCCGTGTCCAAATTTTCTTTCTTTACCACGGATTTTAAACCTTGGGAATGTAATAAGGAAGACAATGGATTCCAAATCTAAAAAGAGCAGCGATTCTTTCATAATTTCTTATTATATTAATATCGGTGAATGCAGCGAGGAACGCCTACAAAGACGTCTACTGGAGATTTTAAACCACTAGTTCATTAACAGCCGTTCCAAATTTTCTTTCTTTAGCACGGATTTTTAACCGTGAGCATGTTATCGTGCGTGGCGTGGGATCGTATCGATTGCTTCCCATCCATCATATGTTCCAGCTTCAGAGCCTAAGCACGTATTCAAAAGGGGATTTTAAAGTTAGGAATACCTGCGTGTATTCCTGATCTGAAAATAATAGCCGCAAAAATCATTGTAGCAAAACTAAATCGACTCACCCTGCGTATTTCATTGTGCCAAATTATTCGCATGCGTATAAACTCTTAGAAAATAATCTAATGCCTCTATTTGGAATGGAGAGTTGATAAAAGTTTTATTTTTGGAAATTTTCACTCAAATTTCGCTTAAAGAATTAACCGCCTACTACAGACCATAGAATAGATTTTTCATTAATTTCATAGAGGTTGGAACAATTACTTCAAATAATATATTTTGATTTGGATTTTACCAGCAGTCCACCCATCTTTAACTGATGTTCAAACGGAGCAGTTAATAATTTTTAAATTCATCAGAAAGCTTTAATTATTTACTATTTAGTACCGCCCCACTTTTATTACGCAGGTATTTCTTCATGAGCCATCGAGAAAGCCATTAATAAAGACAGGGAAAATAATTCCATATGACAATAGTATGTACAAAAAAATGATAAATAAAATATTTTAAAATAACATGACTTTCTCAAAGATTCCACGAAAAGGCCAATCCGTTATGAATATCATAACTTGTAAAGAATTTAAGTGTTTAAATTTTCCTACTTTAATATCTGAGGGAAGGATTATGTTGAAGTGAATGGAAAAAAAATCTGGGAAGAAGCTAGAATTTAATTAAGCTTACAAATTAATTCTTATCTTGAAGGAAAACGATTGAAGGAATTTCTAAGTAATTACATTACGTGACCGTGAAAGCAAATGACCCAGGCCAATGCGGGATACTTCAGCCTACACAGAATCTTCGACCGAATTAATCTTAGCAAACGATTCAAACCGGTCGGCTTTTCTCAACTCCATTCAAACCGCTAATCGCTAATATCCTCCTACTCAATTCCGAACAATGCCAGCACTTCAACAGGAGAATGAAGACCAATTCTTACGATTAGCTCCCTTAGAGACTGCTTGCAATGAGGTGAAAGTATGTTCCATACGAAGGCAGAAAATCTTTTAAAACGAGACATTGAGAAAACCGCGCGGAGGACAGTTAACGCGTAGATAAACTTAGAACTGCACGTTGAGGGTCATATAGACAAATATTCTCATAATAAAACCGCTGATGGTATAGAACAGGGTGAAAGCAATTTTCTTCAAGGCTCCTAAGCAGTAAGGGACTATCGTGATCAGTTTTCGGGTGACATTTCCAGCCAAACACTTCTCGATCGGAAAGGGAATTTTTTCCGAAGAAAAAAATCTTCACAAACCCTGACACCGAGATTGTATAAAATATCCATACGTCGTCCCAGAATATTGTTTACCGCACGAACCTAGTTCACGAAAGGAGATGATATCTAGTTCGCAAAAACCCAATTCCACCCCACCCTTTCCCCAGACTATTCTAACCCACCCTCTCTTCATATATCCCTTTCGCATTGGCTCCCGGCGGATCCCAGGCTATTTGAAAAACTCGAATAGGCTAGGGAATGTAAAAATCTTTATCTCGGGGCTGAAGCATATTTTTAGAACAGCCGGAATAACAACGAAAAAAATCCACAAAATGGCCTATCTACAATTCTCCTGTCCTTCTACTCGCCCCTCCTGTTTTCAGATTTTCCCTTTCCCAATCCTCAATCTATTCCTTCTCCCCACTTCCTTTCTTCGATATTTTCTAGTTACATGCGCCTTGTAAAGCCGGCGGTGTCTTCCAGCCTCCCTTTTCAATCCCATTTACCCATTGATATTAGGGATACACGGAAATTTCAACCCCCGCTTTGGTATCCTGGAACAGGTCGTTGGAACATCCACGTGGTTGCAACTGCTTCTAGAGTATTTAAACTATAATGACCCTCCGGTGCGTTAGAGGTTTAAAATCTACAATAGCCGTGTCTGTTGGCGCTTCGTAACTCATTATCACCAGTCTATTAGGTTGATCACCAACTTTCTAAGAAACACCCAATCTGCATTTCAATGGTGATACTATCATCTTCAGGGATGGAGTACAATATCTATACCGATAATGATCGTTAAAATCGTTGGTTTCAGCATTCCCTTTGTGAAACTGCATAACAAGGATGAGAATTGAGTAACTTGGTAAAGTTTCTCTACTTTATTTTGTGAATGCGATTAGTTTCGACTCATCTTAGTGTTATCATCCAAACAGTAAGCAAAGTAAAATCAACGCTAAAGTTGGGATATAAGCCTTGATTTTACTTAACGGATTATCAACTTTCTAAGAAACACCCAATGTACATTTCAATAGCGTTACTATCATCAGGGATAGGAGAGTGTGAGATTTATGCTCAAAGATGCGTCAAAACTAGTCGCATTCACAAAATAAGTTAGTGAAACTTTAACAAGTTATTTAATTCTCATCCTTGATTGAATTTATTGTACAGTACATGTGTTTCTTAGGAAGCTTGTAATCCGGACATTCCAGTTCGTATTTCCGAAAACCAGAGGCATTGATTTACGGAGCGCTGACAAAGACGGCAAATGGAGATTTTAAACCTCTAATTCATTAACAGACGTGTTCCGATTTCTCTTTCTTTACACCCTTCTGTGAGCGCGAAAGAAGTAAAGAATAAGGATGAGCGAAAAAGAAGTTTTTATAAGTACGTGTGTTTTTTATACTACGCAAGGGTGAGGCCGGTCTAATGGGTCGACCCACAGTAGTCAAATTTTACCAATGGAATCCGTTACTCCTCCTTTTCTGGACATTCGTGTTCGATCATTATGCTTTCGTGAGTGTATAATCTTGGCGATCAGTGGCACGTGACGGTAGGTACTGGCTTTTCTCTCTTTCCGAGAATGTTAATAAAATAGTTGATCGCGATACGCCGGGCGGATTATGAATGCCGCTACCTGGAAATTGTAGATTAGGTATCCCTCCACTGATTGAATCGAATTCCATTCTTATCTCGGGAAAGGGACTTACTAAAAGTATCATTACTTTCAGAATTTAGTTTTAACTGCGGCGATAATGCTGTAATGGCCAAACCTGTTCGGCATATGGCCCGTTGGCCTGCTTTGCTTAAATCTACTTGACATTGACGGTTTGGATAATTAAACTCGGGATACTTGGTAATAATTTTCAAGTTGGCAGTTCGAGGAAGTGATCGAAAGTATGTTTTCGAAGGAAGTACCACGGATGAATCCTTACATAATGAAAACTCGCGATCTCCAAGCAGTAATCGAAAGACATTTTAAGAGTATTGGACCTCGGATTTAATTTCAAACTACAAATGATTGCTACTGCAAAATGTCAGCATCAAAATGATTACTACTCTCTTTTTCTTGCATTTATGTTAAGACAAATACTCTTCGAGAAAAAATAAAAATAACCTTAATTTTTAAATGACCGAAATTTTGTCATTTCGGTTTCACATAAGTTTTAATGGAGAACTATGGAAGAACGAACCGATCGCTGAGGATCCCTCATGTCTATGTATCCGACGACAGGGAACGAAACAGGGGATTTTAATAATTCATAGGAACCGTAATGATCCTCGGAAAGAATCGGGTGCTATTGGAAGGAATTGGTGAAAGGGAAAATGCAGAAGGGTCGGGTAGAAATAAGGATGGGAAACCGGCCGTAAAAATCCTCGTTCAGATGGAATGTTAGCGCCATCCCGAAACTTACTGGTTACCGTGTGGTTCTTCAGCATCGATAACCTACTCGATACACATCCAAGATTTAAGAAGTGACCCACTGATAAAAAGACCATCAATGAGCTACGGAAAAACGTTTTTCATTTACGCGATTTTATAGCGGCGTCTAAGACCACTCTCGAGCATTGTCTATCTAGATACGTATCGCGATCTTGAGAACTGACTTATCGCTTACATTAAAACTTCGCGTCGATTAAATACGGTTTTTCGGATTATTCAAAGTAATCGAGACATGGCAAAGAACATAGTGCCGATTTCATAATCGTGGTCTCCCTGTACCAACTTTTACTCGCCTTCGTAATTGTTAACTTTAACTATAATAGTCATTGAGTAATTTAACTGTACGATTACTCTATGCTAGTGATGCTTTAAACATTTTAGCGTCAATAATTTCTACATTCCACAGACATGCAATCATCATTACTATTAATTCTACTTATCATTATCAAATTCTTCGAATTCGATTGCTGACACAATTATTAATAAGCCGATACATATCAGTAATAATAAAAACCAACTGTACTTCAGGGCGAGATGCGGACTTGCAAGCCTCTTCTTATATCTGTCCCTATTAACTGCAACTATTCTAAGCTATCCGTGATTGCATTGGTATAGTAATCAATAGATATATCACATAGTTAACCGAAAGTCTATTATGTTATCCATGATCATTAGTTCATCATTCATAGGGAAACTTTGTAACAGGAAAATCGGTGAAACATATTGGGTAACTGTCACGAATAGACTGACATAGGGTACTCAAATCCGTAGTAGATTGACGTCCACTTAAGAAACAGCTCAGAGAAGTTTATAGGAGCGAAGAAAAAGCCAGCGAGTGATGTAATTCTTCGATGAGTAGGTATCACATTTAGTATGCATGTAGTTTATGGGTCCTAGGCGACAAGTGTTGTATTCGCAAACTAGAAAATATACTAGAGACGACGCAAGTTGTAAATAATTGAGACGGTAAATCAGTGAACGTTACAAAAATACCTCATAACGTAGGATGGCGTGAGATAATCATTCACTTGCTACTAACCGCACCTCCTGTAGGCGCGAGTATCCCCAGCTCTAGTAAAACTATATTTAAAGCTATTGTTATCTTATTTTGAAAATATGAGGTACGCCAAATGAGCACAGAGGATGCAGTGGTAGAGATGAAGCACCAACATAAATACTCGTTGGCGCAGGACCTAGGAGTGTAGAAGAACAGACTGCGAGGTGGTGGCATATAAATAAAATCCTGATACCCCATGATTTCGTGGGTCCCTTCCCATTGTATTTCGCTCCTTTGGATTAGCTTGCCTTCTTGCTCGATTTCAATTCTAATGTAGCAGTTTAATTTACAGCCATTCAATTTCTGTCACTTCATCTCCAATTGATATATTCCAAAAAACGTTAAATGACCTATCCCGGACTTCAGAAATGCAGTTTATGCTTTCATTTGCTATTCATTTATTAACTATCATCGCTGTCACGCGCTTAGTTTTTATAACGACATGCTGAATATCTGAATCATGCTAATATTTCCAGCCTACCAGCCGAGTTCGCTTTTGTATTTGAGTTGGGTTGAATCCGGTGCCTCAGTGTCTATACTAATACATTTTAGCGTTTGATTTATGAGGTTTGAATCGAAAAACTACTTTTTTCGTGTTTACCCACATTATAGAGATAAAAAAAACAATCTTATACAAGATGTCCAACTCTTTTCATTTGAACTAAGTTAAATCAATGGAGTCTTAAACACGCAAACCCTTGCGTCGAATGAATGATTTATGCTTTGATAAATAAATAATTATTCATTAATTTTGAATCGTGCGTTAGAAATTGTGTTCTTTTATATATTAATGCACTGCTAATGTATTTAGCAGATTGGTTTGAAGTGCATCAGTACGAGAAGGAGTTGTTGGAAAACGACCGCCTAACTTTAAGAACCATCGTGGAATTGAGAGAAAATTCTCGTAAATAGATTTCACTAAACTTTGAACTAAAAGATTTTAAGTAAAAGCAACATTCGAGGAGGTATACAATGTATTCAATGCGTCATTATTTGTTACATACTATTATTTATAAATATTAATTTTTATGCGGAAAGTCAAATTTTGTTTTGTAATTCGCTATAGTTGGTGACAAGACAGTATCCTTGAAGAATAGTCAACATTAACTGATATGTATTTTTCCTTCCTTGCAATGTTTATACCTGAAGGGACCCTATTCGCTTAAATTTCTCCTGCGTTAGCGCCAGCTTCGGTGCCATTAAAATTCTGACTTTAAAAACTAAACCTAAAAATTAAGAATTTCTCTTTGCAACTGACTAAGGTCACTAAAACCGTTCTTACTCCCTAGAGTCTAAGTTGAACAGTCGGTTGCATCCTTGGTTTAAATACATTCATTTAGTGCACGGGGTACAAAGCGAGCTTAAACAATTTGTTGTGCGTTAGAGAAGGAAATGAGCGTGTCTGCTTCTTGGCACAAGGAGGTGGAACCCGAAAACTATTTTAAAACGAGTGAACAACGAAATAATTAAGTCGAGCGGCGGAATAGGCTAAGGAGAGAAAGGAGGAGGGTATAATGAAGGAATGGCTATTTTGAGGGCTAACCCACTTAAATGATTTTTCCCTGCGCCTGAAAACCCTGTTTAATTCCTTTGTTAGAGACGATGTGCCATCCTCACGTCTCATCTCGTTAAATATTGAATACAGGATTGACATCCCAAGAGGAATTTTTTTGCTGGATAACTCTGGATGGGATTTTTCAATAATAATTCGAGTACTGGTTATTATGAGTGACACTCCCCTAGCAGTAGAAAGTTGAAATTAAATTAAATCTTCTCGTTTGGTGGTTATGCTAAGGAATTACACATTTAAGTTGATATTTTTAGTCCTGCTCATTCCGACATTTAATTCTAATAATTATTTTTTTTAAAGTCATAGTTTACTAATTATTTTCAATGTCGCTAATACTGAATAAACTTTTCGAAAATTTTCTGCTCCGATGTTTAACTTGTTGATGAACACAATCGAGTAGGATAAAATTTAAAATGTCTCCTCTTATATTAATTTTGGCTCAATATTAATGAATATTTTATTTTGATGGAATTAAAGTTTCTGATAAAAGAGTTTCCAATAAACTTGCCTACAGCTATCGGATGAAATGTAGCCTTGAAAATTACGCTTTTACGATGTAGATTTAGGATTCTGTCTTAAAATTTAACACTGATATCACTATTTGGTCAAATCAAATAGGGAATTCTACGATATTTGATGGAAGGCATTGTAGTAGATGTGTTGAGAAATGAGGATCCTAAAACTTTTAAGGGATCCCTTTACCTGTAGCAAACTATAGATGTTTAAAATGCAGGGAATAATCACGAAATTCGTAAATGCACACTGCAGATGCCATTCTTTACAGTGAATCTAGAAAAAATTGTCTTTAAACTATTTATTATAGCTTTATGTAGCTTCAACAGAATATGTGAATGGAATGCAAAAGCTTTGCAGAGAAATTTTGTCTAATTTAACCTATAGAGAAGAACATGTCGGAATTTATACAACTCTGAGCGAAAGAAAACAATACCAAAGTGGCAATGTGAAAGAGGACGAAATCTAGACTTTATTAGCGCTTATTCCTGAAACCTAGATAGCAGCAATATTTTCAGCTTGCCAACGGATCCCGCGCTATCGTAGCTATGATTCGAGAAAGAAAAACTTCGCGGCCGCATTTGATCGAGAGCAAGGTCGACGGTGGCGCTTCCTGGATTGCGAAAGTCAAAACTGAAAACAAAACGCGCGCCGGGGGAACTTGAACGTAAATAAGACGCGAAATGGAATCTTGGAGGCGGAAAACAAAGGGAGGAGGAACGGGCAAGGTGCCCGGGAGGCGGAATGACAGAAAAAGATCGTCCTTACGGTGCGTGTCGAACCGAACCGAACCGAAATCGAACGGCGGAAAATCGAATGGGGCCCGTTCGATAGTTCGATAAGTAGCCCGATTCTTTTTGTTTGCATAACCCCCGCGAGGTGTCCCGCAACGCGTTCCCGAGGCCCAAATATAGGTCTCGAGAATTATCACGGGTCAATAAATGCAAAGTTTTCGAACGGAGTCGTTTTTCCGATAAATGTCACGGGGGTTATCGGCGATCAAAGGACGGATTCAAAGCTCGCCCGAAAAAAATATATGCGGAAAATATTTGGCCCTTGGGTGGAAGGGAATATCTTTAGACATTTTCCCTGTATCGCGAGTGGATCGGAGTTGATTGATGCCGAAAAGGAAACTAAAACAGAGCCCCACCTCCAAGTATTACTTATCGGGGAATAGTCGGAAGTTTGAAATATTCTTTGAAATTTATTTGAGATAGGAGATTACTCGAATAATGCTACGTTGATTGTTTACCAACGATGGATGTATTTGCACTAACATAATTGAATTCGGATTTTTTTCGGACAATAACCATTTCTAACGCCAATGCTAGTGTTACTTATTTATTATTTGATAAATATGTTGAGAAAATGAGTCAGAGAAAATTCGGACATTATCGAGCAAAATTATATATCTTTAAACGGGAAATATTTACAATTACGGTATTTATCAAAGGTATATTGGGCAGTTTATCATAAAAACAAACTCAGCGACAATTATGATAGCTTAATTCTTAAAAGACTTTTCTCCAAATCTCCAATGAAACTGGGTTAAATGCAAAGAGAGACTTAAAATTCTAAAGCTTGCCCTGAAAAAGTCACATCATTATTATTATTTAAATAGCAAACAAATAGCTCATGGAATACTTGGGAGAATAGTAAAGTTATTGAATTTGATTTTATTCACCCAAAATGCTTCAAGTGACTATATATTAAAGATATCCGGAAGGTTATCATTCTACAGTAGAAAAAAATTGTTTGCTTCTATATTCGTCGGAAATAGAAAAAATTATACAAACTTATCTTACTTTAGTCATATCATAATTATTGGAACATGAATAATAATATAAAGTAGTGTTTCATTTGAACACGGTGATCTCAGACTTATGATCAAGTTTTTACTGTGCAGGTAATTAAGTAAATAAAGATGGAATGCTATACCGCTGTGGGCGAAAAGATAACGACAAAATGCCATTTTATTATAAAAATCAACAGAGCAGCTTACTTACTGGTGAATTATTATTTCTCTGTTCTATTACTCTTTAATCTCAAAAATTGAAATGGAGCTGATATCTCTATCTTGAGTTGCAGTAACTTTAATTTTATCAAACGTACACGCCTGAGGTGCCCTGCTCCAAATGGTCGTTATTCATTATCTCAATTACGATACATACTGATAAGTACTAGGTGACCTTCGTTATGTATAACATACGAATTCGAACATAATTTCAACAACATCGTCGCGCGATATTACTAATTCACTCTTTGTAATACTCGCGAATTGCCACGGATGGCTGCTACTGGGTTGATGTATTTCAATTTGATGCCCACTACACCTACGGGAAGGAGATTAGAACGTTACTGTCAAAGTGCTCGGATTAATCCAGTGGTGACCTTTTCGTTTGATAGCGTCAACTTCATTACACGTACAGCGATTGTTTTATTTTTCAATTCTGAATAGAAGACAAAAAACCGTCCGTACTCGTTTCATGATTTCGATAACCTTGTCAATAGGACGTCAGGCGATGAACGTTTTGAAACTCTGAGACGACAGAACGAAGCCATATTTTACGCATTTTTGAAGCCTTTGAAGGCGTAAAATTTTATATTTAAAGTGTACTGGGTGAAATATAATTCTAATTGAAACATCATATGAAAATTATCGCGAACATTTACGAATGGCGAGTCGCCGACTTATCTGAAGGTTAACTAAAATTCTATATAAATTGCTATGTGGCGATGATCCTTTAACTCTAATATTTTGATGTTGATCGCAATGAGCGTGGTAAGTTTTCTCATAGAGCAATGAATGAATGTGGAGAACAAACAGCGAATCAAGTAGTAATTATTTTTAACAAACATCTCTTTCCTGTCAGAACTTTGACCCTAAGTGCGCTACTCGGCTGAAATTATTTATGACTGATCACAAGAAGAAGGAATTATAAGCCTTTGTAACATGTGACATTTCGACAAAGCACTATTTATCATAATTTTAGAGTTTGTATCCATATAAGGAGTGTGAACAAATGTCTCCTCTTACATTTAATTTTTCATTGTATAAACTTTATAAGAAAGAGATAACTTGAGAAAAATACTTGTGAAGAAAACTACTTTTTCTGTTTAATAGCCTAAGCTTTCACTAAGGAAAATATGCAACAGTGAGAAAACACCATCAAAAAGAGGCAAGAAAAACCTGCAAAACCTAAGGATATTTAAATAAATGTTTAAGTATAAAGTAAGTTAAGGAGGATCTAAAGGGAAGAAATAACAAAGGGAAATGCACAATATAGATAGATCAATAGAAGTATGTTTGTATAAAAATGATCTGAAAGAGCACGTAATACAAATCAAATAAATTGATTATAAGATAAACCAATATGAAAAACTAGAAGAAACGTATAAGTGTTTTCTTCTTTAGCCTACATTATTGAGGACTACCGCAAAGTCGAGGTCAGACTAGTAGATTATAGGATATGGATATCCTAAAAGTATAGCGAATAATACTAGGCTTCATTTTCAGATATTCAGAGAGAATTCACGTGAAGTTCTATTATAGACCATGACGACGAAGGGGTGTTTAGCATTGGATTCATGAATAACATCCACAAACCCCTAGTAATCGTAAATGTCACACCCCTGTTGTTAGCAGTATCCCTCCACTTACGGCACCGCTGGTAGTGGGAAATTCGACCGTTGCCAGCCGAACGGGAGAATCAAATGCAACTGGTTGGTGCTGCGGGGGCATTAAAACCTCCGTGCTTTTCCGGCAACCAACGCGAGACCATTGTTTCCAAAGTTATAGCGCCTTTGCGGAGAACGCTTATCCTCCGAGAGGTTCGGGGTCAGGGGCGTGCTCTCGCGCAGGTGTGACCCTTGACCTTCGGAAAGGGCCACGGACGATTCCAAGGAGGGGTGGGGCAAGTGGAAGAGCCCATTAATTCCCCACTCGGAATATTCAAATCTGTGCGACGATTAACGGTGATTCTATGAAGTGGTAGGTTACAGGGAAAGGTGCACCGTGCAGACCACAGATCTCAACCCGAGAACTGTATAGGAAAGCAAATAGTGTTGTCAACTACCGAACATTTGATTCAGGGAGGTGTCCGTTCCAAGTTCCATATCACAAGGGACTTGCTGTAGTATTATTAAAAGTTATTCGACATCTAAGTTCATGTCGCACGTGGGCTCTCACCGGGAGTCGAACCCGGGGCCGCTTTCGTAATGTATGTAGTGTAATGTATGTAGAAGTATCAATGATACCGCGAATGTGGTGTTTGGTTCACTATGGAAGTGTTTATTCCTTGGTTAGGTTGGTGGAAGGTAATTTAAATTGTACAGAATGCGTTTAGAATTCCACATAATTCCACAAATTGCAACTTTCATCGATAAATTATAACAAATAATATCATTTACGAAGAGGAGGCGACGTATTCGCCGATGGTTGTCCTAGACCTTCTATATCTTCGTACCGCTACACTCCATGAACCCGTTTTTAGTCTCACCGCTCCTTTTCGACTCCAATATTCAATTCCCTCCTTTATTCTTTCTTTCTAAAAGGGGAACTGACTTTCATGTTCTCTTTTACTGAACGTACGGTGTCCATCCTTCAATGAGATCTCGGGAGCAAATCCCTTGGGTTAAGATCTCCATATCTAACGCTCTTTTCCTGTTCGAAATCAAAACTTTACTCAGAGATTTTCCGAACTTCTTAGCGGATGATCTGCGAATAAAAAGCTTGCTTGGGGCAGCGGATGTGAATTAAACTCGATCTTTTAATTCTTCCGCTTAAGATATTTGGACGCGAGCAATTTTTCCTTGAAATTCGTACGCAAAGGTTAAGATGGAAAAAAACTTAGATGGTAAACGGCTAAGTTGAATTCTAATCAGACGACTTGTGATTAAAGTTCAATTTGTAAAAAAAACTCCTAAGGTTTTAAAGGTTTCATTGATGAGTAGCAATATTTGAGCAGTAGTCTGGAGACCAGTTTGAAATTAAAACCTCTAACCATTAATTATGAAGGGGAAGCAAGGTGGGTACTTAGCTAAATGGGAAGGTAGGAATTTTTTAATTGCTCTCATTTAAGGAAGATTGGTATATTATTGACTATATAGAGAGGACATTACGACCCTACCTAAATAAAGAAAATTAGTGGGCAACGACAATTTTAATTTATACGACACCAAAAGCAGGATAGACACGACCCAGGTTTCTACGCATAATCCTCATTAGCATCGTGAAAACTAAAATTGATATTATCTACTAATTTTCTTTAATTTGTCATGATGACAACTCGATAGGCTCGTAACACAATTTCGGCGATATTTCTAACAATTCTGCGAGCGTGGGTGAAAGAGATTGTGCCCGCATGAAATATTCCTCGATCACTAAAAATTCACACTGTTCTCTGTGCATCGAATATCCGCTTATCGCGACCGAATCTTCCAGACTGTTCGTCGCTTCTTTCTAATTAGTCGCCGCCAAAAATAATTGCAATTAGATTACGGTGGAAATGGCGGCGGGAAATCAATCAGCGGAAAAATGTCATCGAAAGTGATCAGAGCGGATGCATAAGGGACGTTAATTAGCGCCGGCCGTGAATCGGAAGTATACATGAGAAATTTGGGACCGATTACATTTTGATGATATCGAGTGAATGAAGAGAGAAAGGCGTGCTATTGATAATCATGACGGATACACAGGGTTAGCTTGCAGAATAATTATCCAGAATCGAAACCAGGAGGGACGATGGCGTTTATAACTGGGAGGCAAACAGTAAAATGTCATATAACGCGGATGTTTTAGAAAAATCCCGGAATCTTTATAAAATGCAAATCTCGTTAGATTGATTTGCTAAATAATTTGATTGCAATGGCTCTTTATTGCAGCGTGTATTTTAATGCGTCCTATGTCATCCAATAGCTGCAAAGTCTGTTAAGTATTCTGCCCTAACTGCCGGTGGATTCCTCTCCATCTCTAGCATTTTTTACCAAAAGCTATTGAGGGGATGAGGCTTATAAAGCAAGATGAGGAGTGAGGTAGTTATCCCTTTCTTCCCTCACCAGCAGAAATATTTTAATTGGAAAATGTCCCCATAAGTAAAGTCCAAACAGTGACTCTATGAGGAACATTTTCCGTAGAATTTCATTAGGAGAGGCGTTAATTAGGCCAATATTCAGCATACTAATACCTCAGTAGTTTTCATATCATCACAGGCATAATTAAAAATCTGACAAAAGTAGATCAAAGATATATTTTTCTGTAACCTTTACCAAATAAGAAATTAAAAATATTTTGTTCATCAGAATATGGTAGCAGGAATCAAAAGGAGCAATATGAACATTTAAATCTGAGAAGATTTAGTTATGCCGTAGATTACTCAGATATTTAGCACGGAGTGGTTCCTATGTGGTAATGTTATACATGTATTTTAAGTATAATGTAGTCAACGTAAGTACCAAAAATGTTACCTATGAATAGCTTCTCGTAGTATTCAATGAAGAGTGTCCCAAATAACTACCATTATATTGCCTTATAATCGCACTCCAATGATTTTTCGCATTATCACAGAAAATGAGGCAAGATTAAACTAAAGACACTATCTCCTATCCTGCACCAAAAGAAAAATGAAACATATCCTCTCCATCAAAGTAAAGCAGGAAAATCGAAACCACAATATCGTAAGGAAACATTTATGAATATTTTTTTATAATTTTTACGTATTCCCACGCATATTATATACTCCTCATATTGTCAAGGAAATGTATGTATGCAATCTTTAATTATTTATATTTTATACTCATTACGTATTTGAAAAATGCGAGGAAATGCGTAAAGAGTTCATTCTTACTTTTCCTCGTAATGGATCTTCACTCAGTAAAGCCTTCCACGATCGATATCATCTACAATTTTGTCTAAGAGAGGCTAAAATGTTTTCTAGATCCCAAACTTGAGGTATTTGAAATTAATGAATTGTTCGAGACGGATCTACGGTATGATTTAAGCACACCTGAAATGCAGCGAATGAGATGGGACAATTGCCTGGAGATTGAAAGAGTATCCATTGAGCTGCGGTTTGAATTTTAAACTCCAGTGCACCAAAGAGCTCTCATTGGATGCCATTGAGTTTTTACGAGCCATCAATTGGATGCTCAATGTACCGGAATTCATATCCGGGGTGCGCTATCCTTGAGAAAGCACGTGTACCTTAAAGGCACAAAATTAGCCCAGGCGAACGTGAAATTTATTTGGGTGATCCCTGGTCGCACATCTTAACGTAAATTATAATATTTGTTTCATACTCGTGGGAGACACATTAAAGATTTACATGTTTTCGTAAACCCTAAGATAAATGGAATGCTTATCAAACAAACTTAGGTAAACGTACTGGCATGTTTTAGAGGTTTTAAATCACCAGTAGCCGTCTGTGTCGGCGTTCCTCGCCTCTTTCACCGGTATCCAGAGGTAACAGGAAAGATTAGCCGCTCTTTTCTGAAATACCACACCTTAGAGTACTTTATTACCCCTGAGGAAGAAAACATCACTTTTGAAATTTTTATGGGTGTTTCTAAAAATAGCGGCGATCCTTTCCTGGTTTCTCGGAAAAGCGGTGAATGAAGCGAGGAAGTCCTACAAAGACGGCTATTGGAGATTTTAAACCTCTAATTAATTGACAGCCGTGTTCCGAATTTTCTTTCTTTGCATACTGACATGTGTAGATAATTTGCATGGTTAACTGAAGACTGATGGTAAAAAACATAGTTACCGCCGTAATTGTAACTAGGAACACATTAACTTCGGTAGTATCCTTTGGGAAGTGGTTAGATTAATGCAACGCCTCGATCCCGGGGTCACACCCAGGTTTGTTCGTGCTTGTTTGTGTCGTTATTTTTAAGGGTTAATTGTAAGAGTCTTGCTAGAAAAAAACAAAGTCTAGATATATTACCAATACTTTTCAACTCCTTGAAGTAACGACCAATCGAGTGGTCCAAGCGTTACAAATTCCATTCGAGAGCGATAAAGTTCTTCCTGATTGATCATCCAAAAATAGATATCGAAAATATTTTACCAAAGAGAAATTTAATTACTGTGATAAATGGCGTACGGTGAACCAGACGCATCATTGCAAATTGAATGAGCTTATGTTTGCTCTTCTTTCCTCTGTAAACACGGAGAGTGCGTTCAGTTTGGGTTTTGTACCGAAACTCGAGAGATATCAATATGGTCCAAAATCAAATTAACCGAGAGAAAAACGACTTCACATACTGTAATTTGGAACCATTTCTTTTAACCCCATATCCCTCACCTCCAAACGTTATTCACCATATCTAATTGCCAGTTAATTTACGAATATCTATTTAAAGATTTCTAGGAAAAATTACTTAGGGAGCATTCTTGAAAAACATGGATGATACTTCAGATTTCACATGCTCAAAAGCCATAGTTGCAGGTAGATAAATTACGATTCTAGTATATATTTCGAAGGTAAAAGCATAACGTTCGGAAATTCCGGTTCCAAGGGATTCTTAGTCCGCTGAAGATGGTAACATATCAAAATACGTTTTCGGAAATATCGGTAGCAGACAGAGCCAGGGGAAATTCCAAACCACTTGCTGATTCCTTAGAAATTGTTGCTGGAACTACTATTTCATTATCTCACTGAGTTTAAACTATAGTTTCTTAGCGCAGCCACGTTCCTACATCTCTTATAAATAGATAAAAGAGCTACAACTAACGTAGCATCCCGTCATTCGTAGCATCCCGTCAAAGAACTGCGTTGAGAATGTAGTTTTTTTTTCTACGAAATTAATCTTCATGAGACACCAATTTTCTCTTATATCTTGGGATGATTTAGAAATAAATTAGTTCCATGGAAATTTATATGTTTGACAGATAGCAAATTTAATTGCACAACTAGAAAATGTACAGGATAAAGTGAATTTTAAAGCTATAGGGAATCGAACTTAGACTATTCTCTCGGACAAATGCTTCAATTTACTAAGCTGCTACGCCAGTCTTATTCCAAGGAAGGGCGGACATGACAGTAACTGGACACGAACCAGGATCTTACAATTGCCGATCAGTAGCTCTGCAAATTTAGCTATCTCTACATTCTAACATGCCTCTTTTCTTCGCGGTACAGTTATAAAAACATAATGAAACTCGTCATCAATTGGGGTCAGCTTGCGTAGAATTCTATGACAGCGAAGTGTAGGAACACGATTTATTCCTTCCCATTACTCAAGAATGTGTTACGTAACCTTCCCTTTTGCTCCTATTTCAAAGGTTTTGAAGGAAAGGCTGCTTCTCGCTCATTCGTTTACTAACAGAGGTAGTACTTCAGATTGACAAGAAGCCTTCCTTATCCTTGAATCTGTTCCCAATTTGTTGGAGTACGTTATGACTTGTTTGCCTCTCCTCTTCCTGCAGTAGGTAAGCCGATGTGATAAACGTTTGACAACGTGAACATAGAGTGAGAGGAATGCACGTCACGCAGAAAGAGGGTACAGAAAGGATTAAAGGTGGAACGAACAAGCAAAAATCAACTCATTATTAGACCATTAAATATGAATCGATCACATTTACTCTAGATTTATACAAGCGTGACGCCACGCCGGGGAAATACAGAACGCTTAATTATTGACGAAGTTCTAATGCAGAACCAAGAGAGGATCCCATTTTAATCTCCGCATAGATTATTAAATCATGGAGCAAGCGCAGCTTCGGAGTTGCGGTTTATTAAAGCACATTATGTTATTGAAAATCACCGCCACGAGAGCTGATGCGCTATGAAATGTGAGCAGGCAAAGAGTTTATAGGCATAAATGTAGCTTTGATCATGAGATTGCATTAACGGACTTTTGAGGTTTTGGTCGTAACACAGTTAATTTAGAGCATGATTTTCACCGAATATATTCACAGTATAGTAGACAACAGAAGACAGTATATAGTTCCAAATGTCATTCGTGCTTTAAAATCTTATTTTTCGTGTACCCATGAGAGGAAACATTTGCCTGTGAGAATTTAATAAATAACGGTCAAGTGAAATGCTTGGTAATATAGAAACCACGTATTTGATCTTTCTAGCGATCGGATACAGGTTGATCATAAATACAATAAACTGATGACTAGAGATAAAGGAATCAGGAAGATATTGGTAAAAGCCCTGGTGTGGGGTGATTCGCTCTATGGGTGTGAAAAATTCAAGAAAAATGAAAATTTGAAAGCCTTCAAGATAAGACAAAAAAAAAATAAATGGCAGTGAATAAGGAATATTATCATAAAAACAAAAGAAATTTCAGTGAATAAGGAATATTATCATAAACCAACCGAATGGTAAAACTCTGATGTACAGAATACTACAATTGTTTTGCTTATGCCACTGTTACCCTTAATCGGTGAAGTCCCCGTTAGCTCTCATGAGCTTGTCAGGAGGTGCTACACCGAGGCAACAGCAACAACGAACACACACCACCATTCTCCGAATCGGAAAAATCCGGTCAGCCGGGATTCGAACCCGGGACCTTGGGGTTTGTAGTGATAGCGTAGATGAAAGGCTATCCACTCCGTCACCAAGACAATTTGATCCTACTCTTGCAAATTCTTTGCAAGTCATTATTTTTTCCGCCTTTCTTGAAGTAGATGCAATCCAAGCATTTCCGTTGCTCCAACAGCAAGTGATAGTGAGGTACGGAAGGCCGACAAAGACGGATATTGGAGATTTTTAAACTTTTCATTGCTGTTCTATGACACACCAATCCTAAGGAACCATGTTGAGAGTGAGCATCCGTGTCTTTTGACAGGCAGCTCGAGGTGTGAACGGTATGTTGAAAAGGTCCAGTCATTAGAAGGAGGTGAAAACAGGGTGAGCAATCAAAGGACCCTTAAGTGCGTGCTAATCACGTCGTAAACGTCTCAGTTCAAAATTCGTACCTCCAGTCCGAGAGTCGTGCTGAAAGGAGGATCCCTCGAAGCGGTGGGAGTCGAAACGGAGCTTAAGTTGATGGAGTATTTAATGGATTTTTCGAAACGAATGCAAACTTGACGAGGAAAGTTGAATTCGAGGAGAGCTTCCAGGGAGGAGTTTTCAAGTGGTTGAGGGGGGCACGCAAGTGGTGACGGGGAAGGGCAGATTGGAAGGAATTGAGTGAAGAGGAGAAGATTGCGTTAAAGGAGATGCGTTGCTGCGTGGGGAGAGAAAGGGAAGGGGGGTTCGTAATAGAGGATAGATAGGCAATCTGACCCTACTAAGGCTTCGGCAAGTTTGAGGGCGATATCGCTTGTTACATTCTATTATCTAGCGGAGGAATGCCACCGTACAAATGTACTGAGGATTGAAAGCTAAGTTAGTTATATTAAAAACTCCTCTTGAATTGAACTCGAATTAGTTGAACGCTGATCCCTAAATAATTCCCTTTTCTCTTTCACTCCTTTAATATCTACGTAACGAATAAATCCTAATTATTTGTCCAGATTTCAAGGAAAGAAATTTCACAGAAAGCTTAGTACATGCTATCCCCACAGTGTTTTTATTTATTATTACGATAATTATTTACTTTATTATTACGACCGATTTCGCCTACATGGCCACTATCAGGAAAAAGTATCGGGAATGTACGTAGCACTTACTCGTATAGTACATAGGTACTACACGAGTATGATTTTGATGTACCTTTAAACGCGTTCTATGTTTGACCATCTCCATCAAAGGGCATAATTACGTTCAGATATAGTCATCGTAATCACGTTTCATATTTCATGCATCATTGATTTCCATTGTCAAATTTAAATAGTAAATTTTTGGTACCAATCGGATTATTTGGAAGAAAATTATATACAAATATTTGGAGAGGCATCCCAGGAAACTGCAATAGGTAGCGCGATATAAAATCAAACTATTTACATAAGGAGATATATTTTTGCATTAACATAATGTATAAAGCATAATTATACTTTATTTTGCGTAGTTCCTAATTATGCACTCCATTCAAATCATGCTCGTACATTACTTAAGTAAAATATAAAAGGTAAAATAAAAATTATTTTAAGTAAAATATAGATTAGTAAGTACATTCTATATCTTTGGTGAAATATAAATTACTTCTTATTTGACGTAAAATTGCTCTTATATAAAATAACGGACGTACCGAAAAGAGCGGCTCGAAAATAGGAACCTCAGGGCTGTAAAAGGCAATCTTTTACGACTTTCACTTTGAGATCATAAACTACCAGACCTAAGTACTTTCAACGGCGGACATTTCTGCGGTAAGCATCACGCTCTTGCGGGACATATATATTTATAAATATATTTTAGGAGACGCTAGTTAATCCACTTGGTAGGATAGAAAAACAGAAAAATATCGATCCCTGTTCAACATTTAAGTTGAAATAAGTCGAGTCAAATTTACGAGCTTCCTTAGTTATTTCTTGAGTAATAGAAAAATCCTAATATCATCTTAAATCTTATGGCGTAAGTCAACGAAGACTCAGAAAAATCAACGTCTTTATTCAGAGCAAGAAAAGCTCGCATACAAACCGTCTTTATGATTATTATTGCTATTGATGTTATTGCTGCATTTACGGTCAACGAATGAATTTGGGGTTAGAGCACTTCCAAATAACAATCTAAATAGTTGGCTAAGGAAATTAGCTCATCATGGAATAGGCGTACAATAAGATTATTTGATGCCAGAAATAAAAGAGCCTACTTCAATGAGATTGGGAAGGAACTTTTAATAGAGCTGTAAAGCAAACAGAAAGCGAAACTATTAATGAAGATTTGAATCTTTACGCGTTAGATGGATGGCTAGAATGGTAAACTCACCGAAAAGGGTGGTTCCTCTTAAGAAGGTAAAGATATTATTTTGGCTAGTTGATCGATACGGAATACACCATCTAATAAACAAGTTGTTTGGAGTTACTAACTCGTTGAAATATTAGCTGATTTTCCTAATTCTGTCAACGTATAGTGTTTGCTAAAAAGCGTTATTAATTATGGTGAATCACAAGAGAAATTCACCAGAAATACTTTATTACATCATTTCATTACTATATCATTTTGTCTCACGTTCGCACTTATAGTTATATTACTCTTTTTCCATATTTGTCTCTTGGATTTTGAGTATTTTCTGTGGGCTTATTACAGGTATCATCTTATTTGCTATAAAACAGAAAAATTGCGGAAATCTGATTTCCCGAACGAGTGAAAGCGCTTTTTAAAACATTTACTCGAACTAAAATTACCAATTTTTACTTTAATTGTTGGACAAATAAATATCACATAAATATCCGCCTTCGAAATTTCTAACAGAGAAATTTTAAAAAACTGTTAGAAATATGAAGAAACTACATATCTCTAGGACATATATAGATCAATATTCGTACAGAGAAGAGCACTGTTAGAGAGGATAATGAAAAGTTCAATAAAAGAGCGAAAGTCAAGTCGTTTAAGTAGTAGTATTGTTAAAAGTGCTTCGACAGCTTAGGTCATTTCGCGCATTGGCTCCCACCGGGAATCGAACCCGGGACCGCTTTCACCAAAGGCATCAAGTCGTTTGAATTTGCTCAAGTTTGAAAAAGTAAGTTTGCCTTGATGATGCAACTCTTTTAAAACTAGCCATCTAATCACACGCATTAGCCACTAACGATAATAAAAAGGATAAATTTCCATGTCCTAACATGGAAATCATCAGTCAATGAAATTAAACTGAACCCAAACGAAGAAATTTTTAACGTATTGATTTTCTGACGGAATGACTTAAGTCAAATGATTAACTAGGATGCCACAACGTTATATTGGAGGAATAGAAATCGTATCACGTATTGACATTATAGACCGATAATACTTAATACTCAGCAATACATTGGGATGAACTTCAAATTTGGTAGTAGATTTAGGGGGAATATTGTTCAAATTAATGCGACCTTAATGTTCACGGGAATCGTACAATTACTCAGTTCTCTAATCCCCAGCTCGTAACCCTGAACGGAAATGGACATAAGAAAGACTAACGACAGCAGTAAAAGCCAAGGAGAAACATGATGAAATGGGGGAGAACGAGACGAGAAAAATAACAAGATCTTTACGGGGATGCGAGAAGGAGTAAACTCTCAGAGATGGGATAAACGAGACGGGGAAATTGAGAAGAAATAGCGCGAAAGGGAAGGGTTCGCGATCACAGTTCCGTAAGAGGATGATAATATGAAGCCAAAGTGCATTAATAAAACATTCACTCTCGTCTTTGACGGCCCGGATTTTTTCCGTTCTGGAGCAAGGGCCTCGGAAAGCAGTCTCGACGGGCTATGAAAACAGCAGGCACTAAAAGTTAATCTTCTGTGGAAAAAGGGAATATAAAACATCGTCCGTCACTTTGCTGAAATATTTACGGCAAACGATCAAAATAGAAGGAAAATGGCGATTAGGAAATGGGTTGGACGCAGGACTAAGATGGATGAAAGTCAACTCTTTGGCGAATCTCGGAAGAATTGGACGATTTTAAATGTTCACATAAGAAATTGTACGAGCTTTTATGTTCACATCGTGGAATTACCGTTTCATTGGGAGCCTAATCCGGAAGATTTACTTCGCATTATATAAGCATCAGGAATATTTTTTCATGAACGCTGAATTGATACTTGATGATCGAATCTTGATCCGATTTGAATCAAGTCGAAAAATATGTAAGAGAAATTTCAAGTGGACACAACACTCAGCTTCCTTAGGGAACGCGTAATACACCTAAATTATTGACATCTATTCTTCATTGTTTCCATTCAAAATTAAATCTGTAATCTAGTTCGCAGGCGTTTCAACTATCGTAATATTTAGACGTTTTTACTCATTTATTCCAGCATAATTACAAACACGCGTTCTCCATGAGTCTAAATATCACTGATACTGAACTGATGCTCATTTCTGAAAAAACGACTCAAAAAGTCGTAGTGAAAGAAGTATTTAACTTTAATACTTTAAATGCTTCTGGACAAACGAGCGGAAAAGCTTCTTGGAAAAAATCCATCAGCAGCTGCTTTATTTCAGAGCCGATCTTACCGAAAGTTTCTTTTTAGCCATTTCCTTCAAGCACCTTGTTTCAAAATTGTATCGCTGGCACATCGCCTGTGGAAATTTCTTTAGAGCACAATAAAATTTAAGCTAGTGTTTCTCATTCTTTGAAGGTAATTTTTTCTTTTTAGCTCATTGAGAGTCGAGTACAAAGTCAATTGGAGCATTAAGTATCCAATAGATAATCAATAAATCGCCATGTGTTTCTCATCCTTTGATCCCAATTTTTCTTTTCGAATAATCAGAAATCATGGACAAACTCATTTGAAACAATAAGTGTCTGATGATAGCTACCAGATCTTCCCAGGTCATCTTAAGGTTATTATCAGTGAGTAAATTCGGATTGACAATATATAATTTGCGCTTAATTTTCAAAGCCCCAAACCACTATTCCCTTATACCGTTAGCCTGTTCAACCAGGTCAAACGGAACTTAAAGCCTCAATATTTTCTCAGAGAAAAGCTGCCCAAATCCCCTTTTATCTTAACCAAAGCATCTGCAATGTAAAGAAGCGGGAAGTCCTTTGCAAAAGAAATTAATCAGAAAGCCTGATTAAGATCTTTTGCGAAACATGCACTCTAAAGATGTTGAGAATAATCCTCTAATTCAGCAAGTCCTTCACAGCGCTATCTTCCAGTTACAATACGATCAGCTAGATGCAGTAAGGCTTTTCGGATGATTTCTAAGAACTCTCCAAACAATTGTTGAGAACACGGAAGTTACCCTTGGAAGAAATTTGCATCGCAAATCACTCTCCAATTCATCTCAGAATTCAAGTCCTTCCTTACTCTCTCCGCAATAAGCCGATCTAAAGGCTTGTTTTAACTCAAAACTCGATTTGGGAGCTGAATTTGCCTCCAAGTTGGAAATTGAGAGTGATTTTGAAACATTTCCGAAAATACTGCCTTTATGAGTAGCGGCAGCATTTCTGCCATTAAGCGATGATCTATGGCGCCCTGGCAATTTTATTGATGAGTGTTAGCATTAGTCCGGAAGAGGTCTAAATGTCAACCATTGATCATTAGAAACACGATACGGTAGCAGGAACTTACGACTAGGGAAATAAGCTAAATAGTCCTCCTGTCCCTTAGGACGATTGGTAATCCTAGATTATTCAGACGTACCATATTTCATGATAAAACATTCGCCGAGTATATTTGAACAGTTTTCCATTCTTAAAATTTTGAATATGCGAAAAATACCCTTTATCTGGTTTTGAATTTATAATTCATTTTCCACATTTTTAGTTTTCAATGAAAAATTAATGTGTAATAAACAAGATGAGGTACTGCTAAAATTTTCTATGGAGGACATCAAGCCAGTCTCTTCTAATCTCGTTATTCAACAAGAAATAATAAGTAATAATTCAATAAATTGAGGTCCAACAATAAGTTTAGAATTAGTTATAGGAGGAACGTTAGCTATAGTTAAACAATTTGCTAAGTATTTTGATTTTGTGCTTTAGAGACTCGAATAGAACTCTTCCCCCTAACCAAGGAAAAACAGAAGAGAAAAATGAGAAAGAGCCGATATTTTTCACTCTTGCTATCCTTCCAAAGACATTAGCCATCCTTATTCACTTTATATTCCTCACAAAAAGATTGTTATGGAATAATCATATTTATTTCGCAAATTTGACCAATAAAGAAAACTCAACAACTCTCTTATATATTCCATATCCTTACTATAAACACCCCAAAATGTATATAGATACGATATCCCAAAATTTATTTCACGATTTTGATCAATAAAGAAACTCCAAAACGTCTTTATAAATCCCATTCTTCACCGTGTCTGTCTGTCTTGTTCGCTCTGAGGACCTCACCCTCACAAACATTAGCTATGAAGAGCTAGTAAAGGAAAATGAGGCTTACTAGGCAGGATGAGGAGTGAGGTATAATGCCTTTACTTTTCTCACACAACCAGAATGCTATAAGCGGAACATGTCCACCTTAGTGAAGCACAATTACTATGCTAGTAACACTTTTCTTAGTATTCCATAAGGATTGTTAAGGATAACCTTCATTAGTGCTTCTAATCAGCATACTTATACATCAGTAATGGCAACCATAATCAAGACTGTGACAAAATTAATTGAAATATACATTATACTTCATCCTGAACCAAATGACTAATGGAAATATTCCATTCGTCACACTATGGTTGCAGGAACCCTCACTATGAACACCCCGTAATATGCATACGATATCCCAGAACCAAATGTGTATTCAGATCACGCTAATTAGGCCTCCGAAACCATCCAACCAAATATTCGCCATCCTCGGGGAACGGCGCGAAAGAAATCAACCGGAAATCCGTCCTCCGAATAAAAAGAAAGAGCAGCGAAAATCGATCAACGGAAATGGAAGTTCTGTGCGCCATTAATCTGTTGAACTGTGAAAACGCGGGGCTTCCGTGACGTTGCATGAAATATGACTCTTAACGAGGCTGTCCCCGCATCGCTGCTGGAGATCGACTGCCGCCAAGAAATCGAGGGATCATTGAACAGGATGCTCCATTATTCAAGATGGAAAACGCAGAATCCCTCGGATTAAAGAAACCGACTGCTCAATTACCACGCGTTTCCTCCGTATCCTTCGAATTTTCCCCGTGGAAGCGGAAGACTAAAAATCTTCGGGACCCGGTTCGCCAAGCAAGCAAGCCTTTGGACTTAATGGTGTTAGGAAATAAATTTAAAACTCGGTTTTTAGAAGTTTCAAATTTAAAGAAATGAACTAAATTTAGTGCGTTGATAGTTTCGGCCTTTACTTGGTTTAAAATCATTATAATATTAAAAAGAATAAAATATCTAATATTTTTTGGCTTGATTATGATGCATCGAAACCATGGTCGTGGGTGTATATTATATATATATATATATATATATATATATATATATATATATATATATATATATATATATATATATTAGATCTATCATTTGTTTGTAAATAAATTTATAAGGTTCAGGTACACCCAATTTACCATGTAAGTCTCGGCAGTTTGAGAATTTAGTTCTGTTGAATCTGATGGTATAACACCGAAACCGGTAGTTCAAAAATACATTTTTGTGTAAAAGTAGAAATCTGTGTTCAGTTAATAAATTTATTGCCTCTTAGGGTGGTAGCATCGCTATTGAAGTGTACATGAATGGGTGTTACATGTAAATGTATAGGGTGTTCTTAAAAGAGCGGTGATCCGAGCCTTTCTGTTGCCTCCGAATAGCGGTGTAGGAGGTGGAGAACGCCGATAAAGACGGCTTTTAGAGATTTGAAACCTCTAATTCATTAACAGCAATATTTTTGTAATTTTTCTGATTCAATAAACAATGGATGCATCGCATCCACTGTTGTAGGAACCGAAATATTATTTGTATCAACTAATATATTAATTATAGTAACCAATATATCAATTATAATAACCAATATATTATTTATTGCAAGCAATATATTATTGTGGCAACCGATATATTAAGTATAATAACCGATATATTATTTATTGCGAGCGATATATTATTTATAGCAACCAATATATTATTTATAGCAACCAATATCATTACTTATAGCAACCAAAAATATTCTATGTCTATAAATATTATGCATACTCAAATAATACACTCAAACCTTCACCTCAGAAAACGCCGGGTCGAGATTCTACGGTTATGAAACAAAACATTAAGGCGCTGAAGAAAGACGTTAAGGGAGCGTGAGAAGAACGTAAATGAAAAAGCAGGAGAAGACAAATGGCGAGGGCATATTGGGAGCGGAGTTCGAGAAGAAGAAAGGAGGTGCATGTAGATTGAAATTACGGCAGCTGACAAACGGAAGGCGGATGATGGCGGAGAAATTCAGTACAGCGAAAATCCCCCCGAGGGGGAGGAATACTCCTTTTCGATCCGAGGAAAAGCGAAAGACATCGCTATTCCCTTCCCTTTTATTTGTCCCTCTCTGCCCTTCAATCTTCCTCCTTTCTTTCTCTCTCGTCGTCCTTAATCTTCTGTGCGCTTTATCGCGAGGGAAATATCCATATACTCTTATTTGGAGGCCAAGATAAACATTTGCTTTTTGGATACCGCATCCAGATGCAGTTTTTTGGTACCTTTATCATATCCTGTTAAGTCTTGCGAAGCTATTTTGCAATGAAAATGAAAATATTCATAAAGTAAAGTGAATATATGTAGGTTTGGTAAAATGGAACAAGTAAGTTGGGTCGATAGGAAAACAAACACGGAGGTGCTGGAGATGGTTGGGGAGGAGAGGGCTTTAATTAAAGTGATTAAGCATCGAATGATTAAATTGGTGGGTCAAAAATTGAGGGGAGTGGGCTGGTGAAAACTATAATTGAGGGTAGAATTCAGGCGAAAAACAGAGGGGAAGACAAAAGATGTTGGATGGCACAAGGGGTAGGATCATCTATAAGGAAATGAAGGAGAAGGCGTCGAATAGAGATTTGATTTTTGAATGCACATGGTTCTACCAAATGGTAGTACACTTATCTGTGAAAAGTAAATAGAATGCACCATTACAGTGAATGGATACAGCATTCATTTTGTTGTAAATGTCTTAAAGTCAGAGTAGTTTAGGGCCTCAATCGTCTCCCAATTAAGTCTTATAACTTTGTAAGTTCGTGGAACTTACAAAGTTTAGTTTTCTTTACTAGTATTATTGGTCTTCAGTTTTAGCTAATCGTCAAATTCAAGGTAAATTGTTTAGAAATTACGTTAGAAGAAATCATAGGATTCAATTGTGGAAAATGCTGATGTATTTCGAAGTCTTATCGCGTCTGCAGTTAAATGACTTAAAACAATTATAGATACTTGTATCTTTAGTTGGTATTCATATTTTTATCGCAACTATTTCATATCAGCATGCTGAGGAAACCGGTCGTTAGAAATATAAATTGCGGAAGTTATGAAGTGTTTTTCTTTGAAGATGGTTTGAACGAAGTTCCACCAAATTAGAATTAATCACATTCATTTTATTTCTTTAAATACTCATGGTGATAATCGTTTTGTACGGAACGTGAAGTTAACAGTTTTTAATATCAGCACCTAGTTTGATATAGGGATCAAGGATGCTTCAGTATCTCTGAAGGGTATTCTCTGAAGCTCTAAGTCTTCCTCTCAAAGAGAACTTTTTAATACCTCATTCCATTGCCATTCGGAAAGTGAATAGTTCCGAGTTTTTCTGTCCTCTTTAGGCTTTAGTAGCATTTCTAATCCCTCGTTAAAGGAAGCATCATTCTAGGACGGCAAAAACTAATCCTCCATCGATAGAGCCAACCAATTGCAGGACGCCATCCGCATTCGAGCTCGTTGCATCCCGGCTTTTGACGGTCGAAAATTCCTCGGAAAAAAACGTTCAGCGAAGGTCGCGCCGGCGAGAGTTAATATGAAAGTTACTGTAAGGGGGCGGTGGAGTAGCAGACGCCCAAGTCGGGGATGGGAAAAGGTACGAAAAGTCTGTGAGAATGGGAAAGCGAGTAAAAAATTGAATCTTTTATTTCGAGAGGCTTGAGGGTACGGTTCGTAATTTGTGCGCTCTGAAGTAGAGATGGGCTGGTATCGACGCCTCTGAAGAATGGAAAAAGTTAACGTCCAGTCGTACATTGAGGGATTCATGAATTCCACATTCCGAGGAAATGTAATGGCTCTTTTTTCCAAAATTTAAAAGCCGAAATCACCACGCGTGTCACTAGCGGTTTGCGATTATTCAGTTAAATCAGGGGCCAAAAAAGGTCGATGAATTCCCCTAGGGATCAAAATAATATCTCTAATAGCGTAATTAGAGAAAAACTGATAACTAACATAATGATGTATTATTAATCAACAATAAAATTAATCATGTTGATAATTAAATGCATATTATGGAGATAATGTAATAAATAACTACGTAAGTTTGTTTCCTATTAAAAACTTATAGAAACTCTTCAAAGATATGTTTCCCTCTTCTTAAGGTCTACGTTTCACACCTAAATCACTCCTTACCAAATGTAAAGAAAGAAAATTTGGAACATGGCTTTCAGAAAAGAATGAGGTTTACTAGGCATATTCAATTGACCCTAGAAGTTTCTTTATGTAAACGTTCTACGATTGTCGGTCCTTATAGTATTCAGCCCGAAGACCGGTCGATACCTCACCATGTCTAACATTAGCAACCAATAGCTAGTATGGGGGGAATAGCCTTACTAAGTAGGATGAGGAGTGAGGTAGTTTGCCCTTGCTTTCCTCCCTGGGCAAGAATTCAGTAGGCGGAACATGTCCTCGTAAGTGAAGCAAAATGGCTCTACGATTAACACTTTTTTTGTAAAGAGAGAGAGACCTGGATTAGAGTTATTATTCACTCATATCTCAGTAGCTTTCAGTTCATCACAGCAACAACCAAGACTGGGACAAAAAAACGAAAGATAAATTTTTCTCTATCCTTTACCAAATGGAAATAGTCCATCAGAGTATGGTAGCAGGAACCTCTATCAATCACCAACGAATACATTTTCTCCTACAGTCCCTAATCCTCCACAGCACGACAATCTACGAAACTATTGGGGAGAAGTTGTCCAAACTTTCGGCAGATAGCCCTGGGGGAAACGGTCGGGAAAAACGCCCGATGCATATTGTTTGCTTCGAAAACTTACGCCTCATCCGAACGCGGGACAATGAGGTTGCATGTTGCTACCCGGGTCGAGGACAGGCGGAAAGTAATATCCGACGCCGCGAAAGAGCGCCCGGGGAGGGAACTGCGGCATCTTTTCCTTTGCGGCGGGAAAAAAGAAAGTGAAAAGAAGTGCGCGGAACGGGGTCGCCTCCGTGCGTCCCTGACCCCGGATAGGGAGGGCGCGAATTTCTTTCCCCGTTAATCCTTCCTCTGCAGAGAGAGAAACGTCGTGTCAGCGTCTCACTTATCTCCTTCATCCCGAAGTGTTCCTTACTCTCGGCAGGATGAGAGCCAAATAAAATACGCCGCGAAACAGGTGGCGTAATTAAGATTTTGTGGCTTGATAATGTAAATGAAATGGCCACCGACGTCGTTAAGCTCGTGGCTTTGTTTTCTCCTACTATCACGGCGCTCTTTCTCGCTGTGTATTAAGATTCGTTATTCCTCAGTACTGACTATTATACTGTATATACGATAACTTATGCGGTATATTGGGGTAGGATTTCCGAGGGGTTTTGCTCCCTCCTTGGACAAATATCTGTCAGATATTATTTCTCCACCTCACTTTCTAACCTCTAAAATTTAAGTTTCATTATTATTTTAACGAGAACTTAATTTATTTATCTGGAATCTAATTTAACAGATCTCAGGCAAACATTAATACAACCATCCTTACTTATCAAACCCCTAATCCGACCGATGCTCTCTTAAGAATCACCCACCTAGCATCATAAGTTAAAACGCTATCTTCAAAGACTGTGTAGGTTCGAAAGCAAAACCATCAAAGGGATTCTAAATGTCCCATATCACTTCCCAGAAATACAAATACCACAAAAGCATACCTCTCTCCGCGACCCTAAACAATTAAACCAAAAGATTCAACCGAAAACTGAAGCATATTCAAAATAGCATATTTTCCACAATCTGGGATTACGACCTAAAAACGACAATAAATAAATATCGCCGTTCTAAAGTATTAATATTTTATACGTATAAATCCATAATCCAACCTTTAACTGAGTCAGGTTGAAGTCAGAAAGATAAAATCAAACGATTGTTGATGATTTAAAGAGTGGAATGAGTTTTCAAGAAATAAAAGAAAGGGAATGAAGCGGAGAATTTTAGGGCAGCTAAACTACCGAAATGTAATGCGCTAATAATATTGGTATTTAGTCTTGGTTCGAGGTGGATTCGTCTATCAAGAACGTAGCTATTGCGTAAATTTTGAACAATTCGGATACCGATTCGGAAACCTAATCGATTCCTGAAGCCGTGACTAATGTTCGCTTTTGAGCGATCTCGGAAGCTCAACCGATCACTACAGTTCGATTCGATACGCTTTTGGTAGTGAGTAGCAAATCTTAAAAGAAGTGACGACGTGCCACTTCCAGCCAAAAAAATTTGCATTTATATAAAAAGCGCATCCCTACGATTGTGACGTAATTTCGACCCGGTCGCCGAAACCGAAATAACTTACCAAATAACTCTCCAGATCAGCTCCTAAGACTCGATACTGGAGTCAAACCTACTAAACATCGACACTTTAGCCGGCGATCAATTTTTCGGCCTCGATTGTCTCCTTTCGGATGAGAATTCGACGCGATCGAGGTAAGCGGGTTAATCTCTTATTAGCGCCGGAATGCTTTGAGATAGGTCGGCTGAATTCGCGGAAATGAATGGGTGCCAAAGGGGAAATGAGTCACTTAGTCCGCGGGAAGTCAAGTGTGAGCTTGGAATAGGTGACGAACTTGCAGAGATTCTGATATCGCAACGGAGGGGTAACCGCGCGCAAACATTTTCTCGCGTCAAGCCAAAAATACGCGTCTGAGAGCGATGGATTCATTCGTGGAAACGAGATGGCGCTTCGTCAACTCCTTAGTAGCCATGTGGGACAAAGTAACTACATAAGTACTATAAATACTACTACGATAAAGAGATGGTATGAGCATGTATCCAATACTATCTCCTACAGGGAAAACATGGGGTGTGAGGAAATGAATTGGGATAAGCGTAAGTCAACCGAAAGTGATTCCATAAGACAAAGTCAAGGGAGAATAAAGCTAAAAATAATTAAGGATGATATAATATTTACAAGGGAATAATCTCTATCTCGATAGATAGAAATTTCTCACGCGTCTTTTGTACAGGATATTGAGAAATTATTTTCATTTACTTCATCTCATTCTTCCTTTTGGATCTCAAAATATCAAAGTTTTGAGGTGCGAATTATAAATATTTGTCACATATACCTACATCATGGTCATTCATTATTGAATGCCAAGAAGAGTGATTTTTATCCATTTATTTCAAAATTGAAATAATTTGATAACGAATAACTGAAACTTATGTACCAATTATTTCGGAAATATAAGGTAGCAGAATTGTTGCAAGATTTTCATAAATGAGGAATTTAAGTACCTAAAAAAATTTAACGAAAAGTGGAAGCATTTTGTAGAAGACATTAGGGTTGGGTTGGGTGGTAATGAGCTTTTGATTGAAGTTACATTTAGAATTAAAAAAATTCAACCTTCTCCTCTTAGAATGAAACCTGATTTGAGCCTTTTTAAGGAAAATTCTTTCAATCACAAATTTTTCAATACTTGTTACACAGCAACCTTAATGTATTACATATGTTAGGTATGTATATTTGTATGTATATTTATAGGTATGTATATTTGTATATATCTTAATACTGCAGGATAAAGAGAGTAATATATTTTTCCAACTACTCTAAAGTGACCAGCAATTCGCTGCGAATAACTTGTCTATGTTTCACAACATAGAAAGATTGGATTCAAAGGATTGGATCCAAAGACAGGCCGAAAGATTTCTAAATCAATTTTGATGATAGTGGCAAAAAAAGATAAAATCCCTAATTGAAAATCTTGGAAACGCTATTAGAGAGGGATGAATACAACGCCGGCTCGATGTGAGTCGACTTAAATGGGAAATGAATATTCAGAGGATTCTGAATATGGACCTCATAACGGCTCTGTTATTGCGTCCACCTTTCCAGCCGTTCATCCTTCCTCTAGATGAAGTCCCTCCCTTTTTCTTAATCTGCTTAACCACTCCGGCCGCTCTTTCCCAAACTAATTAGCCTTTCCTTTGTCACCGCGATGGGTCCAGCGTGAAGTGGAGGAAAAGGTAGATTTTCGCTTACTCGAGAACCAACGAGATAATTTCCAGCAGTATTCTTTAAAGATAATCGATTTTGAAATTAAATCCGAGAGGAGAATTAATTAAAATGTTACGAGGATGCGCAAAATATTTGGACCCCTAAAAGGTTCGGTGACCGTGTTTCCATTGTAAAAATGAATGATAAATGAGATATACCTTCGTAGGAATAAATGAAAATACTCGAAGTAATTAAAATTGGTTTCTAATAATCATTCGGACGTTTTTCAATCTCTATCAATGGAGTATATTTTAAAGATGAATGCGTAGTTCTAAACAAAGTGGTTTGACATAGAACAAGGAGTGAGACAAGGTTGCAGTTTGTCACCAACGCTGTTTAATATATATGTAGAAAAGATGGTCATGGAATGCTGGGAAGGAGATGAAGGAGTGAGCATAGGAGGAAGAAAAGTGAAGTGTATTAGGTTCGCTGATGTATGTAGTTTTAAGTGGAAAATTGGAGGAACAACACCTAGGACCTGCGCGAGCAGACTACCCATGATGATAGTAGTTCTGAAATACGATTTTTATAGTGCTTTCAATAGTGTAATCCGTGAAACAAAACAAATAAATAAAGCAAAAAACTTTTACAATAATATCCAGAAAATGTACAATTTCACGCTATTTAACAAACACAAAGAGGAATTTTACAAGTTTCTCAATACTATTCTACAAGTCTTTTTGCTTTTTTGCTCGAAACAATCGATTGTTTGGAAGATAGAATTCCACCAAGTATCATTGAAGCAGTTCAATTTTATAATTCTAGAAAGTTAATATTTTAATAAAATTTGTGAAAATTACGATTTTCCGTCATTTGACCGAATTGATATGACGCAGTCCTAGTTTGATATTTATTTCCATCGTGACCTTCGCATTTAAGAAAAAATAGTTTTAACCTCAAAATTACAGTAGAAAAATTTAAAACAGAGTATTGAAAAAGCAAAAATATTAAGAGCACATAACTTTGAAAGATAAGATTGTCCTTAACAATAAATGACCTATGATCGTCATCCTAAAATGACGAATAAATATTTCTTAACTTAACCGATAAGTTTGGAATAAGACGAGAAATTATCACCTTCATGAGCATCCGTATATGGCTAAGAGGTATCCAACCGCCAAACATAAATAACTGCGAAAAAAGTTGAAGAGCGCAATTCAACGCGAACAGTCCCATTTAATCCCTTCAGACGACAGTATGGAGCGACAACTCTCGAAGGGGTTAAATGGGGCCCGCACCAATTCAAACCTCAAAGTTCCCAAAGTCGTCGTTAGGGCGAGCTGTATCTCCTTTCAGGCGGAAATGTGGTTGATACAACAACGATAACAATTTCAAACCCCCTCTTCCTTCCTCACCTTTCCCGATCCCTCAGATTGGAGGCGAGTCTTAAATAAACAAGAAACTGCTACCCCCAGCTATTTCCCGCCATTTTGTCTTCCCTGTAATTTTCGAGGTCGGGGAGTCCCCAGAGGCTCCCTACCCCGGTTACAGAGGTTGTTTCCGTAATAACCCGAGCATTCGCTGCCGATCCTCACCCGGGAGGCTCTTACGACAGCCAAAAATCCCGGCTGCTTCCTTTCCCAAACTCCCCTTATTTCCCTATCCCCCCTATGCTTTTCCCGCCCAACTCTATTTCTTATTCCCTTGTTTTTCTACAGCCCGATTCGACTGTCCAATTCGAACTTTCTTCCTTGACAACGGGCCGAAACTAATTGAATGGGGAGCCTCTTGCTATTTATCATTGCGAACTATTTGGAGTCGGAAATCACGGCGTAACATCCCGAATCGAAGTTTTTTTAGATAGCTCTCGCTCAAAGTGGATTTTAATGTAATTGCTAATCGGAACCATAAAAAAATAATATTCTAAACATATTCTGAGAAGATAGTGAAATAATTTGAAAGACTGAGGTGAAATCAAACAAATAAAATAAATGTCACCATTTGCATGTTCCTATTTTTCGGTTTCTTGTATTTATAATTAATATCGATGATTCGTTTCTTTCTACTGGTTTCTTATTTTGTAGGAAGACTCATACACGAACATCCGGAGTAATTATCACTGTCTATACATTCATAACCTGTCTTCCTTACTATTCACTTCTGATTCATTCAGATGGATTTATTCCTTAATTAACACTCTAGCTAATATAGTATTTGGACATAAACGACATTACGACTTTTATGTTTAGCATAGGGGTTTTAGCTTTACGGGAAGAATTATAAAAATGTTAAATTGTACGTGGAATCGATATACCATAACGAGTCTATTGCAATTTGGAATCGAAAAATTCTTTTTGGAATTAATTGTTTCCATTAAATTTTCTCCCATGTGATACCTAACTCTTCCAGATTCTAATAAAAGTTTCCAAAAGAAAGGACTATTTCACATCAAAGTCAATATGTATATTTCATAAAGCTAAAAGATCGGCGAAACAAGTGCTCATCGATCCCTTTACCTCCATGGTAGATAATATTAATTAATACGATAAAACTCAAATATGTATCTAGAATCCTACAATATTTAGCTGTAATAGGAAAGAAATGAGAAGAGGATTTTGACTCCTATTTTTCTTCCTTTAGTTACAATATGTCTAAAAGCAAGAAAAGATTGAAGCTATGCTGATACGAAGGACATGATTGTTAGCATCGTCTTACATTGCGCATGGCTTTAATATTAATGATTTCACATGATGACCACGGAAAAAAACTCGAAAACATCCTAGAATTACAGCAACCAAAATTTGAAATAGTTGTGCTCTTCAGCATCTCAAGGAGCGTATCCTAAACCACACCCCTTTATTTTCAAAAGAGACTCCTGCTTAAGACTATTTATTTAAAACACAGAACTTACTGAGCCTGAACTTCGAGACCAATCTTAGAACCACCAAACCTCTCTGCCCAAAACCATATCGTTTATTTTGAAAATGAAGATGAAAGGCGGTTTCAGATATTTCCGAAGCAGTTGATGAGCGCCTTGTTCCAGGAGCAGCCACCAAAACTGGAGTTTCGTCTTGTTTTTTGAAGGGTTCGTTGGATGTTTTGCGTAAAACAAATATAGCAAATATGATGACTTCGGAAATCAATTTAGCTGCGACACGCACTGATGAAATCTTGATGTATCTTATCTTTTTTGAAATCCTGCGAATTCGAACTGTGACTTATGACATTGTAAAGGAATCAATCCTAGAACTTGACAGCTTCCTCTATTTTCGGAGGGTATAGAAATCTCTAAGTAAATAATGAACCATTATAAAGTCCATTTTCAATCTCTTTCTCTCACTCACGAATACTAAAAATGGAATAATTCTTATATTTTTTCGAGGTGCGTTACTACTACATAAGCGCATCTTATCGGAGAGAATATGGGACATGATTGAGAAACAATTTTACCTTACTCAGAGAAAAATTTACGAGCCTACAGATATCTCGACCTTTACGTAATTTAACGTGGCAATGAAATATTACAATGGGAAAGATGATATTGAAGGCGGTTCATCTTGTCTCAACAGGGGAGGGATTAGCTACAACATTCAATCGTCAACATATGTTTACGTACTCTTCAATATCCAGCTAGCGTTCCTTACTGCGTTGCAACGGATTCTGGAAGCAATAGGAAAAGTCCGGACCACTTTTAAGAAGTACCCTTGTTCAATCAGTAATCTGAAATAAATTTCCCTTGTTTGCTGATTCGTGCGCAACGGGATCCGGAATCTAATGCATTATGGAACAATGACAAATATGGTACTTGGAGAGAGTTTCAACCTGTAATTTATTAACAATCGTTTTCTGATTCCTTTCCTTACATCCATTCACTACTATCGATGAGATAATATTACTGTCCGATTTACTATTACCGCTTTCTCAGATAATCTTGCAGTTTTCCCTCCCTTCGATTAAAAATTGTATCAATCAAAATATTGTGTAGTCAATAATGGACCCACTATTTGATGCTACTTTAATTGAAGATGTTACAGGAAAAAAACACATTTTGAAACGAGGGTGCAAGTACACCCTGCAACGGGTCGAAAGGCGGTTCAAGGAATGTAAACGTGAATGAAGGTAGATACACACGGGCTAGCGGGTCTAAATAAGTCTTCCGTTGTTAATGTTAGACCATTTCTCTCGTCCAACTCTTTTCCATCACCAATCGGGCCTTCCTTCCAAATCTCCTTTGTCCCCTTCCGCTTTTTCGTGCTTTTCATTAGCATCTATCAACAATTGTTTACATCTTCCCTTCCTTTTAGCCTGTCTCGCGAACTTGATTGATAACATTTTTTCCTGGCTGCCCGGTGGCAGATTTTTCCGAGTCGCTGGATTTGAAAATAGTTCGAATATGATGCTGATATTTTCGTCTCGAAACGTTGGCTAAGTCTGGTGGACACTACCGAGAAGATCGTTTCATTTTAGTCCGATCGGGAGACATCTCATTATCTTCTCCTAGGAAATGTCGTAATTGATTTTACTTATTTACGCGGGAAAACATCGCTTCTTTTCTTCCGATATTGACTAATGTTAGAAAAATAGAATCTTTCCTCCGATACTGAATAACGCTAGGAAAATAGAAACTCGTTTAATAAATAGAATGGTGTTTGAGAAGTTACGTGACAATAGAAAAGTTATTTTTCAAGGGAATTGTTATTTTTCAAATTCATTCTGTTTTCCTGATGTGTTTCTAGGACTCTCATCGGTTATTTCAAGAGCACTACTTCGTTGCCGTACTACAGAGACATGCCAAAATATATAGCAATGTAGCAAATGAGTTTGAGAAATATTAAGAAAGAGATTAAGGTCCTACAATTTTAATTTCAGGGTTAAATTGGAAATAGCACTTTTTAGTGTCTATATTTCCCAATAATGAAGGAATGAATGTATGTATAATTTGGCGATGAGCAGGCTTAATTTAAGAGCAACCTTGCACAGATGAACAGGTCGTTGAGATTTACACCGAGTGATCACAACATAGAGAAGTAGGATTAATTATCGGTGACTCTTTGTGAAATCAATGCAATTTTATCTCATAGGGGAGTGGATAAGATTATGCGTTGAACATTACATCGTTTCTGGCGAGAAATATGCAACTGTTACAAACGAAATCAAATATATAAATGGTTATAACCATTAACATTGTCTAGTCTAGTCTATTCGAAGGAATAATGATACGATATAAAATATAAGCAAATAATTATAATTGGCAATTCGCTTATATCGTGACATGGTTGATTAAAAATACGCAACAATTGGTTGGCAAGTTTACGTACTTCAAACAAAAGTACTAAATGATACTTAACAGATATATGGAATGCAAGTAATGGAAGTAGGAATTTGAGAATTTTCCGCAATGCGAAATTAAATTCCTTAAATTTATAGCTGATGCTTTCCCTAATAGTCCAGGCACCAATAAGCAAATTCGATAACGTTAATCAGGAAAATGACAACCAGCATAAAATATATGATATCGTACACAAATATAAAAGCATCCTGCCTTTTCCTATTCACACCCCCTGTCATTAGGCCATTCATATACTAGAAGAAACTTCTATGAAATAGATGCTCGAACTAGTTTCTGAAAGAATACATTTTTCGCGAACGGTATGCGAAAGAAATCTACTGGGGAAGCAGAGTCACGGATGTCACACGCAGAAAGGTAGCTTGCAGAGTATATATACGTTTAGTTTAGTTAGACCCTTTATTGGTGAGGTTAGGCCCACTTGGGCCTCTCTTCCACCTAACCTCGTATGTTGTTTGAATATGTACAGCTATAAATTAAAACAAAAAGACTGATTAGAGTGTGGGGAAAAATCTGCGCAACTGAAGGTTGAAGAAACCCCTCGTTTAGGGAAAATGCGAAGGAGGAGGTGAAAAAACCGCGAAAACTGTTAATTACAACTATAAAAATTGTTGTTAATTACAAGAGAAAACATAACATTTACTAATCCTAAGTGGAAAAAAATGAAAAAAAAAACAGAGATTAAAATGATATATCCATTCTAATTTACATCAATCAGAAAATAAAGGTCAGCCAGCGGCGTCCGTCGAGTAAGTGCAGACGTAGACGAAGCATTAAGACCGCAGTCGCGTTTGGAATAATTTGAATGAACGGCTATCGAGGATTCCCGCTTGGAATCAACTATGAAGAGCTTGCCAATGGCAGCAATCAAACAAACAATAAAGGTATCAACACCCGGAGAACAAAGACAAAGAGGGACTTTGCCAAATCGCGAATGCTCTTTGTTGACGCCGGCTGAATGCGCAGTGCACTCACCCCGTAGCGAGCCTGCTCCAGCCCATACCTCATCGTCTACTCAACTTTAAGGTGCCGATCACCCACGATAAATACTCTCTCAGCCACACTGTAACAGCCCCCCTTCCGGTGATTAATCGATGGCTAGTCCTTCCGCTTCATTCTTCACCCCCAGCATTCTTCCCCCTGGCTCTATTGGCCACCTTCACCACACGCTCTTTGCTTCTGCTCATGCATCGATGGCGCTCCATCCTAAATCCCTCTAGACTCTTCCGATATCTTCTCGAGCACCCTCGAATTCCATAACGCTCCATGAAGAAGCGATCCTCCGAGAATTTTATGGGCAAGAACGTGGGGCTCGACCGAAGAGCGATAATGTACACCGAGGACGATACCATCGGCTGTTTTCGGCGAGGAAAATTTTAAAGGGAGGAAGAGACAAGTTAGGAAACTAATGGACCGAAGAAGGAATTACAGCGGAATTTTTGAGCATCGGTGAACGAGTTCAAGTAAAACGAAATGAATCGAAAATTCAGAAATACTCGACAAAGAGGCCAGTGAAGAAAATTCGTTTCGACGGGCCTGGCAGGTTAAGAATGTTTGAATTGGCATCCTTTTTGTCCTACTAGCGATAGCCATGATCTTCCTTTCCATCCATACTGCAAATGTAATTCCAGCAAAAGATATACATTAGTGTTATAGACCGAGATATCGTAGACAAAGTCCTGTGTCACTAAAATATAATGCATTACCTTAAAATTAACTTTCTTAAGAACAATAATACGAGATAAATTAAACTGTTTATTATAAATTAGAATAAGATAGAATTAGCTACTATTTTAGCAAACGATGTTTATATTTATCGATATTTAAATCAGTTATTGCCAGATAAATTAATAGCATCCTAAATTTTCTTTCAAGTTACGACATCGATTTCACTGTAATCCACCCTAATAACTTACCATAGTAGAAAATATATGGCTCGCCGTAAAATATCATATTCCTAAAATTTACGTAGCTACCAAAGCTGGGGTGTATTCTAAATTGACAATGATTTTCTTAGTCACCAACTTTTACTAAAATTATTCCAAATTTACATTTATTTTCCAACGTATAAACTCTGTAGTACGAGTATTTTATTGTAGAGTAAGTTCACGTAGGTTTTCTAGTAGACTTTAAAGACATGGCATTTCTTGATATTACTAATTCTGTTTCTTATGCTTCTCCTATGTTATTACTAGTTTTGAACACGGTAGTGTAACGTTAAATTTCAGGAAACCCACAAAACTTGTATCGCTAATGTACTAGGTAAATAAAGCAATAAGTTTCAATACGCATTAGCTATACGATAAATACTAGTGTAGTACCAGGAACAAAAAAAAACATTAAAAACTTCCAAAATTCGTGCGCTAAAATTTTAGATTTCAAACATTTAAACATAAAAGTTAAAATGTAATACTAATAATAATAAAAAATTATTTAAGCTATTCCGACATTTGAACAAAAATCAGCAGAGAGGGGATATACGCGATGATATTGCAGGGGGGAGTATTTGCCAGACCTTTCAGTACGACTTTGGAGTATGACATGAGCTGATCCCTTGTTCTCAGTGACAATATTTCCTATTATAATACGTGAAATGGTGCGAATCGGTTATCACGCTTTCCTCTCTTATCCTTGAAGTGGCTGGAATCTATTTATAAAAATCATGTTTTTGCCAAAACGAGCGGAAATGAAAACAACATATTTATCTTTCCCAAATAATAAGGTGGGAAGTGACTCGGGAAGTTATTTGTTTGTCTCATGCCAGATAGAGCTCAAATCTACAGCAACCACAAAAATCAGCACGCCCTTGACGAGAAAGACAGCAAATCAGGGGAGATAATACACATCAATCACACCGAATGAAAGTCAACGAAGTCTAGAACAGATGCCATTAGAACCTGAGTAGTGTATTCAAGTATCTTTCCCTCTATCTCGTCCAGTCCCCATTGTCATCCTTTGGTCTTTTTTCCTTTCACCACATTTTTTCGAACAACAAGAATTCTTTCGCAGTAAATTTAAGGTTTTCTTTATCAAGACACGCTAGTATATCTACGTATCCCTGTTTTCTTAAACTAGGCGGTTTCATACACACATATTTCTCAATCTCATCCCTCTCGACTTAAGCTCGTTAATTGCATTGTTTATTCAAAATAATTTTCTTTTTTCGTACGCATACATCTTTCGCTTCAATAATCCACACATCTATTCATACATTCCCATTTCAGCTCCGTTTGTTTTATTCTCTCCCAAACTGCGTTCTTCATATCCTTCTCGAATATTTCCACCCATTTTTTCTTATTCAAGATTTATATTTCCATTCTTCCTCGATAATTTCTTCCCCTCGCACATTCTTTGATTTTGTGATCATTCTTTCAAGAATAGTTTCGTGGTGATTAAAGTAATCCGTTTCTTGAATTTTTCATTTCTTTCATTCAGGTATTTCGCTTCCGTACATATAATCTTAGGAACAATTTCCAAATGAGATCTGGAAGTTTATTAACTCTACCCAAGAAAGAATTCCTGCCAATAAAAGAAAATATATGCGAACTCCTTTTAATTAGAGTAAGATGTATCCCTTCTACTAATTTATGAATCAAGAAAATTAGCGGAGTATAAAATAAACGAAAAAGAAACTAAATAATACACGCGATAAAACTAAATTATGTCGGCGACAAAAATTAAATGTCAGACATAAAATAATAATTCAAATGGCAATAATCTTTACTCTTCAATGCTTGCAACAAGTTAGCTCAATCCCGAATATCGAATGTTACAACGAATCTCATTAGATCCAAACGCTATGCACCAAACACTGATGATTTATCTCAGTATTTTATATTTAAATAAAATATTTTATTTTCCTAATGTCTAACTATGAAACGTCAATTGAGCGTGGCTTCATAGTGACCTATGACCTACGAAGCACTTAGAGCTCGATCCAGGAGAAAAATAAAATCAAAAGATTAATCAATCTAACTTTAAAGAGGCAGGGCAAATGCTAAAAACATCATTAATTAAATTAAACACTTCTGTTGTTTTCCGGACCTGTTTCATAGATTACGAAGGCATGCTTGGCTTCCGAGAATCATTATGTGTACGATATATGTAGACGTATATATTCTCTAACGAAACGGGGAACATTTCTAAAACAAAGAACGACGGCCTTTAATTTTAAAATCAGAAAACGTCTCTTTAAGTGAAAGTTGTTCTGATATCATCATTGAATCACTACAACCCGCAGTTTTACTTTTGGGAAATTATAACAAAATGCAAATGATAATACTGAAGTTAAACTTAGCACAGGAAAGCGTGCGACTTGACCCAAGGTTGTACAATTGAAATGGAAGAGACTCGGTTTAGAGGTAAGAACACCGGCCCAAGACCGAGAAAAGTTAGACCTTGGTTCTAGTCGCAGCCAAGTAACTATTTTTCACTTCTATAAAAAAATGATTTCATAAATATATCAATAACTCGCTGGTAATACGGGAACTAATGATAAGACTTTTTATCATAGGCTCTGGTTCGCACTTCAGGAAAATTAATTTTGACGGAAATCGGCCTTTTTGGAAGACAATCCTCCCTCCTAAGATGTGACGCTCTCGTTGCTACTCTAATAGGAGATGAATATGGCGACCTTCTTAATTTTCTTCAGCTAAATCTTGAAATTTTTGCACATTTCGGTCTTTTTCCCGCCTCACAATGCCTCTTTTACCTTCCAGCTTTCACCCTAAAGTCACGCTTTCTTACAAGAGGAAACTCAAGGTCGAATGCTAGGTACTCACGTACCATAATCGCCAACATCTTTCTGCCCTTCAAAGTAATTAATATTATTCATAACATTTTAGTTGCAATGTAAAGATGAATTGGTATGATTTTTCCTTTCATTATTACTTCACTTAAATAATAATGAAGCATTTCTGAAAATAATGATATAGCATCTGAAAGATTTGGGTTTCCGAGAGAAATTATGAAAAGAAACAAATTCGCCATAGGTGGCTTTTATTAGAACAATTAGTCTATATATCCTTTTAGTGTTTGCCGTAATTTTTCGTTGTAAAAGAGTATTTATTTTAATTTTATTGTATTCTAACGAAGTAATTACTAAAATAAGAAGCAAATTAAGCCCAAACGTATTTAGTAACCGTGTATCTTTAATTATTATTTCACAATTAAAAATATTCAAAGTGAATCCCTCATGCTAAATTCGATGAAATTTCTTTATAATACGGAATAAAATACAGAATTAAAATTATAAACAATTATATTTGGTGAAAGGATATTTCCAATTCATTCCAACTTATGACTAATAAATAAATCAACTTAAATTCAAGCGAATTAGATGGCCAAGTAATTTTAACTATCATTCCATAAATAAAATCAATGGTAGCAGGCTTTACTATTTGGAATTCCACAGAAAAATAATTTACTTATACTATTTTCCATCGTATATTTCACTCACGACCGAGTGAAAGTGAAGTGAATACATCTCTTTCATTTATATTAATTGATAAATGAAAAATATTAAAAGATATCGTCTAAGGCAGAACTATGGTGGTATCACAATACCAAACATAAAGAATTTGATTTCTAAAGCTATCTCTTTTATATTGTCCTTTTCACGACACTATTATAAATGCACGATTTCGGAATTTCTATAAAAGTCTTTGAATTTCAAAAAAATTTTCTTTGAGAGCTTAGGCTATTAGGTATTTCGTACCGGGTCGGTGAAACCCTCGAATATTTTGGATTCCCCGTTCAGCAGCTCCTACGGGTTATCGATCACCCTGAGGCGCTGTTGCAAATTAAATCTACGACGAAACGAGCCATCCCATCCTTGATGTGTTCAGAAGGCCCTCTCGGCCGATCAACGTGCTCTTAATTTCTTGAGGGATGCTTGGGCTCAGACCAGGAGATACACCTGCTTACCGGAAGGTTCCGATGGACTTTGCGGCAACTCTACTGTTACATTTTCGGGAAATTTCGTTTTGCTTAACAACGTTCGGTCTCAGCGCCTTAAGACCCGCTGTTCCTTCAGCAAAAACACGCTCGTAAAGGTTAACCCAAAATTTTGTAACCCCTTCTAATACATCTCGGAATCAAAATACGAAGGATAACCTTAAAGTCTTTCTGTACCTCATCTTGTTAAGGTACTCGTCGATAAGAGATAAAGAGTTTAATAAAATGAGGAAAGTTATAACGGCAAATAAATAGATATTCGGTTAATGCAGTTGATTTAAACAGTAATGATACAAATATTACCGCAATTGTAGTAGATGTTTTACAATAGTGGACTGATTAAAGACCTTCGTATTGATACGATAGGACGATAAATTACCTTACATTTGATAGCATTAACAAAGAGGCAAAGTTTGAACCAATTAAAATCTATTGCACCAACTAAGTAATTAAAATGATTTTCAAACCACTTAAAATTCAATTACACGTCTTTGTCAAAGTTCCTCACCAATGTTGCCATGTATTTAGGAAACAACGGAGAGTCCAGGATTACCTGCCTTCTAAGAAATATTCAATAACTCTCAATAGCCAAATCATCATATTCGGGAAATAAAATTACCGAACGCTGACAAAGACAGTTTCGCGAGGATTTTTAAACCTCCTTTACAGTAAAAGCCTTGACTAAATTACTTTCCTTAGGCCACAAAGGAAAATGTATTTTAAGTTTCTCCTATACCCCACAAGTGATAGATAGTAAGATTTCACATATAAAAAAATAGCTTATGAACAAAGCAATCCTTTGGATCCTAAATAGACCAACAATCACACCAAGACGAAAGCTGGTTAAAGAGTAAATGTATTCATTCTGAATAGAATCACACCATTAGCCTCACACGAAGAATGAAGAGCCAAAATCTGATTGAAACAGAGTTAAAGAGAGTCCGACAACGCACACCTTCCTGAGAGCGTTTCGAAACCCGGCTAATTGTATCGGGCCATCACTCTCGCCGCCTCCTAAGCCAAACATCCTCCAAAACTTACTCGAAAGCCCTTTTTATGGGCACTCGAGACACTGCCGCAACTCCCTTCCAGATTCCGAATCATTTGCATGTCGCTTGGCTTGAGTATTCTCCACAGCTTCTCCCCGCAGTTTGCCAATTAATCTCCCGGCGCACTCTGCGAGTTGGTTCATTCTTCACTGAGTGGCTTTGTGCACTCGCTCCTTAACGCCATAAAATAACACCTCGGAAAAAAGATCAAAAGCGTCCACGACTCAACGGTCGCGAAGTTTCACAACTTAGTTAACGAGTAGCAATCGAGAGAGATGTAAATTTAAAGGTGTAAATTTAAACGAAATCGGTTTTAAACCTGTTGTTAACCAAATGTTATTCGTAGCGAATAATGTTAGAAAGTTGCACGAAGTGAAGACTGAAGTAATATATTATGTTAACAAATTGCACTTTTCTATTCCAATTTTCCTGTTTTTTCTTCATCTTTATGTCTAATTCACGGCAGATTGTTTTCTCTTTATACTCATATACTTTAGCGCTACCACTGAATAAATGCATACATAAGTGTTCTATCTTTTGATATGTCAATGTGCATTAAAAAATCTTATTCAATGCCATCTCCTTCACTTCTTGGCAGTTTACCACATCCTCTACGTCATCTAACATCTTCTTTCCCTCTTTTTTCCTTTGTTATTATTGAGTATATTTAACAATAAGATAGTCTATGGCTATGTAGTGCATGTAATTAGCAGGGTCTTTATAAACCTGCAATGGTGGAAAAAGGTTATAATTTGGGCAAAAAAAATATTACCGGGTATCTTTGGAAGGGTTTGTTACGCATTAGATTAGGCCCGATTTCAGAAGTTACAACTATCACTCCTTTACAATAATATACTGACTATATTACGTCAAAAATTAAATTGCAGCTAGTTTTTATGACACTAATAACCTCACAAAAACCTTTAAAAAGTCCCAAGCATTCAAAGTTAAGACGAACATAGACTTGCTCTCAAAAAGCTTCACGCCGGTTATGCGCATTGCATCATAAGTATTAACTTTTTTTTTAACTAGCCGTACTTAGAGTATTCATATCTTTGCATACCACGTAGAGCAGTTACTCTGTTAAAGAAGATTTCCGACTAGACAACAGCGTTTTGGCTGCGGTACAGTCTTGGGATTCGCTCGAGGATACAAGACTCAATTACCGAACGAAGGTTTTCGAAAAAAATATCATTACTCGTTGACGAGATAGTTAATTTTGTTATTCCAATGAACAACTCTCGCAAACTCCTAGGGGATAATCGTATGGGCGGATAACTACCATTAACGGTATTTTGCACGCAGTATTACAGGGGTTATAGACTTAAGAGATCGCTAAAGATATCAATGCCTATAAGCTGCCTGAACAAGCCCCTGTTAATGTAAAAAATATATATATTGATATGTAACCTTACGGAGAGAAAAGGTGTTAAAATGAACATTTCACGATAAAATTTTCCGGCATAATGATCTATTCGAACCAGTATAGTCAAAGGCCTTCTCAATATGCTTTATCAGTAAATAAAAGTATTTAGCCATCGGATTCGTAATTTTATTTTCAAAAGTGATAAGTACATTGTTGTTAGTTATGTATACACTAAGATATGTCTTTTAGAATCGATCAATTTTAAGTTTAATTCAAGCACTAGGCATCAAATGTTTGTTTGAACACAGAGAATTGTTACACAGGTTTACATTCGAGGTCAACCTTTACAACTACTGCAATTCTTTCCGTTTCCAATTTCAAAAATTCTCTTAAAGAGGATTTTTGCCGTAAGATTAATTCGTCCCTCGATGATTAAAAAACACAACAAATTACTCCTTGCACCTTAGGGCAAACAAGAGAAATCCAAGCTATTTCGAGCCTCCCCTCAAATGACAAATTCCTGCATTATCAAATTCCGCAAAACTGAGGATCTTGCAGTCAAATCCTCAGAATGTGTCCTTGTACCTACTCGCAAAAGGTACAAATATGTATTGGTCGTCAAGAATAAAATAAAAAATAAAAATAAGGGCCTCTGAAATAACTAGATAACGATTTTATTTCCCTGTTGATAGTAGATTATATTGACCATTAAGAATAAAAATTAGAATCCCTGACGTATGCAGATAATGTTTTATCGTAGAAAATGGATTTGTTTACTAAAATTAGCCTATAAATATAATGTTGCAACCATTTTACTCGCCAAACTATACACATATTTTGGTAACAAAACCTTTTTATAAAGCATCTAAAATCTTCTGAAGAAACTTAGCGACGAAGTGAGCTAACCATTTGTCAAGACCCACCGCACTAAAAGATTGTATAAGATTTTTATTCGTACCTTAAGATAAGAACCTAAAACTGCATTCTTTTGACGACTGCATCCATGGTAAAACATTCCCGAAATAAACAAAACACCTCTCTAAGTCCCTTCACGTTACACAGTTTCCTTCCAGATGTTAATACAACATAAAAGTCCACTTTAGCCTTCTTTAGTGCATCCAAAGCTTTTGGAGAACGCCAAGACATTTCCCATCAAAAGACGACTTCTATTTATGAGCTGAGGCCGATTCCGAATACGCGACCCAAATCCGGGTGATTTTATGAGCAAACCGCCACCGTGACTTAGCACGGAAGAGGCCGGAGTAATTGAGACGACCCACCAAACATCCTTCAAAGTTCACGCTCCACCGTTGACAATCGGAGCGTCGCATCTTCTGAGAGAGACGGGGGAAGGGGAGGTGTGGTTGTCGTCCAGGCCAACAAAAGACCATCACTCCCCTACTCCCGCTCCCTTCTGGACCTCGTCCAACCCTTTCTTCTTCCTACTATCTTCGCCCGCTTCTCCCACACCCTGACTGCGCTGGGGAGAAGGACAAAGCTCTTTTTCTTTTTCTCGCCTCTTCCTAATCCATCCTGTTCCACTCATCGCTGACCCGACGGGGAAATTGGCAGCGGCCACGGCTGTGCACCATTTTAAGCATTCGAATTGTACTTGACTCTCAAATGAACTTATAGAAGGAATTCCCGGTGGGAGTCAATGTGCGAAATGACCGTAGCCGTCGAAGCACTTTTAACAATACTACTACTACTAGAGGTTATTTGGGAAATGTTTCTTTTAGACTACAAAATAGTAAACCAACAAGATTTGAAATTAAAATAATGGCAGGCTCAGTTGAAGAGGGAGAGAGGTAGAGAATCAGAATGAACTGGGGAAAAATTAATGTTGCGACGGAACTTCGTAATGAGAAAACATCGAAAGGTATATCATCTCTCTACCTAATCTAACCATCTGTTCCGTTAAAGGCCTTTTCAATGTGCTTTCTTAGGGAAATCGATCGGGGAATCTGTTGAAAACCAGTACATTAAGAAGATTTGAAGTTAAGCGGTTGTCTGGTAGAATGTTGCATATTTATCCATATCCACCCTAAAAAGGGGTCGTCGTGATCTCTCTATAGATCGAACTCCATTTTGTACTCCTATTCCTCAAGTTGAACCATATGAATTTTAATGACAACAGAAGTGACTGGTACTCGAACCGAAGTCTCCCGCTTTCCGGGCAGATATTCTAACCACTTGATAAGGTATTGAAAAAGTATCTGCATTGCAATTTATCTGATACTCGATTCTTTTGAATTCTTCAAATCTTTTGGAAAATCTTAGAAAAATTCGCCAAAATCTATAAGGAAAATATTTTTTTCCGTTGGTAGAAATACTATGGTGATCTTTCTACACCTAGTGCTTACTTATAAATCACTTCTCATAATACACGTTTAAAAGAATTGAAATGACTATTAAATATTTATTTTGGTAATGTTACTTGAATGGCATATCATTCGTTCGTCAAAGTTAATAGCATTCTAAATTATCATTTTAAGACTCCCAAGGAAAAACGGACTTGAAAAAGTATGACGGGGCCGGGAATCAAACCCGAGATCTTCCTCTATCCGAGAGACTGAATATTTACCATCTTAACCATCTAGGCTATCCGGCCAGAACTTTTTTACATAAACGTATATAGTAAAATATGGTTTGAGTATCTTGAATGCATTTTTTTTTCTATTCAAGGAAATATTTCAATCCAAAAAATCATTTGGGGTTGTATTAACCCAGCGCTGATGGTTAAGGATTGACGTTTCAATCTGAAATCCAGGATGACAATCAACAGAATTTAATATTTTTAAAAAGTGAGAGGATTTTGTTATATTTATCTGTTACTGTGTAGTTAGTCCTCAGACAATAGATAATTCCCTGCTTTGTACCATGAGAAAATCTAGTAAACGATATTCCAGATATCAGTAATGGCTAACGGGAGCGATTCCGAACCATTCAACACGTGCAAATGTAAACAGAAATGTTATCGACCACCACCGTGAGGTAGCGACGCATTTACTAATTTCTATAAAACCCCAAAAAATAAAAACCGATGAATAATTCCCCACTCGAGCCGGAATTAAGTTTTCAACGCCATCGATTATTTAAAAAGTCGATTTTTCCACGCGAATTGCTCGCGGAAATGCTGGCGAACAATACCGCAGGTTATCCGATTACACAGGCTGCAATTAATTTAATCTTTTTACTTAATGTTCCGGATGGAGCCAATTTGAGTTTGTTGTGCCAAATTGGGAAAAGTCCATTCGTGAAAATATTTTAAAGTAACCGGTTCTTACGTGAAAACAAAAAATCGGGGGGAGACCTTTCCATCTCTGTTTTCAAAGCGTCGTACATTTTGCTGAAATCGTAAAAAAAACGGTCAAAATTAAATTAATTGTTTTTTTTTCTGAAATCGCCTATAAAGGTCATTTCCGTTGATACTTTCGCGTTGAAATGACACGGGGTCAAAGTTGACCAAATTTTACGAAAAATGCTGTCATCGGTTCCTTGTGATAAACCTCTACTTCAATTTATTGCCGAACTATTTGTAATGCTAATGGTAATATCGATATAAATGATGATATAAATTCTTTCATTAGGACTACATTGTGATTAATAAGTCTCTTCTTACATCCAGCCCTTCATCGTATCAATTTAAAATGAAGAGATAGCTTGTTAAAGTACACATAAAAAAACTAGATTTTGGGTTTAAAGACTCAAGAGTTTCTCTTAGGATAAAGCACAACACAGCACAAAATTGTAAAAACTACGAATAATGTCTTGACAGCTGTCATTCCCATATCATTACTTGTGGCGATACTGAAAAATAGCTCAATAACAACAATTATACGTTCTTGCTTGCGTAAGAATGAAACTAAAATTCTCCTAAAAAACTATGAATATCCTTCCAAACTTCCGTCCAAATCGTCTTAAGACCGGTCTGTCGGAACCGAATGTGGTCGAAAGTCGACGAATTTTGTAGCGATGAAAAATAAAACTTGATATATTTCGCAACATTTTCATCTTTGTTTCTCCCTATATATTAAAACTCTCGATACCATGAGCGAAGAAAATCAAAGGTGAACATTCCCATTCTTATATACGGACCTTTCCTCTCACCTTGGAATGATAACGGCGAAAAAGTACCCGAGCGAAAAACTTTCACGCGGCAGACGATGACTCAGGACCTGTTGCACCGACACAAAGTGCCAGGATTTAATGAACGTCTTTCCTTCCGCTGGGACTAAATTTGTGGTTTTCGAGCGAGGTAAAGAGAGAGGTCATCCGAGCTTTCGAAATGCACAAAAGAAGGAACCGAAAAACTCCCACAAAAGAGACTGAAATAGACCCTTTCTTACGGCTTAATTTAGCCATGTTGCTTCAGGATACGGCCTTCGGGGATGCGTTTCTGGGTGCATCGCAAAGACTGTTGGTTGAAATCGGAAATTCGCCAATTCAGGTTACAGTCAATGTCGCGTGCTAATTACAAATAAATCCAGCTGCGCTTTTGAGTGATTCATCAGGGAGTGGCCTTGCCGACGACGGATCTACGCTTGCCAGTTGTTAGAGCTGTGTTCACCCACAAATATTAAAATCGTCTCGCATTAAATTGCATCTTTATGTCCAGAAGTTCAAATGATGTGGTTTCAGACAGTGATGATGAATAAATTGATTCGGTGTATATGATAGATAATGGAGGAGTTATCAATAAGATATTCTATAAAGGGATTAACGAGCCGATAACTATTAGGCCAACAATGGAACGCGAAAGAACTATCATTGTAATTAACAATTCTATTTTTTAATATATTCTTCAGTTTAAAAATTAAGCTCCTTGATGCATAAATGTGGGTTATATTAATCGATAATGCTAATTGACAGCTGAATGTGTAAATAACAACATCTCAGTCACAACATTGATTTAATAGCATAATTTCTTTGTTATTTGGTTATTGGTTTGTTACTATATCGTCACCTTGGGCCTTTATTTCATGTAATGCAGTATTTACCACAATATATTACCCTAAGTTTTTCTCTATAAATACTTGGCCCATGTGAATCATTGCAAATGCATCTCTGTAAATACATGGAAATATTATCTCTATAAAATTAAGCTTTAAAGAAAACGTATCGTGGAATTTGTAGTTTTTGCGCTTACAATAACAGATTTTAATGTGAACTAAAATCCAAACTATTTAGCCATACGAATAGCCCGTAAAAGCAGAACGATTTTGACTCACCTAGACCAGCTCTAAGTAATTCGGCAAAAAAATACATTCACAGCTTGAATTACTATTATAGAAGTTTTGTACTTTGTACAAATCACACTCTAAATTCTAACTCTATTAGCTGTTACTTTTCAAACCTCATTTTCCATCCCAAGAAATAACACTACTCAAGTAAGAAAATTTATCCACCTGTTCTAGTTATTCTCTATTCACGATGATGGTTAAATTCCATTTCCTTAATTGGTAAACCTCATTACTTTATTAAATATTTGTCGGGACTACAAACCCCTCTCCATATCGTCGACGTTTCGGCCGCATACTCGCCGCATGTCTTCGGGACATAGGGTATGTCTAGTTTTCGGCCGAAACGTCGGCGATATGGAGAGAGACTACCCGGTTGGAGTCCGGAGAACTATTCCTACATATAATTCACTGGGAAAGAAATCCTTCCTTTTATTATTAATTTATATTTTAGTCGTCTTTATCTACCTCCAATGCTTCCTAGCTTCATCACTTTGCGTATAAACATGAACTTAGAAACCGATCATTCCTGAAAAGGAGGAAAATTCTTAACGGTAAACTTTGCTCATTACAGTCGGAAGAACTTTGACCTATAGGGCTCCCTCTCGCATTCTTCTTTGCCGTCTTGACTTACTTCATCTCTTAATCCATCCTCCCTTCCCTTCCTCTCCTGTTCCCTTCCCATCTACATCAGCCCCTTCAACTTTTTACTTCCCTCAAAAAAGCGAAACCCAACCTGCCTTCCTCTCTCTCTCTGAGAGCCCCCCCAAAAAAAACAGCGCTCCCGTCAGCCCTTCATATTTTTATTGCCCCTTCGTAATTGCGTTTCCGGGCCGGAGTGAGCCTCTCTTTGTCTCTATTTCCTCGGAGTGTTCCCGGGATGTCATTTTCATGTCCGCCGCGCGGGTGAAAGGCCCAAGCAGAAGGATGCGATTAGATAAATACGTGGGGAAAGAGAGGAGGGAAAGATTAGCGGGGAAATGAAGGTGCTTGGGAAGGAGAATGGGCTGTAATCAGAGAGAGCTCTCAATGGAAGAGAAATGAGGCTGAGACCATTAAAGAGATGACGGACTATAGGATAGTATTTCCCGATCATCTCAAGTATTCGGGTTTGCGTAGCTCTTCCGCGTTATCTTTTCGCCTTCCATTTTTCGTCTTTATTAAAAATCCAGACAACAAAACACGTATGATGCATAAGAGGTGTAACCCCAAAATGAGTTAAAGAGAAGTTTTTCGTAACCCATTTCATCAAAAACTAATGAAATGAAATTTTTTCGGAATCAACTGTTTCTCTCTCACTGGATACAGGCCATAAATATATCGCAATTAGGATGTAAAAAGTATCCGGGGTGTGCAGAGCAAAAAATCAGAATGACGAGGTTCTTTGCCAGCTCTAATATATTTTTTTAATAGTAATAGTAGTAGTAATTTATTCACAAGTAACAATTACAGAATACAAAATAATGCAAGAATGACAGAAGTGATTTGCTTAAAAAAAAAACAGAACATACATCATAAGGGTCCTGCTAAACCTTAGGTTTGTCTGCAGGTTCCCAAAATAGAAAACTGTAAGTGGCGAGGAGAGTTCTTTTTCATCATTATGATTACATAATTGTTATTTTTTATAGGCGCCTACACAAAAATTTAATGCAATACTCATTGCAATTGTTTGACTTGTAAATATTCTTTCAATTTTTGTTTCCCTTCAGAGATATTTGAGAGCCCTTTCAAATAATTAGGTAGGCTGTTCATTACCTTAGGAAATTTAACTTTTTATCTATTTTTTCCATAACTATTATAATACCAAGGTACAAAAAATCTCACGTTATATCTCAACTCTATTGTGTGGAGCCTCACATTATATTTCAATAGGTATAGGGTATAAAAACCATTATCGTAAAACAAACAGAAATAGGAATGTACTAAGGGAGAAGTTGGTTTTTATCGTCTACGATCTAGTTATATTAACCTCTAATCTAAAGCTTAAAGGCTAAAGTCAACATAAAGATCTTCGGCAAGATTAATTAAACCATAACGTTTCTGCACCATCATAAATCATTCAGTAAATATTTATCATACAATCCCTCTGATAACAACGCAAGTTCTCTGACCGTTAACAAAGCCATGGAGCTGAAATCATACAAGGTTTTAGATTAAGCAGACGGTTTTACTTTACAAAGAAATGCCATCAATCCATCGCCTCCTTAGCTGACTATTATTGGCTTTCCTAAACAGGATTCTCTCCTTGAAATCCCGAAAACAGATTGCTTAAAGTGAAATCGGGATATTCTCTTCGATAAATAAATCCATAATGCTAGAGATCCGATGAAAACTAACGCGATCACAGGCTGATTTAACTGTAGAGGATTCACCACCGACATCGTTTCCCTGTGAGTTCATGCATAGACATGGACCATTATCAGCTTTCCTAAATCGAATCAAATTCGCTCCCATAAAGCTCTGGTAGTTCTTGAAACGTTTCCAGTGTACCATAGAATTTGATTTTCGCTTCCAGTAAATAAACCCCTGCACTCAAGCATCACATGACCGATACTCTGCTGAACTGAATTTATTCCTGGGACTCATGTTCGGAATGTATTGACCTCACCGAACGTAAATGGCCTTGCTTAAACGAATTAGCTCCGTTTCATCCCTTTTAGTACCCCCAACATGTCACAATGCCAGGATATTCGAAAATTCTGGAGCTTCGTACGATATCGAATCTGGTTTTGACTAAAGCATACCATTCAAAAGCTATAATCATGTCAGTTTGTCCTAGGACAGAGTTCAAAATGCTGAAATTATTTTCCTATACTACGATTTTTGCAAGAATTATAGCGGAAATCTCTCGCAGTTTTTCCCTCTTTCCACCATAAAATAATAACGACATTTTATTCAACATATAAAGAAAAAACCCCATGTAAAATTTGTTAACATCGATATAAAATAATGAAAGATAAAAGAGTAATAAATAAGAATAAAAAAGGATTAATACGTAAGGATTAGTGCCTTGGTGGCGTAGCGGTTAAGGCGCTCGCCTGCCACGCAGTGGACTGGGGTTCAATCCTCAGCCACGGCAAATTGCCACAGCATTTTACAGTGAGGCCATAGGTCGACTCAGCCTGTAAATGTGTAGAAATAAGTACCGGAGGTAAAACTCCGGGTAATAGTAGGCGGGAGAAGCGTAGTGCCTGCCTTCATTCATACCGTTCGGCTAAGTAATAACAGAACTGCCTGCCAACTCCCAGAAGAATGAAACGCTTAGAAAGGGAGACTACTACTACATAAGGATTATTAAAACTAAGGAGCAGCGAGCTAGTGAGTGTTGACGCTGTACACAAAAATTACCTGCAATCAAACAAATTGTGTTTTAGACACCAATAATATGAATCCGAAATCTGCTATTAATTAAAATCCTCACGCAATTTCTTGATCCTTTTACAACCATTTTTATATATATTCTAATAAAAAAAATAATATATCCCTAATAGTTCTGAACACCCTTTACTCGGATCCGTTGATCCAAGACACAAAGGAACCCACAACAAAGGAGTTACGAAGCTAGCAATCCGTTTTCCGAAACAAAAATTGCAGACGATGCCAAGATTTGATATAACAAATTCAATTGCTTGGCATTTCCATTGTTAAAATGGAACTTAAAGACTCTTTTGTGATTATTTTTGGCCTTTCATACATTCCAGTCAGAGTTTGTGGGTAGCAGATAACTGAAAGAGATTTTCCCTTTTCTTTCCATTAAACACGCAAGAGGAAAATGCGAGGACGATAAGCGCTGAAGATAACACGTGCTCACAACTTTTATCTAACGAACTCACCTGTTTCACTACTCCAAGAATTAATCAATTTATAAGTGTTGTTAAGAATAGTTTTTCTTCTGCCCCATACAGCTGGTAGTGGAACGTCTATTAGTAGGTAAATTTGCCATAGAAATCATCATTAGAAGAGAATCCGTACAGCGATTCCAAAGTTTTCCTTCGGTAAGATATTACCGGAAAAGCTTTTCAGGCATTTGTCCCTAAACATACTAAAATATTTGGTCTTCATAATTTGCTTAGTGCATTATTATATAAATAAATTTAAGCACATGATTCCATTTAAATGTGATTCGTGGAAATTTAAACAATTCTAATGCACTGATTCACTTCATTTTTATTCGAAATTATAATTTGCTGATCTGCTAATATGGATCACGCAGAAATAAAATCTTCTTTGATAGGGGCTGAATATTGATAGTAGAAGTAGTAGAATATGGGATATATTCTCTTAAATTTATCCAAGTTGCCATCGTTGTTGGCTTTGCAGCACAATAGTACATAAGCTCCAAAAATTATCTTTCTTTTACTTTATCTATGCATATTCCTAATTTATTAGTATCCAGAAAGCTAAAAAGAAATAAAATCAATTGCGGAAGGATATATACAATGAAAATTCATGACAACGATAAGTAGGAATTGAGTGACTCAACTTATTCCGAGATATATCATTTGCCATCATCGGGACCAGATATGGTACTGGTAGTGATTGAAAATATATGTGAAAATATGTAATGAGTTATTATGTTCCTACTTTTCCTTAATTAAAACATATTGAGCTGAAAAGGCTACTGTAGAAAAAGAGAATAAAATTAGCATAAAATACGCATTATTCTATATTTATCTATTTTATTAAAAATGCCTAAGATATTGACCACTTTATGAGAAGAAATTTCTTTAAAAGGGAAAAAGGTCCAAGATAAAAAGTTTACGAAAGGAGAAGAATAATTATGATAAATTTCCATATTCTCTTCCATGAGGAAACGCCCTTTCACTAATAAGATGATAATACCCTGAGTTTAAACCTCAAGAATATCAGTTATTTTCGAAATCGTTCCCAAAGAAACTCTCACGACACCATGAGATATGTGAAAGAGATCGAGTTTCGCACCAGTTGAAAATTTTTAGCGAAAGCTATTTTTAAGTTAACGATAGCCACTACAATGTCTGGAATAAGATTTGACACTGAAATGAAATACGGAAAGACCCTAAAAAAATTAAAACCGAAAATGAAAAATAAGGAGACTTATTTTTTTATTCTGCAGAAGTTAAAGATAACAGTTCCCTTCAAATATGAAATTTGCTGCAAAATGAGCGGCCTTCATAGCAAACTGCCACTAATTCGAATCAAAGTCCGTAGAGATTAAAGGGAAAAAAGATGCCACTCTTGAAGTGGAAATCAAACTAAGTATTTTATTTCACTTTAATCACATATCCGTGTAGAAAATATACCCATTGAAAGGTCGAGGTGAACATATTGTGAATCGATTTAAACGCTAAAATTTCGTACTAAATTAATCTATTTTGCATAGATTTAATGCTAAATACTTGTATGAATTATTTATTGTTATGTTATGATGAATTGTTTTTTAACTTCCATTTTCTCTTTATTTCAGGTGAGTGAACTAATCTATCCAAGTACTGTGTGCAAATCAGGCAATAGATGTAAGTAAATTGATTCTTTCATATATATTCGCAATTATGAAGATTTAATTCCTTTTTGATATCGTTCGATGCTAATATTTCTCCGGCAGTCGTATATAACATTATATTAAAATATATACTACCTATTTTATACTTCTATGTATATATAGATAGATAGATAGAGATCTACTCATAAGTCTACGATATTATATAACTCAAGTACAGGATGCACCTATAGAGAAGCAACCTAAGGCAAATAAGAAAATTACCTACATTGAATACTCGATTTCTTTAATGGAGATTGGAATACATAGATAATAATTAAAGAAGTAAAAACATAAAAAATATACGATTGGTCTATAAGGGTATTTTAGAAAATGAACTTTAATTAACAGTATTATTTTGAAGTATTTAGAAGATGTATAGTATTGGGTATTTCATACGAGATAAACCATTGCATTGCAAAATATCTCCTTCTAATTAAACATGCGGGACGATTTGTACATCAAAATTTATGTACCGATTCCTCAAAAATTTCAGTGCCATCAAGCATTAAAAGTGTGATAAACAGTATGGTAAATAATCATTGGTGTATGATAAATAAATAGTGGATACTGAAATTTGCTTTCCTACTACCACATCATGTTGAGCAGAATATTTTCATTTGTGAGTTGGAACAGGATGGATTTAAATGCATCTTTCGTATGTCCATGACTGTGAAGCCGCGGAAGTTACTGCGGTATGAGTGTTGCTGAAATTCTGGCCATTCCTCTTTACATGTAATGAAAGATATTGTACATTCACATGGTTGTTTTTCGCTGTTGTACTCCGGCTAAGTCAATAAGCTAATACAAAGTTACAGGCTATTCTGGTGGGTAGATTGTTGAATCTCGGGATGGCAACAGGGTTGCTTCACGGAGTGAGTCCTATGTTACGTCTGCAGATATGGCAGCCGAAACGTCGACCTTACTCTGCTACCTACCTACCTGGTTCAACCAATTATCCCGATAACTACTTTTTTTATAAAAGCTATGGCAAACAACCGCACTCCTCATTTCGCCTGGTGAATCGCATTCCCTCACCAGAGCTTTTGGTAGCTAATGATGGAGGGTTTGATGTCCAAGCCGCCCTTTGAATATCAGCTTTGAACACGAGTTCATTACTGGAATATTGATTGAAATATCAACAAACGAAAAATTTAATTGTATAAGTAAACTGTAAGAACTCTTTCTTCATCGAGGCGAATGCGAAAGATAGATTGGTTTGGAAAATAAGTACAAATACCTTCGCGAGTGAAATAACGCGGGAGGATGGCTGGTTAAACATACACATCAAAGATGGATATCGGCGCGCATGTTAGCACCTGATGCCACTCTCAATCGCCTATCAACAATCAACCTTTCAATCTACACGCTGGTGACATTAACTCCACGGCATGGAATTCGTTTGAGATGCAAATTGCGTCCGCGACGACATAAATCGATTATCCGACATATTCAATTCAAGATCTGTTTCGCTTCCCGGCCTTAGGGCGGAGAAAGAGCAATTTTTTCGAGTTTTGGTGTGATTTTTCTGCGATTAACGATATTTAATAGGAGATAAATTTCGCCCGCAGATTCTCTTTTAATTGATGAAGAGAAAAGCAAAATTTGGTCGTTTTTTGGGAGTAAATTTTTAGGTTTCATCCGCAATCGAACCAGCGGTAGAAGTCGAAATACACATCATTTTGGCGAGTCAACTCTATTGGTTAAATAAAATAGAGCAGAGACCACCTGACGAATACAACCACTGGAAGTCTGCACGATTCTAAAAGTTATACTTTATTACACTTTACCAGCCCGTCGCAGCAATCAAATAATGATGTTTTCCCACTTAAAATCTATGGCATCTAAATGGAAAACTATTCAGCTAAAAAAATACAGACTTTGATATTTTATTGAACTATTTTTTAACCAATGAAAATATGAAACCTCTCCTCATTGTATATTACACATGATTCAGACGGTAATTCTTTCTTTAATAATCGGAGCTCATCTTGATCGAATAAATCAACGTGTTTTCCGTATTAACCTAAGGAGACCAAGTAGAACTCTAAACACACACCGTTAGAGACAAATATCTGTTTAGTCTCACTGAGAGAGAGGTAGCATACCCTTGCTGCTGTCGGAGTAAGAATACAATGGAAACGAAAAATATCTCATAGCTGCAGCACAATGCGACCATGCGTAACGTTCTTAATAGAATGCAATACGAATAAACCAAAATCAATGGCATTTTTCAGTTCACTATCTCCCCACCATCGTCCACATCTACATTCTTTACTTCCCTAATATATTAATTATGCATACCGTTAAAAAAAATAAAATCTAAAAGCGACTGGTTCGATCTCCTATTTCCCTGATCTTCCTCGTAGTATCAGAACGACCTTTAACCTTAAGTTTTGGAGAATTCATAATATCCGCTACAATCACTGAGAACGTAATTTCACTTAGTTATTGAGTAAGTTAAGCCTTTTTTAAATCTTCTTTCTTTTATGGATTAACATCTTCAAGCATCAAGACTGATGTGAGATTAAAGTAAATGGAAAGTAATTTTTTTCTAAGCCGAAAGACGAAAATATATTCCCTCCGATGAAATATGGCTGCAAGGCAACAGAAAATAAATAAAAACGTTACACTAAGAAAATATCATCATAGTATAAACTATATTTAAATATTTATTTCAATTAAATTAAAAGAATAAGGAAAGTTAATACATAGAAACCTTCTTTGCTTCAGGCGATAAGCTATGTCTTAACCGAATCGTAGTACTTCCCGTAGCTCAAAATTACAATCCCGGTTATGAAAAATGAATTCACGGACCTAGAAATTCATTTTCGGTAGAGAAAGCAGGCGGGGTTCGGCCCTGTCACTTACTATCGCCATAACCATTTCCTCCCGGGCAATGAAAAATGACGCCAACCGAGATGCTGGTGGAATAGAAGATAAGAGAGTTTAACATGAGCGGGCAAATGGTCGAGAGAGAAAGGTGAAAGTTACAAGAGAAAGGAAGCGCTACGGAGAACGGGATAGTGGAAACAAGATGTAAAAATCTAGAAAAAAACGAGATTTGGGGGTGACTGAAATGTAAGGGAGGGAAAAGACTGTGAAATACCGAAAGGATGATGAAGAAAATTATATGGGGGACACAATATGAGATTCGATCGTAGTTTAAATTGCTTTCCTGTCAAGTCATCAGAATTAAGATCATGTTTAAATTCTTAAGCGAAATTCTACAAAAACTTTTAATGTACGACAAGTTTAGATCTTGACCGCTCAACATCAAATAACCGGTCGTACATTAAAAAAGTTTTTGTGGAATTTCGCTTAATAATTTCAACACGATCCCGATTACGGATTTCCACCAAACCAAGGATATTTCAAATAAATTTATTCATCAGAAAGAATCAAAATAAGTTCGCTTGGATATTAACATTAACTTGGAGAAGTAACGTTATGCCAGTGGTGCGTTCAGGTCTCACAGAATAGAGAAAACGCTATTTTAAATGAAATGCCAAGATTATTTTGCAGCTTTGAATTTCTATTGCATTTTCATTTTATCTTCAAGCTTTCGTAAAATATATTTACAACATTCGACTTTTTATACCTTTATAGAAAATTATAAGTAATTGGTCTTATACTTCAGTTCTAACTTATGATTAAAAATAATTTAAAACTGAAGTTTCTTCGACATTGATGATTTTTTACCTGAGATACGTTACTATTTGACTTTATATGGTAAAATAACTCGACCCAATTAACCTTCTCATAAATATTCTACTGCATTTTGTACTTGTAAAGGTTAACTTCCGACGAATATCTGCTCTAACGAATGCCCCTAGTGCAGAAAACTAGTAATAACGATGGAGATAAGTGGTCAAGAAAGAAATTATATACACCATTAAAAAAGTAATTCCGCATTTTATGTGCACCCCTTACAAGACACGTCTTTATCAGCATTGTCTGAAACAATTCCAAAACGTTGTAACATCTATATCGAGATTTCACGATTACATTGAAGGTTATGATGATAGTCTACGAAATTCGGAATCTTTTCTTAGGCGTCGAACGTTTTTGCAGGTTGTTATCGTTATATCGTTATTATTATCATTTTACTTTCTTTTACGAATATGTAAAAAGTTACAAATTAAACTATTTTTACTAAATTGCAGTCCTTTTGCGAAGTCGGGAATCTTGGTTATTACAGCAACTAATTACAAAATATTCTTGTAAAGTTACCTTAATTAAAATGTCCTAAGGCATTTATCAAAATACTAACTTTAATCGAAATTCCTTCAATTGCGAATCTGTAGAACTCTGATAATTAGAGTCAACCAGCAATAATGACATGTAATAAATATTTGAACTTTGGATCTAACAAAGAATGTCACTCACAGGATGAAGTTTTATTGGTGTGGTAGTACTCATAATGGTAGAAAAGCCATAAGTGTTGTGCTTTGCATTTAAGAAATATGAGGGTAAAGAATGGGTGAGACTATACTAAAAAAGACGCGAGGATAGAAATTTAACGGTGGAAGGTGATAAAAGATAATAGAAGGGAATTGAGATGATTGGGGGAAGGAAGGGGAAAAGGATAAAAGAAAGGAAGGCAGATGAGAAGAAATGTAGTTAGCTGAGAGCAGGAAGGAAGGGAAGGAATAGAGCGCCATTTGAAAACGGGAAAAGGTTTCAAATCAAACGCAGACACCGCGGCGCCTGTCGAGCTCGTTTCGTGAGGCCGTCACCTTTGATTTTTCCCCCACCACAAACGCATCCACTCCCCGTTCAACATCCACCCACGCTCTCCCGCTTTTTTCACTTTCTCCGAAATTAGCACCACTCAAACGCGAAGATTCGCCGCTCTCCGGCGATGCTTATTTGTTAGAGATGACGCGAAACGGAGACCCCACCGAGACTCGCGTGGATCTCTCTATACGATATCATTTTCGTACGGAATGCTACTAAATCAATAGAGAAGAATAACTTCGGCCGAGGAAGGCTTTATGAAGAGAAAGGAATTGATGAATAGGGTTTGAGATAAGAGAATTGGGAAAAGATTAGTTAATTTCATGATAAGGATTGTTTTGGGATATGAGTGTGAAACATTGACCATAAGAAAAAAAATTAATCAGATGGTTGAAGGTTGAAGGGCTTTAACATGCGGGTGTGGGGTGGAATGCAAACTCTCTACGATACGATCTATCATTACTAAGTAAGTGATGATATCTTCGAAGAGGATGCGATTGAATCATCAGAAAAAGAATAAATAATTATTTAGCCAAGGTAGCCTTTATGACGTAAAGATATTTTCCTTGCCTAATTTTCTTTTCTTTTAATTTACACATTTTTATATTGAATTTATTTTCATTTTGCAATTACAGAAAAGGAATATCCGATACTTGAATTAACATTTCGGATTTTGATGGAAGCAAATTACGAAATTACGTTCCTGAATTATCATTATCATTATCGAATAGTCGAATTATTAAAATTCTGCCTTAAATTAGACTAGAAAAACTAGACTATTACTTGGGTATTTTCTTATTTCATTTTCGCATTGATGAATCATGAGAATATTTTAGTTTGGTTCACTTAATTTCTATTTTCAAGAATTACCACTGTCAAAAATATATTTATAATCATTTTCTTTGCCTAAAGATAATTATAATCGTAAAAATTTTAATTTATCTCATAGGCCTACACTGAGTTTCATCTTAAAAACGCAAGATTTAAGACAATCTTCAAAACACGAGATTGATCAACAACTTTGTCATTAAACAACAAAAATAATATTCGTAAAAATAATAATTGCCAAAATTTTTACATTCCGTAACACAGAATGAATTCATTAATTTACGTAATCAATAACTATCTCGTCATTTCCTGAACTACATACTCAATTTTACCTTCAGATGATGAACAATTAGATTCGAGTATAGCAAGCTTCACCCAATGGTGTGATTGTCGACGCAACGTGCAATGAGATGATGAGGAAAATTGAGAAAGTGTGTAGGCCGTCATTCAACTCTACGTCCGCGGTTAAAGCAATTTCGACGAAAGGTTAGGGACTGGTGAAGGGATCGCGTGGGTCCCTCGAGGTATCGGCACCAAATGGGTTAATCAAGTGCCGTTTTCGCCTCACTTGCTATCTCGCAAACACATTTAATTAGGATTAGGACGTATGTCCGTCAAAGGCGGGTTTTTTGCCTGGTCCCGGTCGACGCCGCATCAACCCGCGATGCTAAGTGAAATTGAATTACCGAAGACGGCGAACGGTTCGTCGTAAAACACGAGGAGTTTCGAACGTTGAGCCCTGAGCTGAAAGAAACGAAATATGCCCGCAACACTTATCGTTGTAAGATAAATCAAAGCACCATGAATGCGGTTTTCGGAGTGCATGAGAAACAGTTTTTCTATGATTATTGTGTTGCGTAGTCAGTTTAGTACTAATCTTTACATTAATATCAATCCCCATACTTTATTTGAAGTTTTCTATATTAAAGATCTCAATTAGTGGTTCTTCAGAAGATACAGTTCGCAAGAAGAATATATCAATTGCCCCCAAATCTTATGCCGTCAGTGAGACACAAGTTCACAATATGGCAACACCGCAAATTTCCAAAATAACTAATACGCACTTGCCTCTGCTATTCGCATTATAACTACAAGGATATTCTATTAAGCCATTCATGTCTCCAAATTTTCTTCCACGGTTACTATTTCTTACCGTTTTATAATTAAGCAGAATTAGCCAGAATTAAAATAAAGAAAGGTGTATTGGAAATCAACTGAATTCTTTTGTAAAAATCATCCTTATAATTAAAATTTTTATTTAACTCTTTAGTTATTTTTGATAATCGATAATTAGCAGCAATATTATGATTGGCTATGATGTTTCAATAAAACCTATAATTTATCGTAATCAATTCGGAACTAAAAGCGGACTCCAGAGTTAATAGGAGATAAGCTTTCGACATTAGTTTTCTATGAATATCAAATACGTTTTAACACGGTAAGACTACCTAAAAATAGAATGAGACAACTTTTTACCTCAACTAAATTGGCTTAGATCATTCACCTAAGAAGCGGAAAATCCTGATTTTACTTCACGTGAATTTTCCACCTCCCTTTATTCCTTAGGATGTCTCGGCATATATTTCGATATAGGAAAATTATTTAATTTTATAATTTATTTCAATCTAAATATGATGAACCAATTACAATAAACTCGTATATGTATGATATTTAACACTTCATTCAATATCTTAGATGTTCTTTAAACATCTAAGACGAAATAAAAGCTTGATATGATCTTTCATGATGAAATTAAAGATAAACATCGTACATTTTGCCCTAAAAATACTTTAAGCGGACGTTAATGGAAGCAGGCCAGCTAATTACCCATAGGGATTGAATAATTCCTAATGACAATTCAATTCACTCCCTCCTTTCCTTGAGCTCCTCGAAGGCGTACCTCAAATATGGAATGAGGTTAATACTCGGCCATCTGGCGGAAACAGGTACTAACCAACGTCATATATCACTCCGGCTGCTTTCCTTCCACCAAATCCTCCTGTACTCCATCCCTAATTGCCAACCAAGCGTGTCATGCGACAAGAAGTCGTCACAGCTGGGACAAGTGGCGAGCTAATTTGGGAAGCGTTACCCCTCGGTGGCTTGTTTACAGCTCCTTATCTGATCTCTCAAACTCTCCAGCCGTTTCGCCCTCCCGAGCATTTCACGACGCGTGCATCGCCTTTTAAAATCAACGACGATATACTTATGAATTTCTCGAACCGAACGCTCCCCTTAATCAATTTAATCCCCGGAATGTAGAGAAGTCTCGTATCACGAATGAACTTTGCAAATGGGATACTCATTGCGGAAGAATAACTTTATCCACTTGATGTGAGCCTAATTCAGCAAATAAGTCCTTGATGCAAAAGTTAATGTTTGCTATTTATTTCATGGTTTCCTATTGCATAACCATATGGAAACTTATTTGGATTAAATTGAAGAATAAATAACATTTTATGAGAAAACTGTAAATATTCCTTGAACTGTAAGCATCAATGCTGTACAGAGTTATTGCGTAAAGCCAAAGAAGCTCGATCGACAAAATATTTTTAAATTTGCTATTCCGCTATACATACCATGCAGATGCCTTTAATTCAAGACATCCATATTGAGAGGGTTGATATTTAGTATATTGCATGAGTCAAACATACGACAAACAACGCCTTAAACACTTAAGTAAAAGCTTTGAAATTTTCATTAATTGTTAAATTCTAATCACCGGTCGATTAGAATCAACAATAACAACAGCAATTTTGTTGTCTATGTAGAATCTACATAAACAACAAAATTGTTGTTGTAGATTTACTTACTTTAGAGGTGCTCATAACTCCGCGTACATTTTCTGAGGAAATTATTGAAATGCTCTATTTTTACATATATCACCGTACTGCGAAAGTATTCTTACATTGAATTTCCTAAAAATATTAAACCGTAACAACTTCAGCATAAGAAAGCTTAAAATGTTCATCTAAATTCAAAAATACTATGAATATTAGCATGATGAACTAAAATTATTACATTTAATTATGACAAATTGGTAAGAATCTCATAAGATAAGAACCATATTACCTAATAACTTTTAAGCTTATTGCTTTGTAATATTTGTTTGTCAGATAAATATGTTCAAGTTCAGCAACACTAGAAATATTTCTAGAAGTAAAATTCTATCCCTGGTCACTTCAAATATTATTTTCTTTTAATTCCAGTAGCAATTACAAACAATTGTCGCATGCTCAATCAAATATTTAACTAAAAAGTGTCAACGCCAACTTGGAATCATCTAGATCTATGCCGATTGGACTTGATAACCGCTATTTAGGAAAAATGTATTAGCTGAACCTTGAAATAATATCTATAACAACTGCATTCTTTAAGAACTCTATAAACGTAAAATTCACTTCAACAGGCACAACTACGTAGCAACGAAGAGCATTTATAAAGCTGCAACTTCTCAGCAAGCGGTGAGGTTGATAATATATATTCATCATACATCATTATTTTTATAATAGATCAAACCAATTTTACTACGAATCAGATATTTATTGAGAGGAGAACGCTTATGTATTTCGTTTCGTTATTAACAATTGGATATTCAGATTGTCATATGCATGGGAGTAATAGGCAATAATTCATTCGTGCACTCCCGGCGGCATACATTTAAGGGTTAGCGTGTGTCACTGGCTACATAAGATTACGGGGTAAATTGCTCTAAAAGCCGTGTTCGCCAGCCTGGTTTCTACCCCTCTTCTTGCTGACGTTTTAAGTTTTCAAGTGGGCTATAAGTATTTCATAGGTGATAAATTGTCATTGGAGAATGCCAAAGAGGGAAGATTAATAATAAATTAAATTTAAATGCACTCCGGAAGGACGAGGACGAAAAATATTTCTCAAAGAAAAGGGTTAATATAACATTTCTTATTTAAAACAGGCATATCAAACAAATTCAAGCAACGGGCCTTTAAAAGGCAGAAATACATTAGTGTACCATTGTAAAATATTATCGAAAGATTTTTCTCATTATATTGAACTTACTTTTGCAATGAAATTCTTATGATATTTAGGAAAATTTTCGCTTAGCAGCACGATTAAAAATAAGAACATTACAGCCGACCATGAAAAGGCCAGTAATCAATAGAGTAATTCATAGAAATAACTGAGGTGTTCAAATTCTCTAGAATCTCTTAGACTTCCAATTAGAGTCCGTGAGGTGCTTACTGCCTATTCATTAATCAAACAGTAGCAATTAAGAGAGAAAAGCGTTAAATGGAAGATGAGATTACGAATGATAGTTCTCATTAGGGTAGTGGACGAAGATCGAACAAAGTTTCAAGTTTTTATTCTCTTAGCTCAGGAAGAATAGACATCTCTGATCTTTAACGCACACTTGCGAGCTGATTTATGCAAAACGTAAGAGACATTTGATCGTCATCAATGAAATTCGGTAGAATTTCTTATAAAAGGCACACTAAGAAGAATGAGTATAACTTCCACATTTATGCATTAATGAGCCATGATGATGATGGTGTGGCACGATATCTAAACCATCGTCGTCTAATTGATTAACACATGGACAATGTATACTTACTCCTTGGATTATTTTTATAACCTTAAGAGATATGAGGAAGCTTATTAGGAGGATAAAGCAAATCAATGATAACCGTGGTACTTAGGGGATATGAAGCACAATCCTCCGTTTCAGTCAGGCGGTAAAAGGTGATTATTTTTTAGCAACCATGATGATGATGTTGTGACACGGTATCTACACCATAGTCGCCTAATTAATGCCATGTGGACAATATACTCAATTTTTAGTACATTTTTCGAACCTTAACAGGTATGGGGAGGCTATTTCGCAGAATTTTAGTCAGGAGGAGGAAACCAATGATGAACGTGATACTTAGGGAATTTAGAGCAGAAAACTGCTCTTAATTCAGGCGGCAAAAGGTGATCATGTAGTGGATGATTTTTGGAATGCATGAGAAGTTCCGAATTAAATTAAATGGAGAAATAAGAGAGGCAAATAGGCCGCTACTTACGAGGTTTATAAATCTGACCTAGATAGAGGGAGATAGCGGTAATTTTACACGGTTCAATTGCTCTGTAATTTTTTTACCGGTATCCCAATTGACGATGGTATCTAATGCGCTTAAACAACCCGTGCGCAGATGAAATACGAGAGCCGCTATCCTCTGTATTGCGAAGCATTGGAGAATTGAGGTAAAGTAGGTAGGTGAGTTATTCAATAGAATATCACTGAGACCTGAATTCAATGAGGCGTTGTGAATTAAATTTGAAATTTGAAAAACATGAGGTATAAAAAGATTTGCCATGGAGCAAAGATTCCAGGAATGCAAGTTTATTACATTTATACATTCACAACGATAAAAGAGATCATAAAAGTCCTTCGATTGAAACCGACGCTGTATTGAAGAGGAACTAGATCAATCACGAAGGGTACAAAATTCGACAATTATCCATCAAATACGGCTCTTTACATAGGGCATTAAATTATCCTTAATTTGTAAATGACAAAACAAGACAGACATATATTTCACTTCGTGGTAGTCACTAACAAAAAACAGATTCATAATAAAATGTTTACTACACCACGAGCAATAATACAAATACAGCCTAGGTTTCGTAGCGAAGCTACTTCATCAGGTATCTATCACCTGACGATGTAGTTTCGCTACAAAACGTAGGTCGTACTTGAATTATTTATTGTGATGTATTAAACATTTTTTACGAATCTTTTTAATTTAAATGACAATTTAACAACTAAGATCATGGCATACTACGCATAAAAATAACCACGAAGTGTTTAAGCCAATGTTACCAACATAAACAGTAAAGCAACATTCTATATCCTAGATGATAGTGCTTAGATAGAATCAATTTTCATATAGGAATTATCGGATTGGTAAAAGAATATCTTCTTCACATAATCTTAGAAAAATTAAAGCTCACTTAGTCTTCGAACTTGTCTAGGAAATAGTAAAATATCTATAAAAATTAGATTATCTTACTTTTTCGGAATCGCCTTGAATGGTTGGTTGTAGAATTCAACTTAACGGTACGAAAACTCAGAGTGCGACAACTGACCGGGTGACAGCTCCTCGCAAGATTTATTTATTATGAAATATATTATTAATAACTTATTAACCAGTTAAATCAGTAAATGCTAAAATGGTTACCGCTCAATTGTTTTCACGTTCGAAATTTGACTATTTCAATTATCGCAGTGAACTGTTGTTCGCTTAATGAGCTGTCACCCAGTCAGTTGTCGCAAAGTGAGTTATCGCACAGAGGTCTCTCAGTTCCAGGGCAGTTATTCTAATCACTGCACTACCGTGCCACGTGGTTACAATAATAGACCTGGGTTCGAGTCCCAGCCAAGTCACTATTTTTCACTTCTCGCACAACCATGGATTAAGAGGCACACTTTTATGCCCAAAGTTTAATTTACCTTCCATCATCTATAATAATATTTCTCATATATTTGTTATGTATGTACTAATATTTCAGTACTGTGTGCAGGATATATGTATAGCAAGCAAAACATTTTCGAAAGTAGATTTATGGGGCCAAGAAGGGAGGTGGGAGGGGTTGAATCCCCATAAGAGACCACCTCAAATCCATATATTCCCTCTTCCTTCATAAAAAAAGACCCCATTTGACGAGTTGGTTCAATTATTAACGGGGGCGGAGCGAAGTGTCGGCAAGGAAATTCGTATGGAATTGAGGAAGTGGAAAAACGTTCCCGCTGATGAAGGAAGTGCGCTCCCCCATTGAAAGACGGCCCTCGGAAAACTTTCGGGGCGCATTATGCTCTCGGAGATTTTCTCCGAATCCTCCTTTTCAGGAGCCGGAAAATGCCCTCCGAATAATCCCAGACCCTCCTTGAAAAAGTGTTTTATCCCACAAGATTCACGATACGTCCTCCGGTTTATTTTATCGGAGACTTTTTCCCCGGAATCTTGTTAGGAAAAATGGAACCGAATCGATTTCGATCTTTTTAACGAGTGTTTTCCTCTATCCTTTCCTGGAACGCATTATAAATGCTAAAATATAAACCTCTCGGAGGTAATCTTCTCTTTCTGTTTCCTTTGATGACAAACATGCAACTCAGATCGATGAAATAGAATATATATTGTAGAAGGAATTATTTCTTTCCCGGTGAATTGCATGTAAGCTCTCCATACAGTCGGCGTTTCGGCCGCGTACTCGGCGACCATCTTCAGGACAGTGGGCAATCAGCCGGAGCATCGACTGTACGGATAAAAGGCTACCCAGTTGGAGTCCCGAGAACTATTCCTACACAGAATATATATACTTCACAATCGGCACATTTCTACCAAATGTTCTGATTGTAATACCATCTTTTCAAGACCTACGTTTAATAACAACCCGCAATCAATGTTCCATTTGCGACATTTTTCTATGTCATTGTAAGAACCCTGCAAGCCGTCTTTCGGCGTGTGGCTGGGAGTGTAACCACCTTGACTCAATTTTCCTAAACGGTTGTTTTCGCGTATAGTTCGCCGAAAAAATTTATTTCTGAAACGATTCGTTCTAGCATCTATTTCCCTAATCTTCCTGGCAGTATCAAAACGGCCCATATAATAGAGGGGCCGCATGTACCAATAACCTCTAGAGAGGGAATGAGGCTTACTAATTAAGATGAGGAGTTACGTAGTTGGCCTTCAGACCTATGTTTTTACCTAATCAACAACTAATTATAATATAATATTAATATAATATAATAACAAGTAATATAATATTCGATATTATAAATTTAAAATTATGAACTTCGTCTAAAAACGCTAATTAAACTTTTTCCTTTTCTAATTATTTCTACTAAAATGCTTAAAAATGAAAATAAATTAAAAGGAAAGGCGCGTAACATCTCGCCACAGGCGACAAAACGCTTCATACACCCATCTCCGGTCAACGCATACCTATGATGATCACAATACCATGCCAATCAGCTGACACAGGTCCAAAAGTTCCCGTAGGCGCTTTCGTCTCGCCAAAATCTAGGGAATGTTAAGCCGAAAGGGGAAGAGAGTGAAGCAAGTATGCGGAGTGGATAGTTTTGAAAGGCATTCTCGGAGGACGGCCCCGGGTGCCGATTCCCATCACCCGAGGAAGAGCCGTAGATGCCGCCGGAACATCGGCGAAGATTCACCGCTTTGCGGTGTTGTAGAGAAAGGCAAGTTACCTGAGAAAGGGACAGGTTACTCTAAATTTTGCAGGATCGGCTGGGAGAGGGCGTGAAATATGTATGCGCGTACGAGGGACCCGCTTTAAAGAGGGCCCTCGTGGAGGAATGTTTTTGGTGAGGGGACCAAGGGCGGAGGGGTTAGAGAATAGATGATAGGACGGTAATCCGCGGATTTATTCAACGCCAGCGCTGATTAAATGGGGAAGAGGGGGGCATGAAAGTTTAAGGTGCTGGAGGAAACATGTGGGATGAGCAAGGCCGAAAGTTATATGGTTTGAGAGATGCTACAGACAGTTTTGGAGAGATGAAATACTTTTACAGTATGTCAAATAGTTATCTTTGGAACCAAAGAAAAAAACTTGTCTTCGGAATTCAAAGACGATGACGATGTATGCTGTTGGAAGGATGGATATATATTGAAATTTACGGTTATAGGTTTATGACCTATTATAGTACCGCATAGTAGAGGTCCTGCGCGGAAATTTTCGCGCATCCCCTCTTCGGAGGGGTATACCCCCACTCTTTACCCCATGCACTCCCCAATACTACCTTTGCTTCCTCCTGGTTGCCAGCTATCCTTAATCGTTCTTCTTTTTCGTCAAAAAATTGCGTTAGGAAATTGTGACTTGGGAGAATCTGTCAACACTGCTGTACATAGAAAAGACTCACTGCATGATAATGGAGGAAAGGGATACCATGAGTGGAAGTATTCGGAGGTGGGGTAGGTTGTCAATGCTCCGCCCATTGGTGCCGCAAAAGGCTTTTAATACGCGGAGCTATCTAACTCTTGTGGTACGAGGAGGTGAAAGTCTATCGAAACCATGAGTCAAGCCAACCACCAACAGCTTTCGGGTGGGTGCTCTTATGTATATTTTAAATATTTTTTTAGCCCCTATTACCGAATAATGGGCTGATTAAGAGTACCCTCTACGAATAACCAAATAATCATTACCAATTTTAACAAAATAATCTAATGTATTATTAGATTAGAGGTTTAAAATCTCCAATAGCTGTTCTTGTCGGCGTTCCTCTTCTCATTCCCGGCATTCTGAGAAAACAAGACAGGACATCGCACTTTCTTTTCAAAATAATCTAACTCAATAATTTCGCAAAGATTAGCATTTTATTCCTTAACCTTGATAATAAATTTGTTTGTGGCCTTTACCTCTAAGTTTTTTAGGCTTATTAAAATAATAGTGTCTCTATTATAAAATATTAATGAGCTTACTATCCAAAGGACTACCTTGATAATCTTAAAAAAAATCGTCTTTAAAGAGAGTTGTTTTGCTTGTGGTAAGGTTCAACCAGCAAAGACCTCATATAAAATTGTTAAATCCTTACGAGAATTGCCAAAAGACTTCTAGATAATCTACCAAATTCAGATGATCTAAAAGGTTTACGTTACTCTCAGATTGTCACTTTTCTATCACTTTAATTGGAGATTAATAATGACTGTACACTTCACAAAAGTTCGCTTAAAGTGCACATATTTATTGTAAATCATGTTCGCTGGAAACATAAAAATGTTTTTCTATTAGAAAACCATGGTCAAAATCCGCAAGAGCAAATACTGTTCTCACTTCTTAAACGAGAGTTAAAAACAATTTTGGGTTGATATATTTTCATGAATCTCTAACGAATTCACCTAACCTTAGAATTAGCCTTGACTCGATGAAGTGAATCCCGAAGGATGAGAGGACTGACGTAAAGATATAAATTCGATTTCTATATGACTCGTGGGAAATGTGAACAGGATCAAAGGACTTAACACTCCAGCGAATGAAGAGAAGGGATCGGAAATGCGAGGAAAATATGATTAATTTACCATAAGAACTCTCGAATCAATGAGAGAACTTAAAGTCCTAGAGAGAGATATCCACATGTAGAAAGGTTGAATAGGTGGATTAAAGCGAAAAGGAAAGCAGGGCAATTTCGGGAGGAAAGAGTTGAGGAGATGAGAGAAAATGGAAATTAAAGGCATGAAACGGATATTAGACGTTGATGAAAATCCCTAAGAATGATCTGTCCATGCTTATTTTTAAACTGAGAAGGTTGAGGGGTGAGAAAATTGGTTGATTACATTTTGAGAGGAGAGGGATTGCTAAAGACGGTTGTTAAAATTAAGATTGTTATAGGTTTTATTGTTATATTGTTATATTGTTGAAGGTTTATAAAGACAAAATACGTTAGATAATGTAGAGAACGGGAGTATAACAAGAGATAAAGGGTAGAGAATTTAAAGGGATAAGAACTTTCTGTCAGATATTTTTGAAAAATACACATAATTACTTTTCATTATATATATGGTGTTTAGTACTAATTTAAATGTGTGTTTCTTTTGTTATTTCTTTGTGGTGGTGGAGCTAGTTACGAACCCCCTACCTTCCCCCCCTCTAAGTGCCCCTAAAAGTGCTCTGCGAGTGTTTGCGGGACTCTCTCTCTCGCTCTCTCTCTGGGAGGACCTCTGATGACCTCATTGATTCTCTCTTGCTTTTTGTGTGAACTCTTGGTTTGTGGAAGGAGCAGTGCTCGCTCTCTCATCGTCGATGTCGGTTTGTGTTTGCTGTTCGTTGATTTGGTTGTTCTATATATTAATTTTGTATTAACTTTGAATTAAATTTATTTTTGTCATATTGCTAATGTAGTTATTTACGCCACAAATGGATTGACATTGGAACATAGAGTTTCACATGCCAAGATAGTGATCTTTCTTGGATAAGAGACACACTTAAGGTGTAAAAGGAAAGAAAAAGTAACTTAGGAGGCTTAGATATGTGATAACGAATGGCGAGTGCCCAGAAAATATTCTAAAATTCCTTAAATTGAGTGTTTTCTATAAGAGTGCGAAACCGTAGTAAAAATTAAGGATATTAAGAGAAGGTGGTCTTTGAAGACGTGTGTAATTATGAGTATGGTGTAAAATACAAAACAAAGTTAAGCGGATGGTAAAAAAGCCAACAGGGAAGTTATGGAATAGTAGCTTTTCATACAACCAGATTAAACCACATGATGAATTCCATACTAATTTTAAAAATTACACACACACAAACATGAGTTTCCTTCCCTTCGGTAGGTTCGTTTGCATTAAAATCCCTATTTAATGTCACCTTTTTCACTTCGTTCTATCTTACCCAACCATTTACGCCGTTTAACACCTTCAAACAAAGAAATTTATTTTTATCAAAGAAATTGGGAGAAGGAATAGTTGGGTCAAATATGTATTGAATGCTTAGAATCTACTTAAATATTATATAAATGTTATCATAAAATAGAATTTATGGTAGGATGCTTTTAGAATGACAGGGTACATTTATATTTATATTTAAACACTGCAATCCGCCAGTGACGCGTGGCAGAGGGTGTAAAACACCCACATCCCTATCTAACCTGAAGTACTGTTAGCTTCCCCAATTCTTCGCGGGTAAAACGACCATACGTCATTATCTGCCCTAGAAACTACTTCCCTGTTCAGCTTTTTCGTTTTCTCCCGAAGATCGCGTAATTTTTTAACTGGGATAACAATATCTAACTGGGATAACTATCTCCTCCCCGAAATTGGTAGTGATAAATTCATCAAAAAGCTTCCGTTGATACTCAAGTCTTCTATCACGAAGAGAGTTTCTCCTGAGGGATTCTATCATAGCCGAAACACTGCTGTCAAATCAGAAATTTCCTTTGACGAACCTTGCAGCTCTACGTTGAACCATCTCAAGATCGGAAATTAATCCTGCTTCGTGAGGATCTAAAGAGGGTAGAAGACATAAAGATAAAAGTTACCATATCATGTAAAGGGAAGGTAAGTTACCAGGTAGATGTAGAATGAATTTCGATAAGAGAATTTCAGGGGAAATGAACCTACCCAAAAATAAGAGAATAACTTCATCACGCAAAATCATGAATAACCCACAGGAGATTGAATTCCCAAAGTAATATACACTGCTTATAATATCAATCACGATGAAAGCCTCTTGGCTTGTTTCATCAAGAGATTGAAAGAACCAAATGTATTACAAGAATAAAACACAGACCTGAAACTAGGTCGACAAACAAAACAAACGTCACTATTACTTCCGACTATTTTAGGTGGGCCCAGTCTAATAACAATTAGGAAACGATGGAGCGCCCTAAATTTGAATCAACAAGAGCTGAGGAAGCAGATTCGGTGCTCTTGAATCAATTTACTCTCAAAAAACATTTCCGAGCGCGGAGTTTTGGCTCCGTCCGCATATCCGCAAGAGCTTTATTTCTGGAGAACCACGCGGACGAATTTATCATTAGAGAATCAGCAAGAAATCAGAGGAGAAATATTCCTGCGGCCAAGGCACGTTTTGAGCATAGGCATCGTCCGAATCGAACGAAAACAATATAATTAACTGATGTAATCGTTGATTTTAGGCACACGAAATCTTTGCTAGCCTTCACTAAAAGAATGTATGGCGGCTATCGAAAGTAGATTATGTAACAGAAAAAGAGATAAAATGTATTTGTAGTATCTGATGCAAATGTAAAACTTGCTGAGGCCATTAAAATTTAACACAAACGACGCAATGTGGCTGCACAACGCTCAGTGTAATTTAAATGATAATTTAATTAAGTAAACTGCCTATTAAACCCAATCTCCTGTCTAATAGTTCGATACACTTCATGAATTAATAGAGATTCTAATGGTCTAAACTAACCATCGGAGGATCTAATGTATAACCAATGTGTAAATGATAGTTGTATTAAATAAAAAGGAGAATGGAATTATTACGTCAAATATTTAGTAAATGCTTTTTATCACACTCGAGGTGAATGCAAATTATATCTGCTCGGTAAATAAGTTTCAGTTTGTATGTATGATTAAGATTAGAGTTGAAGACATCTTCATTGTACACGAAAACGGAAAACTAATTGAAAATTTTTTATCCTATTTTGTTGTAAAATCACAATATAACTGAAAATAATAGTTTAAATATTGCGAAAAGTGTGAATAGAAAGATATTACTTTAATTTATAACTGATTAAATTTTCATTACTTTAATATTCTGCATTATAGATCAAAACATTACTGTTAACCACAAATAGTCCACTAGTGACCTTCGCTCTATTTATTTATAAAGTCATTCAGAACTTACATCGACAGATGTTTAAAATATTTTCGATTGTGTTGATTTTTAAATATGTCTACGTATAAATTGCATTCCTAAGAGAAAATTTTCTGTATGGGAAACGTCAAACTGCCAAGAAAAACTTGTAAAAAATAAAACAACCCGCACTTGCCAAGCATTATTCCATTGAACAGACTACATGTACAGCTCATCTGAATCCATCGTCAACGGGTTTATTCTTAATCTAAATTTGCCGTCTTATTTCTAAAAGGGGGTATATGTATGGTAAATGTTCCAAGAGGACCGCTGAATACCTGAATGAGGTACGATCTTGACATCTAAGCCGTCGATAAAACTTTATCCGCAACAGGTTTGTTATCCTCTCTCGTAAATCTCGTTGATGGGGCAACTGATTCGTCAGCAAGAGAGTTTGTCCAAGGATCCTATCGATCGAGAAATACTCCACTTCAGCTTGCTGAGATTCCCCACGAAGCATTAACAGATAATGTTTGCTTTAGCATATTCACCCTATCGCTGATGACATACGGAACGAGGCTGTCTGTACAGCCCGAAGACTAGTTTGAACCCACCATTAGCATCAAAAGCTTTTAAGAGTGGGATGAGATTACTATGCAGAATCAGGAGTGAGATATTTAGCGGGATACGGGCTTACTCAACAAAACTGCTGAATCCAAGTTGAGAATGACAACATGCTCGTACAAATGTCTGACGAGCAGCAAAATCCCTTTAAGGAAAACGTCTAAACGCATCCTCAGCAATTATTTTTGCTCACTCAGAAATTGGGTTTTGCGATCATTTTTGAGTAAAGGCTTTTATCCCGGTCGATCCTCATTAAATATATTATACATATGTTACCAACTCATGGAGATATTGTGCTGAAACTTCGTTGATTTTTTCCAATCAAAGCATACTTGGCTGAATGAAATCTAGGGAAAATTGCTTCACTCCTCATATTTCCTAGTGAGATATGAGTGAATCTTGGTGACTGAATTCATCCTGATTACTTCTTTTTGAACGCCATGAAAGTATTATGCATTAGGTCCTTATGCTGAAGTGGCAAGTTCTCGTTCCACTTTAAGCATTCTGATCCAGTGAATAAAAGAAAGGAAAAATAAATTAATTCCTCAGTAATACTTATTCACTCTCTAAAACTATTATTTGCTAATTGGTTGGGGCATTGAAGTTCAATCCATCGTTGGAGCTGAATACTTTACGAAACAAACTCTAAAAAGTAATGCTTTATGATAAAACATCTAAGACGCCTGGAATTGTAAATTAAAATTTAATAAGCACTTTCTATATTCGCCATTACTACCTTAGTTGGAAGTAACTTTGCTTAATCCTACACATTTTTGAGCAATCCTACACAAAGCCCTGTTGAAAGGTAAAATATGATATATCACGCAGAACATAAAATAGAAATATTGGCATTTTCAAGGGTAATCTTCCGCATATATTTGAGGCAAATCACCACCACCATTAAAAAGGGCTGGGAACAGGGCTTATCTGAACCCAAATCTCCCTGATGCATTGGATATTTGCGCGGCTTATACAAATACGATTCTCTTCGGAACTTTTCTCAAAGACTACCAACCGGAATTATTGAAATTTTACCGAAACTATTCGCCTTAGTGTTTCTTTATTCTATTTCTTTATAAAGATACCAAAAAGAATACTAAAACAAACATAATGGAAAAGAGGCCTTACAAAAACTTCATAAATCAATTCCCATGATATTGATTAAATCAAGATCATTAACGAAGGCTTTATTAAGGGAAAAAACTAGTCAAATTAATGCCTTTAAATAATACATTTTGATTACGCTATGACAAAAATTGCGTAGGTCCGTTCTCGTTTTGAATCCGTCGCGATCACAAATAGAGAAAAACTTTAATCAAATCTCTCTGTAGCAGAAAAGTGAGGAAATGGAAACCGAAAATCATTTAGAACAGGCTGCCGGAAGGCAATTTGTACACAGGGATACCGGATAGGATATTTTAGAAGGGCACGCAAAAATCTGAAAATCATTCATTAAAATCTATTGAAATTTCAATCAAAGTCGCGAAAGAAGCCTCGCGATCCACACCATTCTTTCTTCGCGGAAATCCTAAAAATGAGGCAGCTGACAAAACGCAAATGGGAGTCATAGAAAAAGGCTCGGAATGCAGGATATGCATGGTCAAGAATGATAAATTCCGGGTCCCATACGCAGAGCTATCGCTGAAAAAACCAACGGATATTCCCCCTACGGGAACATAATTTCTCGCTGAGTTACGACCCTCCGGCGCTAGACGGTGATTTGCAATAGGGAGATGCTTTAAAGAGAAATAACTGAGTTCGTACGCTACCTGTGATTACTCTATTTTTGGTTATTCGTCTCAATTTCATGACTGTAAAATGTTACGACTTTTTATAGCTACTTAGGAAAAAATAAGCTTTTCTTTACGCTGAAAATTTTTGTTCTAATCTGCTACACTGAAACACTTTTAAAACACAAATGAGGTATAGAAATATCACGGGGATGAAGTAAATTCAACATGAACCAGAATTAAACAATATTAAACGAGAGAACAATATTAAATTTCGACTTATGGCTTGCAAATGCGTACATAAGCAAACTCCTTGCATGGCTTCATACGATTTTTCAGAGCAATCTATCTTTATTTGACAAATTTCAGCTTACCGCATTTTTCTGAAGTAAAGTAAAAATAGATACCTTTAACTTTATTATTAAAAAGAGTTATGTTTAATATTGTAAATAATACCTAATAACTTCAAATTCAATGTATGAAATATCTGATCTATCACTATATGACATATTGTTTCAAGCATCATTTTTTATTAATTGCTAATTGTTTATTTGAGAGATTTGATGTTTTTAGGCTAGAACAATCATGAAAATAACGAATTAGGTTCTTTTCAATACATTATCTGTAGATGTATTCTTTGATTCGCTCTCTTATTAAGGTAATACTTTATTTATAATTGTATAATAATAATTATTATTGATCATTAAATAATTTATGCACTCCTGGTAATTTTTCTTTATTTAGTAATTTGTATTTATTATTTCATTAATTTATTTCGTCCCAAGGAATTGGGCATCTTCCTTTCAACGGTAAAAGCACAATTATTTTTTAAAACTTGAATGAAGTAACATTTAGATTATGTTTAGGTTATGTTTTTAAATTAAAAATTAAAAACTTGGGTATATTTTAAGTTCTTACTATTCTAATGCGACACTTTCTTTTACAGGTGAGTGGTCTTAGCCGATTAGCAGTAATCATCAGATTGACGTGAGTAATCCTAGTATACTTTTTCATGAACATCTATGTCTCGATACAAGCGATCGATCATAAAGAATGATGACAAATCTATACTCCAAAATAGCAACGATATGATTGATACTTCGTTCTAACTCAAACCTTTCTTTCGCTGTCTACCTCGTTTACCTCTGAGATATCCCATCACAAAACTGGTAGAGGTGGATTTGTATGGATAATATGTTACTGAAAATCTAGGAGAATTCGCCAAATTAAATTTTTCCGATAAAATAGTTAATATGTTCGCATATAATGCATTAATAAATTCGATGGTGTGGGCCTTAACCTGGTGGTAATCCATTACATACAGTAGCCAGGAGCAAGTTGCAAAGAATTTATTATATCGTATTGTATAAATAAATTCTTTGCTCCTGGCTACTATTTATAACGCATTATTCATAAAAAAAAATTTCTATGTTCTTATTATAAATCGTTTTTCCTAGTAATGTTGATTTGTGTTTATCTCTTGATTATTACAAATTAAGTAGGCTAAAGTTTTGTGTCAAAGGAGAAATTTAGTAATTTACCATAAATTTATTCAACGCGACCTGTTTAAAATATTAATAAGTTTCTTCTTTTGAGATGCATTATACCTAGAAACTGCAATTTAGACTAACTCTCGGAGAATTCTCCGTACTATTGCAAAAAAGCCTCAGTGATTAAGGCGTTCAGAAAGAGGTTAGTGTGTAGATAGTGTGTGCATGTCGATGTACAGGTTGTAAGAAAGAAAATGATTTTATATACGTAACCCTTGATAACAGTAAGGTTCTTTCTTAATAGGAAAAGTTATATCTTCAGTTGTAGCATAGTCAAGCAAAGAAAAATTTTTAGAACACTTTAAAAAAACATTGGTAGTAAAGAAAAATCAACTTGTCAATCGTTATTTTGCGTCAGCTTTAAAATGAAGAAACTTTGCACGAGTTCATACGGCAACGATGTCATTTCGAATCGGAGATATCGATTTTCGACAAAATATTCCCAGTATTTTGGTAGACTCGCATCGTAAAAAATTCGTTGTAAAAATAAATAAAAAGGGCTAACTGAAGTCCTCAAAATAACAAATACCCTTACTTCTAATTTTCTCTCGTTTCAACAGGTAGGCGCTGAAGTCTGCTAAAAGCGATACGTTTATATTGATTCAACCTCGCAGCTCGTTTATTTTAGTTTTTATTATCCATTCATAAAACTTCATTCGTGCTATGTAGAACTAGTGCAAAAGTCCACGTTTCCCGGAGTTTACACCTCGTTAAAATCGCGAATTCCAATTATAAATCGTAGAAAAATTCTTTTAAAAATGGCTTCAAACTTTTGAAAAATCATAGCATTTTGTTTACGTTTCGAATCGTGACCTGATAACTCATCTCATCTCTGCGGAAACTGATAGCTCAGCGATGAGATATCTATGTGATATGACATTCTAACCATGTTTGATTCGGCAAGAACATTTTAATGTCGCAGAATAGCTCAATCAACAGAGAAACTAACCGGTAATTGGGATACCAGGTTTAAGTCCCAATGCAGTAAGATTATGCCCGTTATGTCCCAGAAATCTTCCTAGATGACTGCCAGTAGGTACAAAATCACCTGAAAAGCCAGCCGGTTAAGAAAAGGAACAACATAATTTGGAAAACAGCTCTAATGAATTATAGGTTCAAAATCTCCAATAGCCGTCGGCGTTCGCCTTTGTCGGCGTTCTTCACCTCTTTCACCGGTATTCTGAGACACAGGAAGGCTAGGATTACCGATCTTTGTGAACTCCGAATATACATTTTAATAGCGATGCTATCATCCGCAGGGGTAATGAAAAATGTATTACATTACATTCTAATTCATCTCATTCTGAATAAAGTTCTTTTATTATTATTATTATTATTATTATTATTATAATTCTAACCATGTTAAAGTTTTGTTATCTTCCTCGGGGGTAATAAAGTTTATAATCCCTGATAAATAAAAACAACACTACAGAAATTTACATTGGGAGTTATTAAATGATCGGTAAGCTAGCCTTCCTGTATCTCCGAATATCGGTGAATGAGGCGAGGAACGTCGACAAAGACGGCTGTTGGAGATTTAAAACCTCTAACGCAAAGCGACAAACCCAACCTAGTTGTCTTACACAAAGTGGTAATGAAAGAAATTTTTGAACACAGCTGTTAATGAATTAGTTGTTAAAAATCTCCAATGGCCGTCTTTGTCGCCGATCCTCGCCTCATTCACCGGTATTCAGAGAAACTATGTGAACCTCCACCACAAAATTACGAAGGGAGGAAAGCATCGCTTTCTAAATACGCTTTGGATGTTTCTAAAAAAAAGCGACTGTACTGGTTTCTCCGAATACCGCTGAATGAGGTGAGGGACGCCGACAAAGACGTCTGCTGGAAATTTTAAAGCTCTAAGTACACGAAGCCGTTTTACGTCGAGTTGACCCAGAACAGTTTCCCATGACTTGAATTCGGGGCATACCTCGCAGATTTGTCTCCATCCAACCCCGACTTCAGAGCGTTCCAAAAACTCGTTATCGAAAAAGAAATCATTTTCGAGACATCCTTCCTCCTCGGAATTTGGGGACCGTAGAAAACAGGAGGCGGGGTGTGTGCATCCGGGGAAACGGGGACTATGTTGATGAAGAACCGAACGTAAAGATGCAAAGGAAGACGATAGGAGGGAAGGAACGGACCACAAAGCGGAAGCTGGGAGAGAGAGGAATTCTGACGAAGGGCAAAGGTTCGCAGCGCCCCCTCGGGCACTTGGAGAAAGACGTTTCCATGGTAACTGCCACACGCTGGGTTCTGCAGCACAAAAGTAGGGTAACGAGAGGAAGGGAAGGAAAGGTGTGCCTCAAAACCCACAGAGATAACATTTTTGATGACGTGTAATGCGGGGAAACTTCTCGGTGGAACCATTAATAAAAGCGTCTTCCAGATTAGGAGAAATTAGGTTTCTCCTTTGTTTAATAGCGCGTGCAATGCCTGGCAATTTGAATTACCTTATGTTTAAAAGCGAGGTGTTATTTAATGAGCTGAATCTACTAAATGGGCGACTAGTAGATTTGCTTAGGAATTTCCACGACGCGAGGCTATGCATTTAAGTATATTCAGCGTAATTTACATCATATCATCATATATTATAATAAGGGAAATAATTATGTGAGCAAACAAGCTCGTATTTTAAATAAGATCAGATGACACCTTTACCCCTTCTTTTACTTGAAATATAATAACTCTTACGGTTAATGTCTAGCTGTAAAGTCGTTAGTCAAAGGAATATTTGATCGTGTACATTAGCCTCAACTATTACTAACGAAAACTTTCGGTTATGGAATAAAGTGAGTAGATGAGATGAGAATTAAATTATACCTCCCCAATAATAGGAGACTTGAGTTTGAGTCCAAATTAAGTCGATATTTTTACTTCTCTTTATCCTCTCTCTTTCTTACCTTACTGACTCTGATTGCAATAAGTGGAAAAAAGAGAAAATTTGTTAAAGTATCGTAAGTTCAATTAAAATATTAAATTCACTCCCTAAATTTGTAGGTATTACCTTGGTATAATAAGTTTGAAAGTATTTTACAAGCATTTATCTTCAAGACATTAATAATTTACAATCCTTTTAGAACGCGAGATTATAATCGTGAGCAGCAGGATTATATTGTTATTTCTATGATTATGATTCTACAATCATATTATTCTGATACAAGTAATGAATTCAATTCGCAAAGGTGAAGAATTAATGATGAAAACTCCAGATTTCAACAAATTTATTGTAAGTAATTGCATAGATAATGTGGAAATGCATGGCTACTGAGTAAATTCACATATTTTATATATTTCATTTTATGTGAATATTAAATCATGTTGTATTTTTTGTGACATATTCGCTGACGTTTTGTTTATTGATTCCATTTATATTTTGTTTATTTATTTCATTTAAGTTTAATGATTAGATTTATCTTCTCGCTGTATTAATAATGATTGACAACGGTTAAGAGGAATCTATTTCAATTCCATTCAGCGCTGCTCGAAATGTACCCCAGACAAACTGTTGTATAGGAGGAACCCAAGTAAATCAGCTTAGCCGAAATAATGAAAGGCATCCTAGGACCAGCTCTTTACGATGACTACATCGCTCATTATTGGGCGACGGAGACCCATAAGCACAGCTTTGATACTAATCGCTAGAAATAACGAAAATCCTTAGAACGTCCGTAAGAATTTTACGATCCCGCCTCATCGAATAGACGATAAAGATGGCGCTGCGGCGGATTTCACGGAGAAGCGCACGACGCGAGCGCCACCTACGGTCGAATGGGGCGCGGGAGATAAAGCGCGGATTTTAATAGCCTTAATTATCTGGATGAAAGAGACGGAACGCGAGCGATATTCAGCGAGAGCATGATGAATGGCGTCGAGGGCGTGGGAGAGTGAAGAATAGGAGGATAAACTAAAGATGGCAGAGGAAGGGAAAGATGGAGCCAAGGTAAATTGAGTGTTTTAGGTGGGTCTTCCTCGGAATAGCAAACGACCTTTTCGAGTGGGTAAAGAGCGAGCTAAAATAAACAACCGGATAACAATGTCGCGGCAGCACTAATCCGTTCTGGTGAAGCGGGAGCAGCTCTCTATGGGCCTCGGGTTCGATTTCAGAAATCTCCAAGGAGATACACGTTTCAGTAGAACAAGCTCCATGATTTTAAGATGGAAGTTTGAGGTAAAAATTAAAGACTTGGAGTGGTCAGGAAGCAATGTACTCTATAGAGCAGCTTTGAACAACTATGATAGCTGTTCTATCATAAAAATTTGCTCGGTGAAAGTTAATTAGTATAAGTAACATATCTCATGCACTTGGTAAGGTGTTAATACATAAGCAATATTAGGCGAGGCGTTAGCTTCTCTATACCTCTTGTTTCCACAATTAATAGAAATTATTGGGTATTAAATCGTTAACATCGTTTATGGTACATGGGTGTCAGGTCAAAAACCCAAATTTGCACATCATATCCACATTGAGCAATTTTTTCATTTTATAAAAGTATAGTAATATCACAATAGTTAGTAACTATTGTGATACTCTTGCTTTCCTTCGAGTTTCATAAAAACCTCAGTTAAGTGACCTAATCTACCTCAGAGGGCGTCAACTATTTCCATTGCGTGCACCACTGACTACAAAATAAATTCACTATAATATCAACAAAATTGAATATAATACATTACATTTGTTACGAAGTTCCCATGCAGAAATTACGCTCGTATCATTAATTTATGATCGTATGCTTTTTAAATTTTATTTACGTAATATTTAATCACTAAGCTTTAATCCACGTACCACTGAATCCCTTCCTTTCCTTGTTCCGAGGAGCAGCATCATTGTACTACCAGCTGGAAATCACCCGTTTACTGTAAAGTAATAATAATAAATCGTCTCAATTCGGATAAAATTGATGCTAATAGTCTATTCTTCCATATAACCCAGGTTCATAAATTATACAACAATTAAATTTTAGAAATAGTATGTAAAAAAGTTTTAAGAATTGTGGATGAAAAAACCTTAAAACTTCCTGGAAAAAATAATTTATCCTCTAATGGAAGACACCCACGAAGATGGGGGAGGTGTGCAAAACCTGCGCAAACCTACCAATAACTAAAAGATGAGAAGAAAAATGACAACATATATAAATAACTATCAGTAAGCATATGATATGTATGTGATACATCATTAAGCATAGTCACTTTAAGATTTAAATAGAAGGTATCAATATACACAATAACATGAAACAAACAAAAAATGAAAAATGTAGGTTTACATGTATACGATGATAGTAAAAACCATGAATCGTAATTTTATCAAAGTAAGCATGGTTTCTCATAAAAGCGACCTGGCGAGAGGCTATTACTGTGACATGGGAGAAACACATGAAGGTCGTTAGCCTCCTGAGCCACCTCACTCAAATTGAAATGGAGAATAGTCCATCCATTACCTCTTCATTTTTTCGCGGCTAATGGGGCGTTTCTTTTCGAATGTATCCAAGAAGCATAAGTTCATACAAGGCGAGGATCTTGAAAGAGCCATTACCAATACAAACTCTCCCAAAGTAAAGAAATGGAGCCCTGGATGAGGCGACGAACACCGTTAAGGAAGGAGGATGAGATCGAAAAGAGAGCTGCGTATCCGAGTAAAGAAACCAAAGCGAAGAAACGGCTTGAGAATACTTCCCGTGAACTGAAGAACCGGCGGAAGTCTCTCATTGAGAAAGAAATCAAAAAACGAGGAAAAGGAATCTCGGTGACATCTGATCATTCAATCCAGCCCATCAAAAGAATATCAAGAGCGGTCTCGGATGAGCATTTTTCCGCCGGATTTTGCTTTGCGAATCCGCGCTCTTAGGGAAAATTAAAGGAAGCAGAAATCAAGGGAAGAGACAAAAAGAACGTAATAAAGCTGGCGAAAAAACGCGGAATTTTCGCTCCGGATTTCTCCTACATCAAAGGGGAAGCCGCCGTTGGATGCGACACAACTGAGATTTTTCGCGAAAATCCAAAGCGAAGGACCTCTCTCGATTTTATGTCGCTTTGCTGTGAAAACTACTCGATGCTCTCCGAAAACCTTATCTTTAAGCGAATCAAAATTACCTATATTTTATCTTGCGGTTATATTAAGCAGCCCTCGGTATTTTCTGCAAGATACAAAAATCAATTGAAATGTTTTAACTGAACAAATGGGAGAGAGGACCCTTTAAAAAGAAACTTTGAATCGAATTTTTTACAGACATCTTTTGTTCAATCATTAGCAAAGAAAAACGTTTGTGTTGTGCGGGTTTGTCGATTATCAAGGATACCGGAGATAAGGGTCTGCTGCCAATGTGGCAACCTTGTAAAACTACGGGAACATACAAATACATACCATTCTAATGAATCTTAAGTAATCATAAAATTTATAAGAAACTGATTCGGAGTTGAAATCTATTCAGTTCAAGCCCCTCCTTGAAGGTTGGGTTGGGTTAGAACATGACACGTGGCACTTTTTTTGAAGAATTGTTCATTTTAAGAATTTATGGTCCAAATAATTTGTCATTCGAAGAATTTATCGTCCGAACAATTTTTTATTCGAATAATTGATAGTTCGAATGATTAATTTTCGAAGAATTTGCTTTCAAAGAATTTGCTTTCAAAGAATTTGCCTGTTGCCAAAACTATCTATTACCCCCCAGCCTTCTCTCCTTCTAACCCTTGTTTCCCATGTATTTGGTGTACAATATATATTCTAGTCCTTGTTTCCCGTGTATGTGCTGGTATAATTGTAATTACGAAAGGTAAATTCAAGCATTGGCTTTCTTTGCGAAGATATTTCAAACGACTGAGTTAACAGGTTCGAAAGAAGTAAGACTAAGTCAAATTTTTTGTTAGATCTCGAAAGACACGTCCTATCGTTTGGATGGACACCATTCACGAATGCTTGAAAGTGAGCAGGATCACACCTCATGATGATTCAATTACGAATCACATCTACTTCGCAGGAGACTTCGAACCAACACACCTGGAATAGCGAAGAACTCGGGAGCTCCTTTATCGCAACACCCGAATTTTTCTTCGCATTGCCAACTCGACGGATTCCACAACCAAGAAAGCGAAATATCGGCTACGACGGCAGCTAGTTTTTCATCAGCTCAGAGGTTGCTCGGGTTAGGCTGAGTTGTAATCATTATAGAAATGCTACAACGCAGCGTAACCTGAACATACTCTTGGCTCACATAGTGGACGTCTGGAAAGAGCCTTCGCACTCAAACCGGACGGATGCTGAGGACCCAAACGCTAGCAGAATAAGTTCAAAGTTACGTAAATGTCTTAAGGAGGTGTCGATTGAATTGTGCCATCACCTAATTTTTCAAGCCATGGTTAAGTTATCTTCCAACTGAATGAAGAAGAAAGCTTCAATATCAACATTATGTTGCCACATCAATACTTCGATATCTCCACCGAATGAATTTATAGTAGCTGAACCAAGTGCGACGTTATAGGACTCATTTGTTTCGCATTTTTAGCAATAATTTCACGAGACACGGAATAAAAATTAACAGTTCCAACATTTTTATAAATCAGAAAACGCCTTTTAATAGCCTGTGAAATCGCAAACCGCTAATTTCATCTCTTCCAAAAACATTCACCGAGAGAGAATTTTTTTTCTTCTATCGACGAAGATAAAAGGCTGCTTAAAAAGAAAATGTATTTTATTTTACTCTCTACTCGTTTGGAGCAATTACGAATGAGCTTTCAGTCAAAGAATTCTATTCTAATAAGGGTAAACTTCAATCTCATCAAACCTTTTCAAATTACGGGTTTCTTCGGTTATTTTTCGGTAATAAGCAATAAATATAAAACCGACTAGGCCAAAGATAATGAGATACAGATGTAATGAGGGAATAAGATTCCAAATTCGCGGAACCCCATCGAGATCGACTCGCGCTAATTCTCCCCTTGATAGATGATAGCTGCTCCTAATGACTCATCCCAAAGCATGTCGGAAGGCGTCAAAAGAGCCCTCATCTTCAAAAGTTATCTCTGCCCCGAGGAAAACCATTTATCACAAGCAGGAGCGCCATTTGCACTGTCAGATCGATGAGAAAATTTGGCTCTGATGTGCTGTGACACTTTCTCATCTAAATATCTCGAGTTATGAAATCAATGTCTAGTTCACCTCCATTCATAAATCTCTATTTAAGAGTTTGCGAGAAACAGAGACGAAATTTTTCCGTATGCACTTCACCACTTCCTAAGAAAGGGAGATTGACGTACAAAATGTTCTTACATGTTCCACTTCAGTTGCATTACGTTACGCGGGAACATTTACATGAATCAGTGAGCCTAATTTATTCGTTAAATTCTTTTGAGATAACAAATGAAGTTATGAAGCGAAAACATTATGACTAATTCTAACTTAAGTATTACCTTTCTGATCTTTCTTTAGTTGTATAATTTAGAAACAAATTGTTTGATGTATCTAAGGATTTTGTAGGTATTACTCAATGCTTTTTTACTTTCTCCATATACGTAGTATAGAGAAAGTATTGTTTCATGAAAAAAATCGACTTCGAGATTTCAACGGAAATACATGTTTTGGGGTACTTAGAACACGTTTTGACCATTTTCGGAATGATGTCTGTTGTATGTGTGTGTATGTGTGTGTGTGCTTGTGGGCGCTCTTAAAACTATTAGACGTATTAATACTAAACTTCATATATAGCACTGTGGTAGGTGCTGTCAGAGTTGACAAGTTTTCAGAGTAAATCAGTTAACCGTAAGTCGAACTTTATTCTTCGAAGCGAATTTCCGTTGTTACAAAATAACTCCATAAATATGATATTTAGGTATATACTATTATCAATAAAAGTTTTAGAAAATGTAAACTACTATAAGTTTTGTGTGAAACATATTTTTGTATCACTGATTTTTAGGAGTTATTCGTGAAATACCGATAAACCGGAAGTTGCTGATTGTGTACTTTGTGGGCGCTCTAACATAAAAAATATTTGTCATAGCTCTTTGGTTGGTGTCATTATAGTTGATTAGTTTTTGGAGTAATTCGGTTTACCGGAGGTCCAGCTTTATTTTTCGAAGCTCGTTTCTGTTTTTGCAAAATTCCTCTATTAATCTGATATTAAGGTATATACAGTTATCTACAAAAGTTACAAAAAATGTATTTTTCTATAAGTTTTATTTTGAAAAAATTATCGATATCAACCACCGTTTAGGAGTCATATCATAATTAACCAATATTCTGGTTATTGCGACATATTTATGTTAAAATGTCGTTTTCATTTATACCATTTCATAATAATGTTATATTCAACATGGTTACTATATTTCTTCAAAGTTTTAATTGGAAGTTGATTTGGAATTTAAAACGCGTATTTATTATAAGATAATTATTCATTTATAATGGTTTCTTGCCATTATTGATTACTCTTCACAATAACAATAAAGTTCGTTACTATGGGTGTGTTTACATGGAAAAAACGCAATGCAATGCGTCTATCGCTCAGTCCCTTGCTATATATTAAGCTCTGGCTGATTGAAAATAATTAAAAGGTTTTCTTCTTGACGATGACTTC